>CM053588.1:248587922-248657840 GCA_028646515.1 Pseudochirops corinnae
AAGTCTGGCACTCTTTTCCTCTTCATCTCCCCATCTCCCCTTATATTCATATATATGCATTCTCTCTCTCTCTCCCCCCCCCCCCCTCTCGCTCTGGCTCTCACTGTCGCTCTCTCATATCTTGGCAAATTGTTAACTATACTAAACGGCACTGAGGGGAAACAAGAAAAACATTCAACCACACCAATTGAATAGTGAGGGTGTTGGAGCAATAAAATGGGACTGCATTAACAAGAATTCTCTAAGGACTAACCCTGCTTAAACATTAACCTAAAAATAGAACTATCAATGGAAAGGGAATGGAGAAATAATGGGAAAAGATATGATTGAATATAGTAAATTAAAAACTGAAGGGGTTTTCTTTAATATCCTCACCCCTCCATACTGCTTTTCTTATCAAAATAGTGATTATATATTCAGACAAATGCTCTACCAACATTCTCCACAAAACAACACCAAGATACAAATATATAACTAGAACTTTTGAGCACCTAGGACAAATTGTAAGACCCCATTCCTCCAACACACCTTCTATGGACCATGCCTCCTTGCACATTGAGGTTTTGATTGTTTTCTGTGGTTTTTTTTGTTCAGACCTTTGATTTCCCTGGGGTATCATAGGGAACATCCAGAATGGAAATTCCCTCTGTAGACCTGACCAGCAACTTATCTGTAACTTGAAGAGTCTGTTCAGAGTTGTTTGGGCCACACGCGCTTCAGTCAGAGGCAAAACCTGACTGAATTCAAGGTTGCCTCTAGACACTATACTACATACCCTTTTATACATAGTAGACACTTATGAATCATTTGTTGAATAGACAATGAAAAAAAAGTGTGGAAAATGCCCTGAAGTGTCTAATTTACCTCACCTACATATACCCTGCCCACCAAGATTTTTGGTTTCGATGCAACTACCAAACTAGATTGAGATGGAGGTTGCTATCTATCCTTGCAGACTATAGAAGACAGTCTATCTTCTATCTTTTTTCTCCATTGTTCAATTATCTTCTTTTCAACTTCACAGCTTCTAATCTATTGTCACTTTTTCAAAAAAATCTGCTGAAACGATCATTGCTCTCATCTCTCTTTCTTCTCTAATCCTATTTCCCATAACTTCCCTTGCAAGTCTTGGATTTGACCCTTGAGTTTAATGCCTTGGGTTTCACAGCCATTTGAAAAATCTGAAATTTCTAGAAGACTAGAATCTACGTAGCAGAAGTTTTTCTGCATTGTGGAAGAATATGATTCTACCCATTTAAAAATCCAGCTGACAGCCTCTTCCTTAGTGTCTACAACACTGTGAGAAGTAGGAAAAAAAAACAAGAATTTTTTTTTTACTGAGTAGGAAAAAAAACATCAATTATTTAGGGTAATAATCCATATTATCCAGTTAGATAGATATTATCTATCCCATAATCCAGTATAGTTTTACTACGTGCTTTTAGATAATTTCACTAGTGATTATTTCGTGATGATGATACTAGCTGGGCAGCTAGGTGGCACAGTGAATAGAGTGCCAGGCCGGGAGTCAGGAAGATCTGAGTTCAAATCCAGTGTCAGATACTTACTAGCTATGATCCTAGGCAGGTCATTTAACCCTGTTTGCCTCAGTGTCCTCATCTGTAAAATCAGTTGGAGAAGGAAATGGTGAACCCCTCCAATATCTTTCCCAAGAAAACCCCAAATGGGATCACGAAGAGTCAGGCAAGATGGAAACAACTAAACAACATCATTTACTAGTACCTTAAGGTCCACAAATATCTTTACATATGTGATCCCACTTCACTCTCACAGCAGCCCTGTGAGGCGGTGATATCATTACCTCATTTTATACATGAGAAGACTAAGGGTTATACAACTAGTAAGTGTCTGAGGCAGGATTTATATTCAGTACAAGCCCTCTGCTCAGTCTGCTTCATCTTGTTTACACACACCAGTAGCCAAAATGTTTAAAATTCTTGAAAATGGAAAATTCACACATTACTAATTGCAAATATACAAGATTTTAGGTCATCCACTATGTATAATGGAGGAGTCTTGAAATCTATTTAAATATTATGGTCCTCAACCCCCCCTTGTTGCTAGTGCCTTCCATCTGAGATTTCCATATATACTGTCTATATTTTTTTGTTCATGATTATGTGCAAGTTGTCTCTGTAAACTACTTAAGAACAGAGACTGTTTTCAGTTGGATTGGGTTGGTTTTTTTCTCTTTGTATCCCCAGAGATGAGGCAAAGGATGTCTAGAGAGGTTAAGGCACATGCTCAGACTCACACCTCAAGGAAATATTTGTCTTAGCCAATAATAAAAACTCAAGTCTTTTCTTACCACGAGATTAGTGTTCTTTTTGACTGTACCACAGACTCCCAGCAAAGATACTGGCAGCATAAAGAAAGGACTGACATAACTGAAAAAAATTTAGCATCCTCAATTGAAACCTGGAAGTGATCTTAGAGATTAAATAGTTCAAGCCCAATAATTTTATGGAGAAGTACACAAATATTAGCCAAAATTTAAACCCAGGCCCTCTGATTTCAAATTTAGTATTCTTTTCACTGTAACTTATAACCTCTGATTAAAAGAGGATAGGAAACAAATGTACTTTCTCTCTGATTAAAGCAGTGAAAGGGAAATAGACACAGAAGGGAAAGTGATTCATGTGAGGCCAGTTGCTTCCCATCTGAAATAACAGCTGTCTATAGAAATTTTTCTCTTTCCAAAAATGGCCATAATGGGAGTAAGCAAATTATTTTTTTTTCTAACTGAAAGTATTGAACTTATTCCTAGGAAGGGACCCTTTTCTTAAAAAGAGAAAATTCTACATATGTATCAAAACAGATATAAACATGCCGATAAACACAGGCACATAGTGCCATGAAGGAGGGAAGGGAGAATAATCAGAGCTGTGTTTCAGACAAAGGGGAGAAGTTTTTCAGCCAAGAGGGGTATTTAGTATATAGAGGCCCTACCCACATACATTCAACAAGGTAAAGGTTAAATGACAATGCCAGGAAAGATGGAGAATAAATAATGCCAATTCAAGAAATAAGGGAAGGACTGGCAACTGGTGGCACCTAACTTCCTTCAGTGCCTTGGCCCAAGAAACATGGAAAGAGCCAATAAGAAACGCCAGGCAGGGCTGAGCCCCAGGATTTCTGAGGCAAGCAGGCCAAACAGGCATGAAGGGAGGAAATAGCCCAAGGTAGGTCCTCTGAAAGGCCCTACCAGTATCTTGCAGAAAATAAAGTTGGAGTGGGGGATGGAAGGAGAGAGCCTAAGGAAGAATGATAGAACACTCCCATGATATGGCAGAATGATGCTGCATGTGGGCCTTCATCATCTCTCTAAGCTATATATGAGAGAGAGCCTCAGATGTCCAATTTTGAGCCAGATGAGCCAGAAGTCATGACCTTGCTATCAGCTGCTGAAGAATACCTACATAAAGCATAAGAATTCAGGGGCAATTACCACCACTTTTACATCAACCAAGGAATGAATTGCTTTTTCAATTCACATGCAACAATAAATAGCCGGAATAATGGTGGCGTAAAGTGCTGCCACTCTCACTCCTTTCCTTGCATTCATCTAATTTCTAATTTCTTCAGAACCAGCAGTAGGAAGAGGGTAGACGGAATGGGAAAATGGAAAAGATCACCCTCTAAACTAGGTATATTCAATTGGTGATGTATAAGAGGTAGAGTACAAAAAGGGCCTCTTATTTACACCGCAAAGTCAACACTTAGGAACAACACCAGTGCCCTCCTTATCTATATAGTGGTCTCAGCAAAATGACTATTTCAATGGCTAGACTAAACAATCCATTCTATGTAGCCGGTGGTGCAGTGGATAGAGGCCTAGACTCAGGGTCAGGATGACCTGAGTTCAAATCCTGATGCAGACACTTGCTACCCACGTGATCCTAAGCAAGATACCCTAGTTTCTCAGCCTCAGTTTCCTCATCTGTAAAATGGATAAGAGCAACTACAGAGTTGTTGTGCAGACCAAATAAGTTGTGTAAAGTGCTCTGCACACCTTAAAGATCTATGTAAATACTAGTCATTATCCATGACGCAAAGAACCAAAGTTCCAATTTCATCCAGAATGTAAACGGTTGGTATTTAATAAATACTTACTGAATTGTTAAATTAAATCCAGAGGCTCAGATAGGGAGCTAGGGATTAATGAGGTGGGCTAAGATTGGCTTCATAGTTCCCAACAGATCCTACTTTAGTATGGATGAACAGCAAGTTAAGAAAGTATCAATAGCTCCAAACTAAATAAGGTACTAAGTTTTTGGCCTACACCTCTCTAAAACTTTAACTAGGGTCATAGAATCGATCAAATGAGAACTGGCAAACTTATAGCTTATATCATCTAGTATATTCACAGGTCCACAGCAGACACTCAAACGTGACAATCTATACCTATATAAAGTTAAGTAATGCTGTTTGGTATTATAAACGTATCTTTGTCTTTTGTGTTTATATCCCCACCCCCCAGCACTGTGTCTGGCACCCAGCAAGTGTTTAATAAATTCTAGTTGATGAACCAATCCTTTTCCCCCAAATTGTTAGATTCTAATTCTATTTTTTTAAATCTCTTTAGCTCTAATATTACTTTTAAATTAATTTTCTAGGTCTTGCAGTAACAAAAATTATATGCTTGCTGTTCTGTGTCAAAAGGAGAACAACTCAGCTACATAGCACATTCTTGTCAGAAAACAATAAGGATTTGTTCATTCAGTTTTAAAATTTACAAAATGTGGCACTGTGCATTTACTCAGAGTGAAATGGACAGCAATCAAACTCACCCTGCATTTTTCTAATGTTACCAAAACAACCATATTCATCTTTGCTAGTCTATCAAGGGATTAACTTTCCTAAGATAAGCTCAAGTCCTTATAAGACTGTAGACATTTGACCCTTGGGAAATAATCACAGGAAACTTTTCTCTCCCACCCTGAGAGTTTGTTTTTAGTATAACAGATGGGGGGGGGGGGGGGAGATTCCATTAAAAAATCACAGCAAAGTCCAATAGCAACAATGAAAGTACTTCTTTGGCTACTTTCTAGAGCTCATAAAAACAGTACAAAATTATTTTAAATTTTCAATGTAGAAATACACTATATCCTGATATACAATTGTCTTTGAAAGGTCAACTAGTCCATCCCCTGATACTAGGTAGAATTGACTCTTGTCAACCCAGTTTGCTGAATTATAGGTTATCCTTCCCTAATGATTTCAACATAGTCCTCCATATACAGTTATACGTTGCTTTATGGAATTTATGTCCTCTTGAACATGTGTATAAATCTTTCTTTTAATCAAATATCATTTTTAATCCATTTTAAAACCTAAGAACTCAGCATTTTTAAAAACCCAACAATAAATCATTTTGTAAAGCAACTCCTGTAGAGATCCTACCTGGCAAGACCTAACTAACTGTCTTTGCCAGTCCTGCAGTCCCTCCCTTCTTAGCAACCACAGCTGAAGACCTCAAAATGAAAAGTTCTTACCCCCATGTGGCTCAAGAGAAATATTTGTATTCAAGGGAAAACGACACTAAAGAAGATTTATTCTGAACTGCCTCGCTAAGAATCATTGGGCTTTTCAATCCGTCCTATGGGTGAAACCTTCCATGTATGTTCTCTCTTCCTATAAGAATATGAGTCCCTTGAGAGCAGGAGTTGTCTCTATTCTGTCTCCCCAGCATTTATCACATAGTGAACACTAAATAAATACTTTTTCATTCATTCGTTCATCACCACACATTATAAGTTTGTCTACATCTTGTATAAGCAAGGCACATGTATACTTTAAGAATATGTCCAATATTAAGCATTTTTCTATTGACTAATGTTACTCATTTGTCCTTTTCTGACACAGCCTATTTTCTTTCTGAGAGCAAAGAACTTACAGGTATCCACAGGACTCCGTAAATACTATTCAGCCGACAATAAGGGTCAACAGATTCTGTTGACTATCTAAATAAAACATTTTACTTAAATGGGGATGTTTTCCAGATCAACATAGGAAATAGCATTATCAACCACACCTGGTGCTACAAACAAGAAAAACCATAACACTGTTATTCAATTATTCCATAACTCATTCAGAGGAAATAACTAATTCAAATGTTATGCTTTATGGATTGCACAATTTTTCCTACGACCTCATTTTACAAGTGGGAAGTCTGTGGGAATTACATTAACAATTTAATACAATACTGTCTGGTAATTCAAATTCCTACTTTAAAAAAAAAGCATATTACAAATAAGATCTTACTGTCACGATATTAAGTCCAAGTAATTGGCTACATACTGTCATATGTGCTACATGTTTTACTTTAAAGAAAATTTTAATTGGTGAATCTAAACTTTTTTTTAAATCCACTAAATTAATTTAAATACCCAAAGACTCTAAATGCCACATAAAAATTAACAATTATTTTAAATCCTGTCTCATTTTTGTTTTTAGATTCCCATTTCCTAGCACTGTGTCTGGCACATATTAACGGCTAAGTTAAGTGATTGACATTTGATTGAAATCCATAGCTACCTATAGAAACATTTTAAACAATTGCTCTTGCAGAGCTAAAAGTATTCTTTGGACACTTAGTGCACTCTTAAGAAAAATTATTAGCAGTGAGAGGGTATGCTACAGTTGTCCACTGAAAAGAGTGACTAGGTAGTTGTCCAACCTTTCTTTCAAGACTTCATCACCATCTCAATTAGTGACATCTAACAAATCACTAGGTTTCTAAACCCATCTAAACTGTACAGATCTCTGGACTACTAGTAAAGCACTGATTGGACAGATAAGAGTCCTGCTGTCTAATTCAAGGTAAGATAAGAGGTAATAGTCTACCAGGTTTTTCAGTTTTGTAACTTTAGAATGACTACAGTATCCCTTGAAAAAGTAATTTAGAAACAAAATATTAGAGGCTCTTGATTCTAGAGTAAATATATTTCTTCCAATGTTAGAAATGTTTAATCTTCTTTACAAAGAAAGCACTCCTCCCCCCCCCCCCCACAAAAAAAGGTAAAACTGATTAGGTGTAAAGCAAAAACAAAACCAGTTATTACAGGCAAGCAGGATATGGAAGGTGATTTCAGGCATAACCTCTCCTTCTAAGCAATTAATGGCACCATAATAAGTAGTAAGTTAAGGGACTTCAGCAACATTAGGATAATAATTAGCAAAATGAAGCACAATCCCTGATTCTGACAAAAATACAATTTACGGGATTATCATCTATCTCCTTTGCTCTAATCTTCAAAAAAGGGTTTACTCTGTGCACAGAACAAAATGGGAACAAACATATAAAAGGATTTAATGATAATTCATTTCTAGGTCACCAATGTAATTAAACCAGTCAATGTGCTATGCTAAGCTCTGTATTAGGTATCAGATAATAAAAGTATTGAGGTTTTGGAGATTTTAAATGGTCAACTTTAGTCTAGTTGCTAGTAAACAAGCCTTTCTTATGCATAATTACAACTATAAACAAAAACTTTCTTCCTTAATCTAGCATAATTACATTATTTACATTGTTTCCTCTATTCTTAATACATATATAATATGCTGAATCGTTTTTCTATTATTATATTCAGTCCGGTGTGACCCTTAATGTACTTTTTAAAATCTTTTATCTCCAGACCCTATTCTCCAATCAAAATGGACAACTTGTACATTCATTCTGTCCTCTGTACCTTTTGTTCTCACCACATGGAATGACCCCTTTCTGCCAAAATTTTATCATTACAGGCCCTGCTGCAATGCTAACCCCTAAACAATAAAAGTCATTTTTCCTTCCTGGGCTCTCCCCAACAAGTTAGGAAATCCCTGGCACTCCAGTATACTGGAAAGACCATTAGATTTGAGTCTACTACTTACTAGGTAGCTAAGTGGCCAATGAATAGTACTGGACCTGGAATCAGGAATAACTGAGCTTAAATCTCACCTCCGACACTCACTAGCTGTGTAACTCTGGGCCAGACATTTAACCACTGCCTCAGTTTCCCCAACTGTTATGTAAGCTACTTAGCACAGTGCCTAGCACTTGATAGGAGCTTAATAAAGTTTTATTTCCTTCATTCCTGCTAGCTGTATGATTCTGGGAAAATAATTTCAATTTTCTAAGCCTCCAATTTCTTATCTGTAAAATGGATATAATAATGCTTGTATTATCTACAATAACTGTTATGGTATGAAAAGTACTTTGTAAACTGTGAAGTGACACGTAACTGCATACTACTAGAACAATTCAACAGCAAACATTTCTCAAGTGCCTACTCGATTGAAGGCAGTATGCTAGATATCAGAGATACAGAGATGAAAAAAATGGTACAGGTTTCTGATTTCAAGGAGTTTACAACTGGGGGAATGGGGAGAAGAAAAATAATTGCAAATCAGACTAATGCAAGCCAGAAATTGAGAGATTCGAATTAGTATTACTGAGCGTGGAAAGCAGAAGAAAGAGAGGGCCAAGCTAATGACAAATATTTCAAAGGTTCCACAATCATTGTGGGAAGAAGCCATAGGAAGAGGCTTTCCATAAACAGAGGTGGGAAAAGAGTATTCCAGGCATGAGGAATAGTCTTTGCAAATCCAGAGAGACAAGACAGGACAGGATGTAAAAGTGAGAAACATGTAGTAGAATGTTTTGCTATAAGTTTGTGTATTATTTTTTTTTTTGCAAACCCATAAAACATCAATTAAATGTTAGCTGTTATCACTTCTTCCATGGAACTTATATTCTTCCTTATATTACAATTATTTGTCTACATTTTACCTCCCAACTACACTGTAAACTCCTAAGCCCAGGGACTTAGTCTGGTCCATCTTCATAAACTGCTATCTAAGGCCTTCCTTATTAGCAGATGCTTAAATGTTGAAATGAACAGAAGAATGGGAGGAGAAAAGGAAAAAATTGAAAAATGCAACTGTTTGAAAATCTGGCAGTTATCTGGGGCAAAATGAAAGAATTAATTCACATACATACTACACATTTCCTCAATGTAAGCATCATACTAAATATCTTTCAGATTAGTCATATTGTTTTGAGATTTTTCCATGTTTCCCCTATTCAACTGCCAATGTTCACATGGCCAGCGTGATGAATAAACATGCTGTGACTTGCTTCTAAGGAAACTCCTGTCATGTTCCAGGGAAAAAATGACTTGTGCATCCATTAAATTAGGGGGGGAAAAACTACAACTTTCATTCACCAGACTCATACTACAAATTTTCCTTAACTTTCCTCTTTCCACCATATTCTCATTCTCCTTTAGCCATTTCTGTGCAACAAATTAGTTATGAAAGGGGGAAAAAAAACAAAAAAACTAAACAAACTGTGAGGGGTGGGGTGAGGAAGGGGAAAAAAAAAACTTCTAAGCACTGCACTAGGTACAGGTACCATTCTGTTTCAGGGACCCAAATAGTGTTCTCTGCCCTGGTAATTACTAAAACCGTATGTTATTTGAAAGTTCTGGCTATCTCTAGCAGAACTACCTGTTCTCCGGTGTGTTTACACAAACGCTAAGAACAGTCACCATTTGCATATCTGGTAGGAAAACATTCTTCCCTAAATATTAACTCAACATGTGACGTCTATCCCCTTCTCATCTCTCCTCCAGCACACGTGGATGCAAATAAAATTATAGGTATTTTCCGTTTAACTTTGCACTCCTCTGGTCCCAAAGAAGAGCCTTCGTCAAGAGCTAGTTGACACCGAGGGCCGGTTGGCACGCCACACCTACCCACACCCCAACCCCAAATCACTGCACCTTTCCTGAGACAAACAGCAGGTTGCCCCCCACCTCCAATCAATCCTCAGCTGTCAAGCGGTCTGACAGCTGACATTCCCTAACCCTCCAATCGCTTGCTTGCTCCAAGCCTCTTCTCCCCACCCCGAGTCACCTTGACTCGGGTCTCCCCCTCCCTGAGTCACTCGGCTCAGCCAAGGAAACTTTTTTTTTCCCCGGGAGCTCGCTTACAGGTATTTGCCCGCTGCTACTCCAGAGCCCCGACAAGGGCCCTTTGTTGATCTTTACAGCCGCCGGACTCCTCAGTCCCAATACCTGGCATTCAACCGAGCTTCAAGTTACCAGCGCAGCCCCAGTTTAAAACAAAAAAAAGCTACAAAACCACCACCACCGGCCAGAATCCGGAGAGACAGAGAGAAGAAAAAAAAAGAAAGTCTTCTCTGGGTCGGTCCCTTGGCTGGTCAGTGACTCACACTGGCACAGCTGGCAGGGCAGTCGTTAGGCTAGGCAGGTAAACGGGTTTAGTTAGGCCTCGCTGAACTCGCCCTTCCCCAGTTGCGCTCCTTTCCTGAGCGAGGTGGGTCGGTCGGAGCTTACCCGGAGGAGGCGAGAGTAGGTTGGGGTGCTGCCGCCGGGGGTTCCTCGGCGCTCCGGGCTCGGCCGTCCATCGCCCGGCTGCTGGTGGCGCCCGCTCCACTTCCAACTCTGCAAGCTGCTGCGGGGAGTGGGAAATCCAAGCTCAGTCAAAGTAGCACAGGAGGCTTGCCCCGAGGTTTACACGCAGACGGGCATGGGCACCCGGAGAGTCATCCACCCGCCGCCTCCCCTTTCTTTCTTTCTCTCTCTTTTCACCTGTAGGAAAAACCAGCTCCCACCTCCCAGACTGCAAAGAGCGGTAGTTCCAACTGGAGGCAGGTTTTTTTTCCCCCAGGCTGGAGAGCAGCGACGAGAGGCGGCGCTGCACCTCCCACCTCGTGGGGTTTACACTGTAGCCATAAGGCGGCGCGCGGGGAGACTAGCTGCACAGAGCTGCCGGGGCTGGGAGGAGGGGACTGCGACGTGAGCAGCCCCAGGAGCTGCAGCTGCTGCATTAGCAATGCATGCACACACCCCCGCTCCTGAGTGGTTTAAGCTCACTACCCCTAGCAAAATAAATAAATAAAACTTTTCTCTCTTTCCAAAAAAAGAGGGGGGAAGGAGTTAGCAAACTGCCTTGTCCCTTTCTCCCCAGGGCTCCCGCCGCCTTTTCAAAGGGAGACAGAGGTTGCCCTGTTCTTTCCCCAGGCTCTGTTTCCCAGTCTCTCCTCCCCTCCCCCTTCCGCGGCTGCTGTTTAGGATCTCTAGCCAGACTTGACTTGGAGGGGAAAGCGACAGCTTTTTCCTCGGGGATGACCTCCTCCCGCTCCCTCCAGGATGGGCTTTCCCAAGCGCGGAGCGGAGTAGGTGCAGCGCCCACCTTCGCTCTTGCCCACTCATTCACCCACCCTGCCCCATGCCCCTAGTCCGGAGCACGGAAAGTCGCCGCCAACTCTTCTGGCTCGGGTTGTCTTCCGGGCAGCTATGGGAATGTGGGAGGGAAGGAAAGAGAGAAAAAGGGAGGGCGAGCCAAGCACGGGTGGGTGCGTACCGAGGAAGAATTTCCTTCTCCCCGGGGCTTCTACCCTTTCGGGGTCGGGTGGGGGGAAAAGCTTTAATCCAAAGCGGCTCCAGGGCGAACCGTTCCCATTCCCACCACTAGGGGAGCCACCGAGGCAGCCTCTTATCAGCCCGTGCACCCGACAGGTGGGAAGGGAGAATACCTAGCCAGAGAGACCGAGAGCTGGAGAACTGCCCTACGGAAGTAAGAGGAGGCTCTCTTCCTGCTGGTCATTTAGTAGCAAGCAGCCTGACCTTCCTCCCCCTGTACCCCAGCTTTTAGCGAAGTCCTTTTCCACTGACTGCCTGGGACTGGTGTACCTGAGTGTCAGTGCGGCCTTTGTTACAAGTGTTACAGGTTTTCCTTTTCTCCCTTTCTCCCTGTTGGGAGTGGATCCTAATTTGTTTCTTCAATTTGGCAGGATGGCAGGACCCGCCTCAACAGCTGGGACGAGAGAGCTATGGGAAATTATAAACCCAGTGGAAAAATGCAGAGAAAGATCTTCGAAGTAGGAAAGAATTATCCTGCCTTCAAAGTTTCAACCATCTTAAAAAAAAATTTTAGGAATTTTGCACTTAGGTTTTTTAATTCAGGAGTGTTTTTTCTTCTGCTTCTATCTCTTCATTGCTCCTTTTACGAATAAATCTTAACAGCTGAGAAAGAAAGACATATCTGGATATCTTTTTTTTTTTTTTTAGTAGAAAAGCTAAGCCGAATAATGTTTACATATGGTGGACATGAAAGTTAACTCTCACTTTTGAAATTTGACAGCAGCCTGCAGTTAAAACTACAACAGGAAAATAATTCCCAATGAAGCTGGTAAAAAGGAAAGATAATAGAGGAAAGAACTGGAACTTTAACCCTGATAGATGTCAAGTTTTACAACTGATATAGTGACACCTGAAAATTAAATTGCTATTTAAAAGGAAAACCTAATAAACTAATGCTTTGTTAGATTGTCCTACCATGTGGATAATGAGACAGCACTGCAGGAGCCTTCCACCCATTGTGACAACAGTATGTATTTTTTGATAACCATCTATACACTCCCAATCTGAAGATCTCATGGGAGTGGCTGATTTAAATCATAGTGTTTGGGAAATACATCTCTTCAAACAAGGATTTTTAAAATCATTGTATTATATGTGCAATGCTAATCAACTTAGTTTTATTTAAATATCTGGGTTTTAATGTCTAAATCCTTTAGTTCAGCATAAAAAGTAGTAGCATGAATCAGTCATTCTTCCAAATGACTACTTTGTAAAATTGCCTGCATAGACTTTGAAACAAATATTGAGTAACAGTGAAACTACTTAAAGTTCCTAACTGTTTCAATCACAAGATCAAGATTAAACATTTAATTAGTTTCTACCTTTAATTTATGGCATACTGGTATTATTATAGGCCTTAATGGCCACAAGTGGTAAGACAGACCTGTGTTTCATATGGAACTTTCATAATTCAAGTAAGAACTTTCTGAGTCACCAGAAGAATCTAGTCTTTTTCTGAACTAAACTACCCTCATTATATTTAGCTTGCGAAATATGACAGTAGCAATCAGTATGCTTGTATTTTGTTCTCTTTGTATAAATGTGGAAAAATGTTTTTTTTAAAATTACCTAATTGACATTAATTTTTAAAAAGGTAAATCTTAATTGTAGAGAGGCTTGAGTTGGGGAATATATATATATAATTTTTTTTTAAAGAGTTGTAGGGTTTTTGTTTTTTTCCTCCACCAAAGGCCTGCTCAGATATCACTTTTTGTGGTGGAGGTGACCCAGTGTTCTCAGAGGCTATGTCAATGGAACACAATCTCTGGCAAATACTTCCAGGTTGTAAAGGTTTTGTGTCCTAATGAGTGACAGAGTGCAGCTAGGTTGTTAAAAGAAGAGGCTACCTAGTCATGTTCATCGAGGTTCATCACTCCCTTGACTGTAACTTGAGTGAACTTCTGTGGCTGTAATCCATCTCAAAAACCAATCTGCCTAAGTTATAAGAAAGGTTTCCATCTCCTTTCGTGGAGGGAATGTCCACACCTAAGAAATTATGTCTCCTGAAAGTGTTCAGTATGCATCTTTGTTACTTTCAATTACATAGGGTTAAGTATTTCTTGGCAGCATAAGAAAGTACAGAGAGATTTGACCTTAGAGCCAGGAAGCCTGAGGTCTAACAAATAAGTGACCCAGGTAGCTCTCAAACTGTAAATTACAAAGTACTCAGAAGAGATCTTGTACTAAGTGAGGTGTTCCTTAGCCAAAAGCAATTAAGGTCTGGAAATCGAGTTTTTCCTACTATCCCTAAATTCTCCCTGAATTTCCTCTTTGGGATGTCTGTTAGCCAACAAAATCAAAGATCCAGATTTTTTTTCAATAGAAGACCTTGGGAGACTGTCCAAATGAACTGATAAGAGTGATTTATAGTTAACCTCTCAACTGTGTATGTGTAAAAATTGTTTTTAAAAGTACTTGGTGATAATTTGTTCACATATAATTTAAACAACTTTCTGAAATTATTTTCCCTATAGACTAAATGTAAACATCAACAGAATCCATGTCTAAATTACTTTTTTAAATTCTAAATTGAAAAATACTGCAATAATAGAAGTTTTATTATTCAATTTAATATGGCAAAGCATGTATTAGACAGTTACTGTTTGCAAGGCACTTTGTTATCCTTGTTTTCAAACCATCCTTGCTCTCAAAGAGCCTATATTCTTCGGGAATATTTCTTTATGTAAGAAAAAAAAGTAATCTGCATCTTAGGCAAGTCTGTGGAAATTTCCTCTGAGATATCTGAATTCAGCTCTACCAGGAGTGCCATATGCTCTATATAGCCTTAGAGAGTGTAATGGCCAAGGGAAAAATAGTTGACTGGTATACTTCAAGAACTGAAGAGAGTTGAGGGGGTAGCAAGGTGTAGTACACAATGTGTTATGTTACACAGGCTTGTTTCCCTAAAACGAGTCTAAAGAGCTTTGAACCAAGTTCTTTCTCTTAAAAAAAATTCATTGACAAAGATGACATTAGAGGGCACAAGGAAGACATTGTTACAAGCTGCTTTTCAAAGATATTAAACAAGAGTAACCATTCAGGAGTCCCAGAAGTTTTGTGAGTAGACCACACTCCTATGGAAGTTGTCCAAAGGCTTTCAGAATTGATCTGCCCAAAGAAATTAATAGCTGTCTAAAGAGAAAAATTGAGGGATCTCCAGATGTAGGAAAAATTTAATTGCCTGGCAGCCTTTAACTAAGAAAGACCTTACTTACCAAGAGGAGTTTTCAGCCCTACCTCTCCAGGGCTGTGTCTCATCCTTCAGATTTATTTCTACCCCAAGAGAAGGTAGAGATTATCTCACTGGGGAGAAGACCTGTAATTGGTAGGATTTGAATTCTAGAATATCTGGGCAGGGTTTAGGCCAACTAATATCTTACAGAGTCTTTTTTTGTTGTTCTTTTGGTCCTGACCTGATATGAATAACTCCCAGTGGGGAAACTCCCTTCTCATTCAGATCTTCAATCATTTTGCAGTTTACAGTTTTAGAAAACTGTCTGGGAGCTGAGATATTTAATCATTTGCCCAGGGTCACACAGTGAGGAACATATTGTTCCCTGGAGTCAGGAGGACCTAAATTCAAATCGGGCCTCAAACACTTAACACACATACACACAAAAAAAAACTAGCCATGTGACCTTGGGCAAGTCACTTAACCCCAATTGCTCTGCCCTCCCCCCTCCAAAGAGCAAAAAAGAAAATAGTCTCTCAAAAAATCGTTTAAGAGGGAGGTAAGGTAAAAGAAACACATAAATCTTTATAATCTAAAAAGTTAACAACGGGTACCAACCAATTCATTTTTTTTTAAGTATTGAAAGACTCTAAATTATCAAGTTGCTTTTTGTTTTGAGAATAAGGAGTTTGTTGTTTTTTTAAATAGCAAAAAACAAACTCTCAAGGAAGCACCCAATTTTTAATAAAAGCCTTACTTTGGACTTTGGATTTGTTTTTCTTAGAAGCAACTTAATTTCAAACAAAACTTGCTTTCTGTTTACATTTTTTGTGAATTAAAAGACAGAATCCAATAATCACAGCAGGGAGTTGAGTCAAGACAAGACTTTATTCCAGAAGCAGTCATAATTAACAAATTATTCTCTCTTTAAAATAAAAATAGCCAATTTATAGAGGGGATAAAGAGAAGCTCCTATTTTCTTTTGATTTCATTTGAAGACTGATTTTTCTTTTGGATTACAGTTAGGAATGTACTGGGAAAATTTATTAGTTACCCATCTGAAAATGTTGGTATATTTATAGTTGAGGCAGATGCATTGATTCTTCATGTGTTTTCATTATACCTCCTAAATAAGTATAGACTTATCTTCTTCACCTATAAAATAAAAGGGTTAGACTAGATGACGTCTAAGTTCCTTAAAGTTGTAACATGTTATCATGATATGGTCATGTCATTTATCTACTCAGAAATCATATCCTTTTGCCTAAACTTCAAACTCCTTTCCTAGCATTCAAGGCCCTTCACAATCTATTGCCATCCTGCCTTTTCAGTCTTCCATTATTCCCCTCTATCAGTGATATGCTGGTAAATATTTAACAACCAGCTATTCAGTGGGGAGGGAGGGTGGGAATGTAGCCATGATACACTCTTAAGTTTAATTTGCAGTATTAACATTTTCTCTGTAACTTTCTTAAGTCTAAATAATCAACAAAATAATAAACCAAGTCCTAATTTGTAGCATTTTCACAATATGAATGCAACTACTTTTATGCATGTCTTTGAATATTTAAAAAGGGCTTATCTCTTTTTTAAAAAACTGGGTCTCCATATCTCACCCAGGCTGGAAATGCAAGAGCTCCCACTCTGATCAGCACTGGAGCTTTGTCCTACTCTGTTTTCTACCCAGGCTCCTCTTTAGGCAACCTAGGAACCCCCTATAGTCGGGGGGGCCTCACTAAAATTATGCCATAGTTAGTACAGATACCTGACAGGCTTAACTCACTGCAAGTGAGAACTCCTGAGCTCATGAGATCCACTAGCCTCAACCCTTGGGATTCTTGAAAAAGTTGGCCCTCATCACCTCATGATTTGATTACTGTGATAGCCTGCTGGTAGGTATACCTGTCTCCCATCTCTCCCCACTTCAATTCATTCTCTATTCAGTCACTAAAACGATTTTCCTAAAACACAGGTTCAATTGTGTCTTTCCCCCCAATAGGAAATAGTGGTTTCCTATTGCCTCCAGGAGCAAATACAAAATGGTCTGTTTGGCATCCAAGGTCCTTCATATTCTAGCCCTTTCTTACCTTTTCAGTCTTCTTACACCTTACCCCCATACATAGACTCTTAGATCCATTGACTCAGGCCACAAACAAAACACTGCATCTCTACAGTTAAGGCATTTTCTCTAGCCATTCCCTGTAGCTGGACTGACCTTCCCAGCTTCTTTTAAATCCCAACTTAAAATTCCACCTTCTACAAGAAGCTTTCCCTAACCCCTCTTAATTCCAGGGTTTTCCCTCTTTTAATTATTTTCTGTTTACCCTGCTTGTAGCTTGCTGTGTGTGTGTGTGTGTGTGTGTGTGTGTGTGTGTATTTGCTTGTACATTGTCTCCCCATCAAAGTAAGCTCCTTGAGGACAGGGATTATCTTTTGCCTCTCAGCACAGTGCCTGGCACTTAGTGGGTGATCAATAAGTTTTTATTGATTGATTGGAAAATGCTGACCTAGATGATGATCCTTAATTCCCTTCTAAGTATACATCCTGTGACTATGACTTTCTATGCCTTGCTCAGCCACCATCCTACACTTGCCATGTTCTCTCCCATCTCAGTGAATTTACTTACACAGATCCCTAGGCATGGAACATTCCACCACCACCACCACCCCCCAATTTGCTTGTTGAACTGCTAACCAGTTATTTAAAGTCCTTCTCAAAGACAGTTACCTCCTCTACAAAGCCTTCCCTGATCCTCCTGGTCAGTAATGGCTATTCTCACTATCTGGCACTTTGTTTAGTAACTCTCTTAATACATCTATCGTATAATATTACGTATTATAGTTATCTAAGTTTGTCTCAGTCCCCTACTAGATTATAGACTCCATGAGGATAGGAATCCTGTTTTATCTGCTGTATTTAAATTTGCAGTATTTCCTAGAGCCCCTCGCAATGCTCTATATATAGGAGAAGCTTGAAAAAATATATGGCTTTTGTTTTTAATAGGTCACTCATTTCTGTACTGCTGAATAGAGGAATGAGTTAATGCTTTGTGACCCAAACCATGACAATATTCTCCTTCTTTATACAAAGCTTAATTTTAGATGTTTATGAAAGTTTGGAGAGAGTAAGCATAATCCTATTTGAAGGGCAGATATTAATTACATTTTTTCTTTCAAATAGCTTCATTAGTTTACCTTTACCTTTTTAGTCCTCTTGAGTCATATAAAACAATGTGCCCTAGAGAATAAAAGGGCCTAGATGGGATGTGTTGAGCTATAGTGTTTCAATATGCCTTTTCACTCATCATATTATACATTTTCTGGTATATTATTTCACCAAGTGCCTTCTTTAAGTGGAATGTTCAAGAAAAGATGCTATGACATTTCCTTATTCCACGTTAAATTTGTGGTTGAAAGGTCTTATATAATTATCACTGTAGAATTTGTAATTCTTTTGCTGTACAAAAATATTTGTTTTTTTTTTCTATCTGAATTAAATATAAGAATGCATGGATGAAATATTCTCTAACCCCTTCAGCAATATCCTACATCTTGTGTGATATTTGCACAAAATCAAAAAGCTCAAGTGTCATCCTCTTCAAAGACTTTTTTTTAAACCTTCCTGCATTCCAGAGTGTAGGTGAGGTTTGGGGAAACATGTACCTGCATGCACACAGGTGTAGAATTTATTACTGTGGCATGAGGGCAGAGTTTTAGACCCATTGAAATTCATAGCATTGCCCTAGGATTCCAGGCTTTTACATAATTAGATGTAGCAATGAAAACAAAAATTAACAAATCGATTTGTTTAAATTGCTTCTCTAAAATATTTTTGAAAATGAATTCAGTGACTAGATGATAATCCCTATAGGGCTGTACCAAATTCATAGCAGTAGTTTCTTTTTGGAAATGGAATAGGTCCTTACAGATCCCTAGGGCCTTTTAAACACAATTGTGTTTTTTAAAAAAGCACACTAGGGATTTAAAAATTAACCAACTGCCTTGCAAAAACTGAGCAGCTTGCTCTCTCCTAAAATAAAAAAAATAATAATAACAAAAGCTTACTCACCTAAATTAAATTCTACTGGATGCTTTTGTTTTACAAGAAAGGCAGTTTGGTAGTATAGTAGGTAGAGTGCTAGGCCTGGAGTCAAGAAGATTCATCTTCCTGAATTCAAATTTAGCCTCAGACACCTACTATCTGTGTGACTCTGGACAAGTCACTTAACCCTGTTTGCCTCAGTTTCTTCATCTGTCAAATGAGCTGGAGAAGGAAATGACAAACCACTCCAGTATCTCTGCCAAGAAAACCCCAAATAAGATCATGAAGAGTCAGACAGGCCTGAAAGGACTGAACAACCAATTGTTTTAATATAAATGTAAAGTTCAAAAAGCTAGCCAAACTCTGCCATAGTGAATTTTTTAAATTAATTTTCAGTTGGTTTTTGTTGTTTGGTAGGCTAAAAATTCCAAAAACTTTAAATTAAACAGTTTGCCAATTATCGATGTGAAAATGCTCACTCTTGGGAACCCTTTGAGCTGGCTGTAGCACAACTCTGAGCTGAGCCTTGAAGGAGGAAAAGGGTTCTGAAGAAATGTACTGCAGACATTGAGAGATATTCCAAAGGAATGAGAAGGAGATGGATCACAAGGTTGGATCACAACTAGTGAGCCCAGCTTTGATAAAAATGTCTTTGTCCAATTTTTTATGGAATTCATGAAGGAGGAGGTGATATTAAATAAGTTTGAAAGGTAGATTAGAGACATATCTGAGGGCATTAAATATCATGCTAAATTTTTATTTTATCCTAGTGATAGCAGGGATCCACTGTAGTTTTTGTATTATTCTTGTTTTGCTTATAGCATTAAACATATATACATTTACATTAATATCTTTTATTTTATTATCAACTTTTATTTTTTTATCTTTTATTTTTTTTTATTTTTTTTTATTTTTTTATTTTTTTTTTTATCTTTTATTTTATTATCAACTTCATCCAATATGTCCCTCCTCCTACCCCTTCACAGAGGGCTATCACTTCAAACAAAAAGAAAAGGGGGAAAAAAGACATCGGCCAAACTAAACACATCAAACCAGTTTATCGTTGTAAGTAGTATTCTACACCCACAATCCCCCTACCTCTGCTAATTAGGGAGTAATGTACATATTCATGTCTTTTTTTGGGGGGGGGGGACACATTTGGTCATTATAGTTTTACAAAATTCATTTCAATTGTTTTGGTGTTTTCTCTCCATTTAAGTTGTTGTCATTACCTGTATTATTTTCAATTCTGTATAAGTTCATTTAAGTTTTCCTGTATTCTTCATATTTATCAATTATTACAGTGTAATAACAGGAAAAGATTATTACAGCATCTGTGAGGATAGGTTAAAAAGGAGAAATACAAATAGGGAGACCAATACATACATATGTATATACATACATACATATATATATATATATTTATGTGTGTGTATGTATATGTATGTATATCATTAGTAAGCTATATATTATTAGTAAGCTATATGTGCCTTTGATTCTAATTTTGGATTTTTTATTCTGCTCCATTGATCTATATTTTTCATGCCAGATTCTTCAGAGTCATAAAATAATAGAACTTTGGAGCTGGAGGAGATCTGAGAGTTCATCTAATCCAGCCTCCCCATTTTATAGAGGAGGAAATAGGCCAGAGAAGTCAATTGAACATAACAGTAGTGTGACTAAAATTAAAATTTCCTAACTCAGCCTTTTCCACTAAACCTGGATTCTATCAAAGACATAAGTTACAAAGTACATAGAAGATCAGGTTCCCGATCATTTATAGAAGCATCTGAGTGTTTACAAAAAGATGGGATGACTAAGAATGATGTACTGTAAACTACCAAAGTTTATCATCAAAGTAACGATGAATGCCACACAACTCTGCTTGATTGACCGTGTGTAGAGATGTCTCAATAACTTATTTTATGATGAATTTCAGTAGGCTAAAAGCAAACAGGGAGAAAAGACAAAACCCTTCAAGAGTACTCTGTAGAATGACTTCAAACACTATAGCACAATTATTACGTATGACTGGGGAATGGACAGGACTCAATCAGCTAGGCATGCAGTCATCAAGAGTGGGTACTTTGTCTTTAAATTCAGGCTTTGGGTCAGCTGTGGGTTGCAGTTGCCAACAGGTTTTCAAAAGGCACAAATCATAGAATATCCTCAAGTGAATTTTGTGATAAGAGCTGCTCTTTACACATGGGCTCTTTTAGCCCATATGAATAGTGAGTATCACCAATGGTGCCTTCTTCAAATTTGACAGACAACAGAAATACAATGGTAGGTAAGCAACGAAGGATGTACTTGTCAAATCAGCCAATTCCACCTTAGTAACTAGGTGTCCAAAGAAGGTGATTTAGTTCCAGTCTAGCCTGGCAGTTCTCAGATGATCTAACAAGGTAATATAAAAAGGAACTTCATTCCTAGGAGATTTGATAATTATGGCTTCATTATATACTAAATAATAATTCAGCTCTACTACAATACCTGTTGTTGTTCATCCTTCAGTACTTAATACATACATGACATGATGAGTCATCTTGAAAGGATAAAAGTCTATCTTTTTGCTGAAGTGATGAGTCTAGGAGAATGCAGCTCTCACATATGCACATACAGAATGGATGAATGAACAAATGAAAGAAGCGCTTACTACATGTGAAGCAATGTGCTAAGCATTTGAGATACAAATACCAAATACTGGGTAGTTAAGTGGCATAGCAGACAAAGTACCAGGTCTGGAGTCAGGAAGGTTCACCTTCCTAAGTTCAAATCTGGCCTCAGACACTTACTAGCTATGTGACCCTGGGCAAGTCACTTAATCCTGGTTGTCTCAGTTTCCTCATCTGTCAAATGAGCTGGAGAAGGAATATCTTTGCTGCTCCAATATCTTTGCCACAATAACCTCAAAAAGGGGTCACAAAGTGTTAGACACAACTGAAAATGATGAAACAACAACAAGGTATTGCTTTGGGTGCAGCACAGGGTGCAAGGTCTCAGGTCAGGAAGATCTAAGTTCAAATCTAACCTCAGACATTTACTGGCTATATGACCTTGGGCAAGTCACTGAACCTCTCAGTTTCCTCATCTATAAAAATAGGGATGATAATAATAATATCTACCTCCCAGATAATAACTGTAAAGTGTTTAACACAGTACCAGGCGCCTAGTAGGTGCTATACAAACATTAGCTATTATTATTATTAAATAGAAAAGTAAAACAATCCCTGCTCTTAAGGAGCTCACGTTCTGATGAAAGCAGAAAACATATGAAAAGCAAATGGTCCTTAGGATGCAGCACCAAAGCAAATAGCAATGCCATTTCTCCAGATAAAATCTTATCAGTTTCCATGTTAAACAATTTGACAGTGTCAAGGACTTTGATGGCAAGAACTTTCTTTTCTGGTCTTCAGTAGTTGCAGCTGTAGCACCTACAGGAACAATTGCCCGATTGCATTTCCACTGGGGTTACTTCCTAGGTCAGGATGATGTCTGAGGTTGCTGGGAAGCACTGCTGTTCCCAAGACTCTTGGGTTTAGGGTCTTAGGCTGTCTGCTAAGGATGGCAGAAGACAGGTAGCATGCCCTGTTTTAAGTTAGGGACCATTCTTGTAAGAGGTAATGTGATATAGTGGATAGACTTGCTTCAGTACCAGGAAGACCTGGGTCCAAGTTCTGCCACTGACACATACTGTGTGTTCCAAAGTCACTAAGGCTCTCAGTGTTCTCTAAACTTTTTTGATTGTAAATCCATCAGGAAAAAAAGGAAAATTAGTACACTCCCAATATATGTTTACTTACTTATGTATAAGTTATCTGCAAGTGCTAATAATTACACAAAATTATCAAACACAAGATAGAAATGAACAAAAGATGAGAAAAAGCTAGAATAACGTCCAATCCTAAATTCAATAAGAAGTCACTGGAGTTTACTGAGTGGGGTAGAGACACCATCAGACCTGTACTTTAAGAAAATCTCTTTAGCAACTTTATAGAAGGTATGGATTAAGGTAAAAACCAGTTAAAAAGCTATTTCAATTGTCTAGACAAGAGGTGGTGAGGACCTAAAATAGGGTGGGAATTGTGTAAGCACAGAAAACGGTTGCTCTTTGTCCTTGCAAGAAAGGCACTAACATTGTGTGGTTTGTCCTTTGTTCTCAAAGAGGACCATGACCACAGGGAGGCGATGCCATGACATGCAAGTGAATTGGATTTAAATGAGGGAGGGCTGTGCAAAGTCACCAGCCTCACTTTCTCCTCCAGAGTCATCTGGGTCCAATGGCCAGATAGGGATCAGGTCAACTGGAGATGACCCAGGATGCAGCTGGAGACTTTGGCCTTTTCAAACTAAGGTCTTTAACAGGTCTCAGTCTGACTAGGGCAGTGCTCATTTCAGTGAGGCTTAATAAAAATGAGGCAAAGAATGGCCTCATTAAAAAAAAAAAAAAAATGTGAAGACCCTCAGGGTTTCCAGCCAAAACAGAAACAATTGTTATTTGCATTCATTCTGAGCCAATCAGGGCCCAAACAGTGACCATAAAGTAGGGCTTGGTCTGGGACAGAGTGGTTTGAGGTTAAGGCTGGTCTTTAAGAGAAAAAATCAAAACAACAAAAAAACCTTTCAGAGATTAAAATTTACATTCCCATTGGACAGAACACTGCAGGTAAGCTGTGAAACCTTATGTGGACAGAGAAGGGGAGGGGGAGGAAGGGTGTAGCACCAAAGCAATATTCACAGTGCTGACACTGGCTGTAAATATGCCATCATAGTGCTCAATTACAAAACATAACAGACTCTCCATATAAAAGACAAAAGCAAAATAATTATTTAGTCACCAGAAAACTGAATCCATCATAGTAGCAAAGAAGTTAATAAGCCATAACACCTTAGAGAACCACACCATCCTTTAGCCTTCCCATAAACCAATATTCATGAGCCTAGCTGTCTGCCTGGGTGCATCCTCTCCTCCCTCTGTCTCTAAAAGCTCTGACTCCCAGCTTCCTGGGCTCTGCTGTATCCTTCAGCAAACTCCTTCTACCACAGGCTCCATGTGATTATATTCAGCCTATTAGGGGGCAGGGAAGATCTTCAAATTACCATTACCATTACAGAGGGAGAGAGAGAAAGAAAGAAAAAGAAAGAAATAGGAAGAAAGGAAGGGAGGAGGGAAGGAAGGAAGCCATGTATTGCCCAACTGTAATGAAGAGGACCAAACTTGAGAGATGTTGTGGAGGTATGAAGGACAAGAGTTGGTAATTGGTTGGACTCAGGGATGACTCTGAGGTCATGGACCTAGATAATTAGAAGTATGGTAGTGCCCTCAACAGAAATAGCGAGGACTGAAAGAGGGGTATTTTATAGTGAGGATCTCAACCCACCCATGTCTACTCATCCTGAGAGACTCCTTCTGTCTCACTGGAAATGAAAAGTGGGGAAAAGATCCCTAACTCACTGTTTACTACTCCAGGGAGCAAAGCCCTAACCTTCAAGAAGTACCTGCCATAGCTACAAGATGAGCTGGGGAATGAGTTTGGGGACAATGGGGGCCATTTAACCAATGACATCTGCTCAGCTGCACTTATGAATTCGTGGAGGAGAGGTTAGGTTTTAGCTTCCCTGAGGGGCTGATACCAAGCTCAGGAGGGGAAAAGTTGGGACTTTATCTCTCTGCTTCCAGTCTTTCCAGGGTTCAATCTGTCCTTCAATTACCACCGTCATCATCCTAAGGCCTGATCATAATATTACCCTGCTTAAAAAACCCCCCAGTAATGTCAGTATTTTTTCTGGAATAACTTGCTTCTGCAAGTACCTTACCTGACCTTACCTGACCTAACCTAACCTAACCTGACCTTACCTTACCTTACCTTACCTCACCTTACCTTACCTTACTTTATGTTTAAAGTTCTCTGCAATTTGACTCCAACCTACATTTCAGCTATCATGTTATTCCCCTTCATTAATTCTATGATTTAACCCAACTTGACCACTGGCTGTTATTTGAACTTAATCTGTCCTTGCTTACTCTGCACTAGCAAGCATTATTCAGGAAACAAAAAGCACACAGTTGGAACTTCACCTTAGGGAGGTTTAAGTTAATAATGATCAGTCTCCAGGAATATTGAACTAAGTGTAAACAGTGAAACTGACATCTAAGTTCTTTGACATAGTTGAGTATAGATAGAGGGAAGTGGACAGCTAGGTTATGCAGTGGATAGAGCACTGGGCATGGAATCAGGAAGACTCATCTTCCGGATCTCAAATCTGGCCTCAGACACTTATTAGCTGTGTGACTCTGGGCAAGTCACTTAATCCTGTTTGCTTCAGTTCCTCATCTGTCAAGTGAGCTGGAAAAGGAAATGGAAAACTACTCTATCCTTACCAAGAAAACCTCAAGTGGGGTCACAAATGGTCTGAGATGACTAAAATGACTGAACAACACTGGAAGGAAGTGAAATTAATTTGGAGTTAGAGGACATGTAAATTCACATCTCAGCTCTGCCACATACTACCTTTATGACATTGAGCAAGTCACTTGACCTTTTAGGGCCTCAGTTTCCCTATCAGGGGTGAGGCAGATGAGCTTACAGGTCCTTTTCAGGTCTAAATCAATGATCTTACAAAAAGTAAGAACTATATCCAAAATAAAAAAGAGAGCTGAAATTTATATAGTCCATTATACTTTACAAAGTTCTTTTTAAACTATGTTGTCTCATTTAGTCCTTACAATAACTTAGTAAAATAGGTAATATAGGCATCATTATGACGATTTGACAGATAAGGAAATGAGACTCCAAGATATTAAGTGACATCCACAGTTAAAGAGCAAGTTTCAGGAAGGATTCAAACAGATATCTCCTAACTTCAATATCATCTTTAGTGTTTTTTTTGTTATGAATTTAATCATCAATACAAAGAAGAAAAAATTTAAAACTATGAATTTCTCTAATGTGGTTTTTTAAAAATATATATTAAACTTAACAAGGTTATTAACAAAATGGACCTTTGAGTCCCTTTCTGAACTTTTTATTATCTTCTGTGTATTTTTATAAGTTTTAATGATTTATTGATGCCTTTTCCCTTATTTTTTTCACCAATATTGGTTACTTCCCATGAGCTAACCTCCTCTCCAATAAAAATCCTCTCTTTTATCAAATAAGTGTAACCAAACCAACACATTGGTCATGTCTGAAAATCTTTCTCCATTTGTACCTCTAGGCCCTCACCTTGCCTTCATCCTAACTTAAAGCAAATTTCAATTCCCGCTATACCAACCTACATCTTACTTTTTCAAACCCCCCCATGTCACCTGTCACAGTACTTTGTACTTAGTAGGTGATTGATAAATACTTACTTTTTGCTAATTCAGATTGGGCTCCCTTTTCATTAGTCTGAATTTATTCATTCTGAAGAAGTACCTGAATTCTGATGGTGTACAATCTAATCATGGCACATTTTGAGGACTTGAATGATGACTGGCACTGAGATTATAACTACATTGCAAATGTTTCTGTGGAATTATTTGGGTAATATAAATAATATTTTAAAATTAGCATTAGGATTGAAGGAGACAACTCAGCATAGACTCTTTAGTTCCATGACCCTGCCAACCTACTTCCTTCCATACAGATGCAAAGCATGCTATTCTTTGATCAAATAAGAGAGGACATTTTTAAAAGTATGCTGTCTATCATATGTAATGGTCTTGTGTGATTACTATTATCAAAAAATATACCTCAATATTTGTTTTCTTATTTTCTGATAGAGATGTTTGTGGAGCAACTCAAAACTAAATGACTCACATGGAAATTGAACTATGAAGGTCAATTTCACTGGCAACATGTTCTAATGGTCTAAAAAACTAAATTAATTCTATATAAACTCCTTCAAAGTAGAAACAAAAATGAAACTAAATAGGGATGGGTATACTTTTATTTATATCTGTAAGCGGCAAGGAGTAGAGAGATGTAGTTGTCTGAAATTAGAAAAAAAAATCATGGAATCTCACATATTTTTGGTATCTGAATAAACAATTTCAAAAGTCTAAGTGGCACTATGATTCATATATTGCACCCCTTTTATGTTCTACTTTTTAAAAAGTCATTATAATTTGTAGGAAGATGGTAGGAAAAGATTTGGCATATCACATAAATAAGCAAACATAAACAAGCCTAGTGTTTGATAAATGCTAAGAACTCACCGTTAGACAAAAACTGTTGGGACAGTCTGTCGATAAATATTTATGAAGCACACGCTATTTGCCAGGAGCTGTGCTAAGTGCTGGGGATACAAAGAAGGGCAAAAGGCAGCCCCTGCCCTTTAGGATCTCACAATTTAGTAGGAGAAAACAACACACAAAACTAACTAAAAAAAGGGAGAGATAGGAGAGAATGATGTACCAGAGGAGTGGAACTAGGTAGGAAATGGTGAGAAGGCTGAACTGGACACTCTTCTTAAGTGGAGGATCTGGGAATAGTTCTCCACTATCTACCTTCCACTCTCTCCAATCAGAGTTTATGAGGTGGAGAAACTGTGGTTTATTAGAAATAACACTAGACTGGAAATTAGACTAGTTTAATTCTAGTCCTAACCTCGTATTAATTGACTATGTGACCTTGGAAAAGTCACTTAACTACTTAAGGCCCATGTTTTCTCATTTTTAAAATGACTGTTGGGTGAGATGACTTTCAGGGTTCCTTCTACTGCCAATATTCTATGAGTCTTTGGGAATTGCTAGTCTGTTTCACAGATGAGGAACATGAGAGAAATAGAAGTTAAGTGACTTGCCCGGGATTACGCAACTAGTAGGTGTCTGAGATTGGATTTGTACTCAGGTCTTCCTGACTCCAGACCCAGCTCTAGCCACTGTGGTACCTAGCTGTTCTCCATCTCTCTATACTTTATCATTGCAGTTATCATCAGCAGCAGCATCACCATCATCATCATCACCACCATCATCATCATCACCACCATCATCATCATCATCACCATCATCATCATCATCATAACCATCACCACCATCATCATCATTATCATCACCATCACCATCACCACCATCATCATCACCATGATCATCATCATCACCATCCACAACAACCACCACCACCACAACAAGAACCATATGCACATATCAACCTTAGGTTTTCTTTAGTACTGGCTAATAGAGCTTCCAGTGTTCACTTTTCAATTGGGTGAAACTAGCTCTCTAGGGCTTATTCTGCCCATACCAATACAAACCTGCTTCAAAACTGTGCCTAATTCTAGGGAAGGAGGGACAAAGCATTACTGATGGAGATACTTTCTTCTTAGATACCAGAAGATAGGTAAGAAGTTGAGATTTCTTCTTAGGTGAGTTTTTCCCCCTATTAAACATATTTTTATAAGAACATATATGTTTATAGGAACTATCAGGATGGATATATATGCTAAGTACTTAATATTCTGTTAAAGATAAATGAATGCATTAAATAACATATACTATCAAATAACGTACCTACATGTATGATGAATTAAAATCATCTTTGTTCCTCGAAGTATTTACTTGTTTTAGGAAGCAAAGAACCTTGGAAATGAGGTCAAGCTGCCGCCTCTATGTCACCCTGATAAATAGTACACTTGGCTTTGAGAGGACAATCAAAATGGAATTTGCTTGAGCATTGATCCATGGCAATGGAGAGAGTAGGTAGAAAGAAATATGCCCAAAACAGGAACAAGACATTGAGCACTTTCTCAAGGCCCTAGAACAGATAATATATTACCAATTTTTTTAAATCATTAGATCATTTCTGATGATTGGTGACTATTTACATAAAAGGTTAGAGAAATTTTTTCCTTAATCTAGCAGGGGGAAGTTGCCAATCTCTCCTCATTCCTCCTTGTTGAGTTCAGTCAGATATTGCCATGTGGCATCAGAAGTGAATCTTGCGGCCCCGCCTCTTCCCCGGACTCTCCTCCTGCACCCCGGCCAGCCGCACCGGGACCCATCCTCCTCCTCCTTCCCGCGCGGTCCCAGCCTTTTGCCCCCCTCCTCAATTGCCCCCGGTCCATGGTTATCTCGCGCTTCGCCGTGGCCTCAGCAGCCAAGCCCCAGCCATGAGAACGCCGGGTAACCACGGGCACCGCCCCCGCCACGCTCCTTCCGGGCTCTGGATGGGGCGATTGTTGCTCGTGGTGTTGCTCGCCGGGGGGGGCCCCCGGGGGCTCCCGGGCTTTCTACTTGCCCGGCTTGGCTCCGGTCAGCTTCTGCGAGGCGGGCAAAGAGACCTCCAACTGCAAGTCCTTAATAGAGCTCTTTGTGAACAGACTGGATTCGCTGGAATCAGTTTTGCCTTATGAATATGATGCCTTTGACTTTTGTCAAGATTCAGAAGAAAAAAGGCCTTCTGAAAATCTTGGCCAAGTGCTATTTGGAGAGAGAATAGCATCATCGCCATACAAGTTTACTTTTAACCATGAAGAAACATGTGTGAAAGTGTGTGTAAAATCTTACGATCCCAGAAATGAAAGTGAAAAGAAGAAACTGGCCTTTTTGAAGAAAGGAATGCAGCTGAATTACCAGCACCACTGGATCATTGATAATATGCCGGTAACTTGGTGCTATGACGTGGAGGATGGACAAAAGTACTGTAATCCAGGATTTCCAATAGGATGCTTTGTTACCCCGAATGGTAGAGTAAAAGATGCTTGTAACATTAATACTGTGAAGGCAGACATGAAAGGCTTCAGAGGGCAGCTTGGTGACTTAGGGCGCAGGGAACTTTTTCTTGAATAAAAATATTACAGTCCTTTGAAAATGTTAAAAAAAAAAAAGAAGTGAATCTTACATGATAAATGATAAATACTGCAATCTATTTCAACAACACTTGGCACGTTTCTTCAAACTCTTTCTAAAACATTGCATATTCTGGCTTCAGAATGTTGGCGGAAGTGGAGGCATTCTGAATGTAAGTTGGTAGAAAGTGATGGTAGTGGTTTTGGAATACAGTTCCTCTGTACATGGGTTTCATGTTTGTATTGACACTGGCTTTGGGATCCTAGTCAAAAACAATAAACATAAATGGATTTCGTTGTTACTGTGCTTATTAAATTTCAGAGACATTTCAGTTATGTGTAACTAGGTAAGGGCTAAGACTGCTAATTTCAACTTTGAAATAAATTTGCTGTATGACTTAGAAGGTTGAAGTTTCTGGCTCTACTTTTTTATCTATAAAATAACCATCCATAGAAAGTATTACTCAATTGATCTGCTTCTAAGATTTGAAAAAAGAACAAACACAAAGACAAAAATTATTTTTCCTTCTTATACTCACAAGATTGTGAATTCTAGAATTATAAGAGATCTTAATGAACATCTAGTTCAAGTCTCTCATTTTATACACAAGAAGACTGAGGCCCACAGAGATTAAGTTTTTTGTTGAAGTTTATGCAACTAGTTAGTGGAAGAGCCAAGACTGGAATTAATACAATGTCTAGTGTCTGCAACCCAACAAATTTACAATCCATTTCATTAGGAGTCAAAGCACCTTTAAGAAAAAAATGGAGGGTCATTCTCCATAAAGCTGATGAAATCTCCAACCTCAGTTCATCGCATTCAGGTGAAAGGTTTGGAATCCTATTACTAAATCTTGAATTGCTTTTAGCCTCAATGTAATTGCAAGGTTTAGTCATTTACTGATCCTAGCTTTTACTGGAGCCAAAACATATATTGCTCAACTGAGAATCATTGTTACAGAATTTAATAGCAGAATAGCCAATCCCTAGAGCATGTCTTCAAGCTTGTTTTAATCAAATCAAAACCAACTTTTTTTTTTTGCAATAGTAAAATTTTAACTAAGGGTCAGGATATTAAAACCAGAATCAAAATCATTCAGATTCAACTTGTAAATCTTATTTCTTTATAAACTTGAAAGCTTTGGATTATACTCTAGTACACTGTTTACATTGAGTTTCATTTATTTATCTACATGAGCTAAATATGTTAAACCTGTATTTACCGGACCATTTGGGATTTAAAGTCTTTAGGGACAAAAGAATAGTATGTTAACTTCTGGATCACTTCCTCTGCTTTAGACATGGTAAATTAACTTATTTTTTTCATGGACTTGCTAACATGTTAGAACTAGTAAAGATTTTAGCAATCATTTAGTATAGTACTTTCATTTTATAAAAGAGAAAACCAAAGCCTAGAGAAACTAAACAATTTGGCAGATATTATCCAACTAACTAATGGCAGTCAGAAATAGCACCCAGATTAAGTACACTTAGTACTCTACTAAAATTGAAGCTTTGTACTGTGGGGAGGAAAGGTCCTTAAAAAACAAATTTGATCTATCATTATTTCATTATTATAATAATGGATGAGGATGCTAAATCTTATCACAAACTTAAAATGCTAAAGAAATGTATAAGGAGGCCAAGGATCTTCCCTGTGAGGTGGAGTCATTGAGACATAACTGGTGTCTGGGAGATGGATTCTTGAGAACTCATCTTGAGAAACAATGAAAAGCTTTTTTTTTTTTTTAATTTTTAGACTAGGGGTTCTTTTTTGTGTCATGGACTCCTTTGGTTTTTGGATGAATCCTGTGGAGCCCTTCTCCAAATAATGCTTTTGAATTAATAAATATATAGAATTACAAAAGAAATCAATTACATTGAAATATTGAAATATCAAAATATTTTTAAAGACAATTTCAGAAATCCTAGGTTAAGAACCCTATAGACACTGAGTTTCCTGGCCTATTGGCATAGGGGTCTGTGTATGCATCCATTTATGAAGGAGTGGGAAACCTAAGAATGATGCTATTACTTTCTCTGCTACTTACTTTGCCATTTTGTTTTTATTAAATGCTCTGTTAATTAAATTAAATGCTCTGTTACTAAGCTCAAACACCAAAATCAAATAGCAGTGTGATTTCAGTATTGAGTGGGATACTTGTTATACAAGAACCGTAGAACTCCTTCAAAACACCTATTGGGAGATAGGAATAAAAAGAGTATTTAGAGTGGAAAGAAATCTTCAAAAAATCATCTGGTCTAACTCCAATAATTTTGCAGATGAAGAACTTGAGGCCCAAAGAAATTAAGTGAATAGCATTACTACTAATAATAAACTCATTAATGTAAATACAGAGAACTTTATATACATTATCTCACTGGATTCTCTAAACAGCCCTAGGAAGAAGGTAATTTGAATACTGCTATCTCCATTTTTCTTTCTTTCTTTCTTTGCTTTTTTTCTTTTTTTTCTTTTTTTTACAAAATGAAGGTACTGAAGATCTTAGAAGTTAATTGACTAGTCCAAGTTCATATCTGTTATTGTTGTTCAGTCATTTCAATTGTATCTGACTCTTGGTGACCCTGTTTGGGGTTTTCTTGGCAAAGACAATGGTTTGCCATTTCCTTTAGCTCATTTTACAGATGCAGAAACTAAGGCAAACAAGATTAAGTGATTTCCCCAGGGTCACACAGCTAGTAAGTATCTGAGTTCACATACCTAGTTAGTAATGAATCTAGGACTTCAGCTCACTTTTTCTACCCCCAAATTGAGAGCGCTTTCCATTATACCACCTTTCCAATGTCTACTTTACAGTCTAATAATATACAGAAAATTTGGATCCATCAAATATCCTAATACTTTATATGTAAAGAGAAAAGAGAAGGTTTATTGGGGACACCATAACAATCATCAAATATTCAAAGGGCTATCACCTGTAAGAGTGATATTTATTCCAAGTAGTTCCACAGGAAAGAAATAGAAGTAGTAGATGAGAGTTTTAGGAATACCAATTTCACCTCAATAAAGACCTATATAACATTGCCATAAAGAGTTACATTTAAAAACTATTTTATTGAGGCATTGTGTTTAACACAACAAGTAATTCAAAAACTGACCTATACTGTACTCCATTAAAAAGAGAGTTAAGCAATGCCATCTAACTCAGACTATTACTTTTCCAGAACTCTCCTATTACTGTCTGCTGTACCATCATTCTGCTAGTCACACATGTTCACATCTTTGCTGTGATCTTCGACTCTTCACTCACATTCAAACAATGAATCCAATCTGTTGCTAATTCTTGTCAATTCTAACTTTACAACATCTCAGAAATATGTCCCCTTCTCTCTACTTACACAAGCCACTACCCTCATTTTGGTCCTCATTGCTTTACTACTGAACAGTTACAATAACCTTCTGGTTGAACTCCCTCTCCAAGTCTGTCACCTATCTAGCCACTCTAGGTTTTCCTAAAGTGCAGGACTGATTATGTTATTCCTCCCCCCCTCCCCAGTAAACAATGGCTCCCTATTACTTTTATGGTCAAAGAAAAAAATGTTTTTGGCATTTAAAGCCATTTACAACCTGGCCCTTTCCTATCTTTCCCATCTTCTTATACCATATTCCTTTCCTTATACTCTCCAATGACTGCAAGAGATTTTCCCCTTCCCTTCACGGCTACTGCCTTCCCTCTGAGGTTATTTTTCCCATTTACACTGTATGTATCTTGTGTACATATAGTTATCTGCCTCTTGTCCCCTCCCACTTAGAATGTGAGTTTCTTGAGGTCAGGGACGGAGCATCTGCTTTTCTCTGTCTCTCCAGCACTTTGCCCAGTACCTAGTACATATTAAATGCTTAACAAATGGACAATGACTGACTAATAATGCTAATTGCAAAGGACAGACCACGTAATAGTCCTCATTTATAGTTTTCCATTTCTTAATTCAGGTGAAGGAAGGGTGTTTAAACATGAAACTTTTCATAACCATTAGTATTTTGCAATACCTCTTTTAGAGCATTATAAATATACTTCACTATCATGCTGTTAAGTTCCCTTCCCATGCAGCTCTGGTTCCTATTCCCCGGGGCCATGATGGTTCTATTTTTTTGTACCCCATTCTTCCCTTCTCTCTGGGGGGACTTCAGCTCTGTTTTCTCAGTTGTGTTCTTATGGCACTTAAAACTATATATTATCATATTTCATGTCCAATTAATAATGTTAGATAGGATATGCCTGTATAAGAACAAATTTTCCAAAAATTAGATCTATGAAACAGAATACCCTGTGAGATAGTATGTTCCCTAAATACTAAACATTTTCAAGAAGGGGTCAAGTAACTAATTCTCAGGGATTTCATTGACTAGATTGGCTAGAACACTGAACTAAATAGCTTCTAAGATCCTTTCTACCTCTAAGCTTTGTTGAGTTTGTAAAACAGCTCTGCTGTAGCAGGGTCAGCATCAACCAAAGCAAACTCGAAATGATCATTTTCCTTCAGCCAAACATTCCTTAAACCTATAAAATAAAAAAAAATTTACATGAAAAAATCCAGGACATTTATATGCTACAGCAGACACTTTTATTAGAAATACTAACTAAAACATATGGTGCCTTCCAGCAAGTCATAAAGAATATCTGATAAAAAAAATCTTAAAGTAATAATAGTCTGTGCATTCTCTGTATCTATTTGTAAGGTCCTAAAGAGCTTTATGGATTTTTAAAATCTAATTAATCCTTGCAACACATACAGTGCAAAGAGAAGGTATCATTATCTCTGTTTTACAGATGAAGAAAATGAAGCTCAGGAAATTAAATGCTTTGCCCAAGGACACACAGATTAGTGGAGGAGGAGAATCTAGGTCTTCTGAATTCCCTTCCAATGCTCAGAACGCTTGTTGTATGCTATATAGTAGCAGCAATTATATCAGAACATTTTTTCACTGTTTTTAGGAATAGAATACAATTTGTGATATTTTCATAGAGCAAATGCATTGTAAAATGGCCCGCGGATAATAGACAATAATAAATTTAGCATGTTCAACGTTAACCATCATCTAATTATTATTTACTGAACATCACATGGCATATGATGTGGTATCAAAAATGTTGTCAGCACAACAGCCAATTATCTTAGTGAGATAAGTTTCCAAAGGGGGAATATAAGAAAAAAGACCATGCACAGACAATCTACATTCCCCATTTTATAAAATGACAAATGTGCAAACCACTTGCTAGTATCTCCAACAGCATGATTCTATTAAAAATTAAACTAGGAATTATGGAAACCCCAAGGAAAGTGTTTTCAACTGGTACAATCTGAGCATACGACATCACAAACATATATTCATCATGGTCATTATCCAGCACGCATTGGCAGAAGGCAACATGAGTTTTCTATTTTCTTCTAAACATGAACATTATGCTTACCTTTAGGAAACTCTCACAGATTGTTAAATCATTTACCTTTTCTTTTGTTGTTGTTTTTTTTTTTTTTTACAGAAATGGGGAAAAGTTCAGTTCAGGGAACTATATCTTAGATTGGCGTGAGTAGTAGAGGGATTTGGTAACCATTTTGTGTATCATTAAACTTCAACATATCCAATTTTAAAATTGCCATAATATTTAGTATAGCAATAGGTACCACATATGAACTTAATAAATATTCATTGATGGAAATGATGATAATAAAAATAAAAGCCAACATATACTATATATAATACATTTAATACATATATTCTATGAATTATTTAAAATAATGAAATTGATTTTTTTGGTTTTTATATCACCATCATCTCTAGATATTAACAACTAACCACTGTCACTGAAATTTGCCTTGTAACAAAGAAAAACAATTTAGTAAAAACATTTAAAACACTCACCCCCTAGGTCTACCTGATATCATTTGGTAGATATGAGAAGGTAGATAGATTTCATTCTTCTGTTCTCTGGGATGATTATTCACGGTTTGACTTCCTTTTCTAGTGGTGGGAAACATGTGGCCTGAGTGTGACTAGAAACAAATTAAAATATAATTGGGAAATATTTAACAAAATAAATAAAAATATAGTAAAACATAGATAACATTACATTTTAAAACCAAGTCAATATGTAACCCACGGGGACTTCTGTATAATTTAGTGGTAGCCATTTCTGTTTGAATTTGACACCAATGTTTTTAAGTAATCTTCTTATTTATATTGATATGGTCATTTATATTGTTCTTCTAGTTCTACCTATTTCTCTCTGCATCACTTCATACTTATCTTCCTATAGCTCCCTGAATCCCTAATATTGGTTATTTCATACTACATAATGATATTCCCTTATGTTCCCACAGTACAGTTTGGTGGTTGAGTTCTTTTTTTACCCATTTCCCAAATGATGGGGAATGTCATATGCAGTTCTTTCTTGCCACAAAAAGCATTGCTATAAATATTTTGACATGTAATGGACTTTTATTTTCTGTCTTGGGGTGAAGTAAGTTGTATAAGGTGCTAGAGACTGAAGACTGACTAAAATCCACAATTAGTGGATTAGAACAATTAGTCTTCTGTTTAAACTTTTCTCTGAGGAATTTGTGAGTTCAAGTAAGATTAGTTTGATTAATACTGATTAGAGTAGTACTGATTGAATCTGGTCCTGCTATGAAATGCAAACTACGTGAATTAAACATTTCTATTTATCATTATCAATGACTTCCAAAAAGAGTCCTACTCTGATGCCTCTTTATGGTTTGGAAGTTATTTTGGGTTCCTGAAGGCTATGTCGACAGAGAACAAGATTTGACAGGTCCTAGAAAGGTAGAAAGGCCTGCATTCAGACCTGGTAAAAGAGACTTATCCTAAAATTGGATAAAGAGTGATGAATTTTCAACCACAACAACTCATAAAGACCTTCCACTAAGTCATAGTGATGTTGCAATCTTTGTTGGTGGAGGAAGTACCTACACCAATGAAATTATACATAGTATTCATAGATTAGAAATCACGAAAGTATTGAGGAAAAGTGGCTACTAAGGGCTTTAGCAAAGTATGACAATCCTTGCCAATAGAGCTGCAAAGATGCCTTTGTGGCTAGAGCACAATATTTGGTATATAGCAGTTACTTAATAAATGCTTGTTGATTGATTTGGTGCATTTACATGCTGACTTTTGCTGTTGATATTAAATAGCTTTTGATCTTCAGGCTGACATTCATTTCAACGAGTATTTGTTTAGCATCCATTGTATACCTAGAACTGTGCTAGGTGTCATTAACATAAGAAAAGAATGTTAAGATATTGTCAAGGAGCCCCAAATCTTGAGAATATAACGAGCTAAATGTATGTGAAGTAGAAAATTAGGCAAGACAGTATAATTAAGCTACCTAATGGGATAAAATGTGGCACATACCATGAATGCTACAGGTAGTCTGAGAAGAGAGACATCACTCTAGGTTGTAATATTTCAGGGAAGGATTCATAGCAAAGGTAGGACTTAAGCTGGAATTCAAAGGATAGAATTCAAATGAGAGATAATGGGGAGGGCATTTCCAAGTGGGGGAGTAGTATAGGTGAAAGGATGGAGATAGGTTTGAAGGACAGGGAGATCATTGCAAATGAATTTGCTTTTATTTTGGGCAGCAGAGGGATGTAAAATGTGGGTAAATAAGGGGTCATATTATGAAAAACCTTGAATTCCAGTGAGGTTCATGTGTCTCATATGGAAGACAGATTAATTTCATGTGTGAGAATAAGGATAAAATATAATATTATGAAATAAGGACACCGAGAATAAGGAAGGATTTCATGTCCTTTTAATAAGAGGTAAGGAGAAATACCCTTCTCTTCTCTGATTAACCAGGAAAGGTGTTATGGAGGAAGTGGAAAGATGCTCCTGCTCCCTTTACTATTTCTCAGGGAGCAGATTTCTTTTTTTATTGTTACCAGTTATAAAAATGGTGGCTAGAATTTACATAGTGCTTTAGGGTGTGCAAAGCACTTTACAAATAGTAACTTACTTGATCCTCAAAGCAACTAAGGAAGACAAGTGCTATTATGATTCCTATTTTACAGATGAGGAAACAGAGGCTAATGAGTGACTAAGACTGGGGGGGGGGGGGGGAGGTTTGCCTCTTTCTTTTTTTTTGGAGGACAATTGGGGTTAAGTGACTTGCCCAAGGTCACAGGGCTAGTTTTGTGTTAAGTGTACGAGGCTGAATTTGAACTCACGTCCTCCTGACTACAGGGCTGGTGCTCTATTCACTGAGCCACCTAGCTGCCCCTCTAAGACTGGGTTTTAACTTATGTCTTCTGCTTCCAGGTCTAGCTCTGCATCGACTGAAAACAGATTTCTTATTTTTATTTTTGCCTTTTTTTTTTATCACATGCACTTCCAAATGTATTTCTCCTCAATCTCTTACCCACCTAGTCATTGTTTATAACAAAGATAAAAAGGAAAATAGGAAAACTATCAACTATGTTTGACAGCATATGTATGTATATGTGTGTATACATATATGTGTATATATATATTTCTATATGTATATGTATATACACACATATACACACACAGTATTCCACACCGATAATCTCTCAGACTTCATCAAACAAGCTCAGAATGGCATACAATAGATTGTAAATTTGTTGAGGTCAGGGACTGTCTTGCTTTTTTAGTTGTATCCTCAGCAGAGCCCGCTTATTGATCAACTTTAATTGCTGACCATTATGATATAATTATAGGTCGAAATGAAAAGTACAAGCAAAAAATATTATAAAATAGGGAGACTTTTTTTCTGAAATGTTTGAGTCATAGAATTTGTTCCTCTCAAGTGCTATTTCATGCTAACTGAGGAAACTATTAAAAAAAGACTTTCTTTAGACTGCAGCAGCCACACCATCTGCTTTTCTAGATGAGGTTAAAAACCAGCCAAACTCTGTAGGCTTTTCTGGCTTGCAACTGAATTGAGCTTGAGGCTAAGACAGGCAATAGCATGAATATATTAGATGCTGACATAACTCATTCATCTACAATATCTCTAGGGAAAAGATTTGGGGGTGAGAAACAAATCAATTTCAATTGAAAATAATATTTATTTTTAGACATTACTCCTTTAATCTCAATTTTTCCCCATTCTAGAACCTAGGAAAAAGGCGAAAACTTTCCAATGGGAGAATTTAAAAGGTTAAGGTCTTTGGCAAAATGTCACACCTTTAAGAAAGCTGAACAAGGCCTCTTAGGCTGGTTATGGGCTGTCATTCTGTCAGCCACTAAGAGATTTGACCTGGAGAAAATACAACCTGTGCATGCAACTTCTAAACGTTGCATGTAGGAACATAAAATTATGATGCAACAGAGAACAATGTGAATTTGAAATAAATTATAAGAGCTATTCCAACCCAGTGTTGAGAAAAGCAGGAAAGAAAGAAGCATTTTTAAATCCCTATCTGCCTAAGAAGCATTACCCTAAGCTGGATTATTTATAGTTCACCTAGTAAGTATATTTTTAAGGCTTTTTTCAAATGATAACTTACCATCTGTTTTCTGTTATAGGAAGCTGCTCTGTAGCCATAGACAGTAATTCTGACTCTGGCGAGTCATCAGCTTATGTGGGTAATGATGTAAGAATATGTGGATGGATCAGCACAACTTTTCATCAATGACACAAAACGGCTCAGCCAAGTATACACCCTATTGAGAGCTGGATTAGTAGTATTCTGTACATACTATGTACAAGGCGCTGGATCATTTTCATATTTGCCAGTCAGCTCATTTTTGTATACCAAATAGCAGTTAACCATATTAGATGATGCTATTGCTATTGCTTGACTTGTTTTTAAAATTAAAGTGTATTTTTTTAACTGCCAAAAATTTATTTTCTCTCCCTCTCTCATCCCATTGATAAAAAGAAGCAAAGGAAGGAGCAAGAGAAGGAGGAGGAGGTAGAAAAACAAATTCCTTGTAACAAATAAGCATATCCAAGAGGGCAGCTAGGTGGTGCTGTGAATAGAGCAGGAGTCAGGAGGACCTAAGTTCAAATTTGAACTCAGACACTTGACACACTTACTAGATGTGTGACTTTGGGCAAGTCACTTAACCCCAACTGCCTTGGTTCCCCCCTCCAAAACAAACAAACAAATAAGCACATTGAAGCAAAATAAATTACTTCATTGGCCACGTCCAAGACATATGCCTCATTCTGCATCCTAACTTCATCACCTGACAGTCAGGAGTTGTTTAACATACTTCGTCACCAGTCCTCTGGAATCATGGATGGTCACTGTATTGATAAGAGATCTGAAATTTCAGAATTGTTTGTTTTTTAGTGTTATTAGTCCATTAATTTTTCTCCTGATTCTACTAATTTCATTCTTCATCAGTTTATACGAGTCTTTCAAATTGTTCCTTTTATGGTGGCAAATATTTGTTTACTTATTTAATTGGTATGATTGAAAAGATGAATGGAGAGTCAGAAGTCCTTTCCGCTGTATTCCAGAAAGGCAGGACACATGACACCTAAATCGAGGGCAGGCCCCACACAAATCTTCTCAGTGGCATTTGTTTCAGGGACATGAATCTTTCTCATTGGGTCAGGGCTACCCTTTCCCCCTTAAGTTACAGGTTCAAGTATCCTCTGATAGGTAAGCTTCTTAAGAGCAGAGATTATTTCAATTGTTGGGTTTTTTGTGTCCCCAGAGCCTAGCAGAGTACCTGGAGTATAATAAATGCTTCATAAATGCTTAGTAAGTAATAATTAATAAATGATTGATTGGTAGGCATTGTCTGTGCTCCACTCTTTCTGGAATCTATGGAGAAGCTAATTTTCATAGCTGAGTCCAGTAGGAGCAGTAGAAGATGAGTAATATGAAGACCAACAGGAAAAGGAAGTAGAAGCTTCAGTGGGAGGTATGTACCAAGTGGGAGGCATACTGCCTAGCTGACAGAAGAAACAGGCAGGACAGACTTACCATGAACTGGTCTAGAGATAGGGGAAGGGGAAAAGGGGAGGGGAATGCCTTGATTTGTGTTGATTTTAAGGCTGTAGGACCCAGGTGAAAAAGCAGAAAGTTTTAAATATCCTAGAGGCTATTCTGACCTCAGACCTCAAAGAGTGCCAGAAGACTTTCTGGCCACAAAGTTGTGAAAAAGATGTCACATTGGAGAGCTGGCCCTATGTCCTGGGGAGGAGAAGTAAACTAGTGAGGAATTGGGATAGGGAACCTAACTAAAGCCATAACAGTGATGAGAAACACAAGGCAAACCATAAGTAAAGGGCAGCAACTGCAGCTAGACTACGCAAGAAAAGTCTTGGCGAGAATGGACAGTAGTGATCATGCAGTGCTGAAATGGGAATGTGAGTAATTAAGGGAGGGAGATGAGCAGCTAAGCAACAAAGACTAGAGTTATAATGGAAGAGAGCCTTGCAATGGAGCACCCGCTACCATACAGACATGGAAGAATGAGACCAAACATGACGTGGAGGAATGAGCCCTGAGTGCTGCCCCTCTTCATGGGCCCCATTCAGAACAAACGATCCACAAGTATTTATTGTTGTTGAGTCATTTTTCAGTGATGTCCAATTCTTTGTGACCCCATTTGGGTTTTTTTAAGGCATTTAAAAAATTAATTATTGTAATTATAGTTCTCAACATTCATTTTTATAAGATTTTGAGTTCTAAATTTTCCCCCTTCCCAAGCTGGGATGCAATCTGATACAGGCTATACACGTACAATGATCTTAAACATATTTCTACATTAGTCATGTTGTGAAAAAAGAATCAGAACAAAAGGGGAAAGCCATAAGAAAGAAAGAACAAAAAATAAAAAAAAAGAAAATCGTATGCTTCGATCTGCACTCACTCTGTTGTTCCTTCTCTGAACGTGAAAAGCATTTTCCATCATGAGATTTTTGGAACATGTGAGGTTTTCCTAGAAAAGAGGTTGGAGTGGTTCACCATTTCCTTCTCCAGCTCATTTGACAGTTGAGGAAACTGAGGCAAATAGGATGAAGTAATTTTCCCAGCATCACAAAGCTAGTGTCTGAGGTTGAATATGAAGTCAGGTCTTTCCGCCTCCAGGCCTGCACTCTATCTACTACACCAGCTGCCTAAGAAAGAGACTAGAGCTGAATAAATATAGGAATTATTCATATGGAGATAATTGAACCCAGGAGAGCTGATGTCACCCAATGAGAAAATATATGGAGGAAAGAGAGGAAGGTCCAGGGCCTTCAAGAAAAGTTCCAGATAATAGACATAGATAAGACACAGTACTACACAAGTAACTGAAACACAATCTCAGAATTGGAAAGGACCTCAAAAGTCACTGAATTCCAACCTATACCTGAATATGAATGTGCTATAAATGGTGCCATTCAAGTGAGCATCCAACCTTTTCTTAAAAACCTCAGGTGAGAGGTTCTACTTCCTCCCAAGGTAATCCATCCCACTTTGGGACAGCTATTTTTGTTAGACAGTTTTTAATTCCAGAAAGCCAAACTTTGTCACTTTGCAACACCTGGAGTTCCTGGTTCTAAACTTTGGGGTCAAGCAGAATAAGTCTAATCCCCCTCATCCTCCAAGTAGCTAATTTAACTATCATATCTTCCCCTGTGACTTCTCTTTTCCAAGCAAAGCAACTCTAACCTTCAATCAAACTTCATGTGTTATTAAAAAAAAAGAGAAAGTGTATGTCATAAACTTAAGACCTTTCATAATTTTAGTTGTGTCTTAGTCAGACACTTTCCAGTTTAACAATTCTTACTACTCAAATGGACTTGTGATCTCATTAATTTAGGAGTTCTCTACAAAAGTGCAGATTGAAAGCTATCCATCCACGCTTGTCTATCCTGTCTGTATCCATTTCTCCCCAAAAGTTCACCCTACAGGTCTACCCAGCATGCTTTCTCTTAACATTAGGGAGTAACATTAGATCACTCTGCATGCCATCACTCACTCTTGCACATAACCATCCTATCTTCTCTTCCTATTCTATAATTCCTTGATGTTCTCCTTTAGTCCTGTTCTTTAGGGTTCTTTCCTGGTTATGTGTGGCACCCTGCTTATACCAACTTTGCACCTCTCCATTGCCCTCTGTGTGACACTTATCTTTATAGGCAGTGGTGTTTCATACCTTGCTGCCATCTAACAACAACCTTGAAATGTCCATATTGAAAAAAATGGGTCTTCAATTTCACAGGAAGTTTGGAATCAGTAAAAGAGTTCCTGAATTTCCTAAAGGCAATTTGTTCTGCTCACCTCCTGTTTTTCAGTTCTGGGTCTATCTCATGGTGTATTTGTACTGTCTCAGGTATTCAAACTGTTGGATAAGCCCTAAAAGGCATCCATTCAAATGCAAGTTGAAATCTGGGCAATAGATATGGAAGGCAAAAGTCCTCTCTCTTTTACAGATCTTAGAGTCTCTTACAGATATCTGTCTGCTGTATCCTGAGGCTTGATACATGTCAAGAATACCATGTCACCTGCAAACAGGAGCATCTGAAGGAATTCACCCTTTATAGGGAATTCCTTCTCCACATGGACTCTGCATTGGATCTCTTCCATCACAATGGTGATAAATCTCCCTGTTTTATGCCTCACCTGATGTTTATTATCAAATGGTCATTGAATAAGGTTATTTCTGTTGTTTCATCTTCCTTGGAGTCCTAAATGATCTTGACGTGTCTCTAAGGCTACTTTCTGTCTGCTTTGTACTTATTTTGTATGTAACAATTTATGTTTATGTTGTCACCCCCATTGGAATATAAGCTCCTAGACAGCAGGGCTGGGTTTTCCTTTTTGTTTGTATCTCCTGTGCTTAGCACAGTGTATGTCACATAGTAGGCACTTAATAAATGTCTGTTGGTTGACTGAACTATGGATAGGAGGCATCTTTTGGCAAAAGGACTTGAAAGGTCATGTTTTATTCAACTCAAGTGAAATCCTTACTCATGATGAACAAACAATAAGCATAATAGAATCTTAAAGTATTTTTTATCTGTCTTTCATGTAGTTTTAAAATTATAAAAATGTGGGCCATTGCTAAATATTGCTTTTAAAAGCTTGCTTGCTCCCTATTAATGCACTCATCAGATATGTCCTCAGTTCGTATATGGATGATGGTTATAAAGATTTTGTATAGATGGGAGAGTAGTGATAAGTTAGTAGTTATTAATTTTCTCTTGTTCATTCTTTTCACTACTAACAAGGTCTAAGGTTTTTCATGCTTTTGGAATCTTTCCATCAGTATAAAGGGTCCTCAATATCCTCACAGTTGTGTCATTTCCAACACTGATCTCCTCCTAATGGTCCAATTCAGTTAGTTTTTCCATCTCTGTGCCTTCTAGCTCCATTTCTCTCTCTTCTATAGGTATTTCAGGGTCTCTAAGTGTGGTAGAACCTCTATCTTTGGTGTTAAAATGGCTTTTGAAAATCTTTTCCATCTTTCCTTTTTTTTGTAGTCTTCTTTCTATTTCCATCCTTGAATGCTATTGGGTTGATTTTTCTTTGTTGAATATGTTGCCACTCTTTAAACTTATTTTATGTTCAACTGCTTCTAGTTATTTTGTGAAACAACATTACTTATTTTTCAAATTCATTTATTTACTTTTAGTTTAAAACATTCAATTCCACAAGCTTTTGAGTTCTAAATTTTCTCCCACTCCCTCTCCTCCCCCTTTCCACCCTATGGTGGCATGCAATCTGATATAGGTTCTACAAATAACTTCACGTTAAACATTAATCAAGTTGTAAAGAAGGATTGTAACCAATGGAATGAACGAGAAAGAAGAAACAAAACAAAACAAAAAAGAGAAAGAGCAAGTAGTTTGGTTCAATCTGCATTCAGGCTCTGTAATTCTTTCTCTGGATGTGGATAGCCTTTTCCATCATTAGTCTTTAAGAGTTGTCTTATAGCCTTGTATTGTGGAGAATAGCCCAGTCTACCAAAATTAATCATCACAGATAATCATGTGTCTGTAATTGTGTACAACGTTCTCCTGGTTCTGTTCCTCTCACTCAGAATAAGTTTATATATGTCTCTCCAGGTTATTATGAAGTCTGTCTGCTCCTCATTGCTTATAGCACAATAGTATTCCATTACATTCATATGCCACAGCTTGTTGAGCTATTCCCCAATTGATGGGTATCCCCTTGATTTCCAATTCTTTGCCACAAAAAGAACTACTATAAATATATTTGCACGTAAGAGTTCTTTTCCCACTTGTATAATCTCTTTGGGATACAGCCCTAGAAGTGGTATTGCTAGGCCAAAGGGTGTGCACATTTTTATAGCCCTTTGGGCATAGTTCCAAATTGCTCTCCAGAATAGTTGGATCAGTTCACAACTCCACCAATAATAACAACACAATTTATAATCATACCACATCCTTCTTTGTTTACAAATGGGTTTGTATTCTCACCTTGTGTTGCCTTTTGGCATTAATCTCTCTCTATCTGACAAATAAATCACATATTTGTTGGGAAAGGTGCTTTCTGAGCTCTTCTAGTCTCACTCTAGTTCAAGAGGTCTTAATTTGAGATCTATACACTTAAAAAAATATTTTTTTTGATAGCTGTATTTTAACTGCATTTGACAACTGTGTTTTGTAACCTATGTGTTTTATATTATGTATTCAATAATAATCCAGTGCACCAGGCTGGGTTTTCCATCCATCCCAATATCAATGCCCCAGGGAAGAAGGAATACCCTTCTGGACCAGTACCAGAAAAAAACTGTAATAAAGGCCCCTCCAATAGCCATGCTGTTATTAAATATAAACTTGATGGGACCAATGTTATATAGGAACAGAGCTAAACTTTGAGCCTTTTCCTCCAGAGATGAGGCTATTTATAGAGGAGAGTGTGTATGCCCCAGAAACTTTGGGGGAAATGTTTATAGGGTTTTTTTTTCTGACTATATGTTTGAAATAAATATCCTTTCATAAAAGCTAATTAATGTTAAGTGGTTAAATGGAACTGGTTCTAATCCCAGGCCCATAACAATAAGGAGAACAAAAAAAAAAAAACAACCCTTCTGAGTTACCTCCTGGATCCTGGAGAGACAAATGTAGTGGCATATGTCTGGGACAGAGGTCCAGAGGTGCTTGTTATACTACTCTGCTCCACCCTGTTTTTACCAATCCTTTTCCTTTTGAATATTGCATGTCATATCTGACTTACATTCCAGTTCTAAGTTTAATCCTTTGTGTACACCCCATCATACCTTGGGTAGCCTGTGAAGCTATGTTTTTGAAGCATATTCAGGTACTCCCAACCTGGTTTCAGTCTAAGTGACCATGTCACTGACTCAGAAGAAGGTATTGTTTTATGAAGAAAAATCTTATAATTATCTGTAGAACTGGAAGAACTGATGACTCGGATTTCTGAGCTGGAATTAAGTAAGTGTACAAAAGCTTCCCCTTTGTCCATATCTATTCCCTAGGCAGTTCAAGGGAGGCCTATTTTGAGCTAGGCCTGAAAGCCAAGTGGGGAAAAGGCTACCCTAATTCCCATCTCTCCTTGGTAGCTGGGAGAACAGGGCCACTTCTGTCTTGTTCATGTTTACTTCCCTAATCCAGTGACCAAGCAGCAAAGTGAAGATGGATTTGCCCAGGTAGCAACTTCATGAGTCTTGCAAAGTCTGGAGAGATTGTAGGAAAATAACTACAATCTTCCCTTCCTCAAACACCCAAGAAAAATCAGAGGGGGAGAGTAGCACCAGCAGCAACAGATTGGCAAAACTCAGTAGCATAATCATCCAGCCCACCAGAGAATCACTCTTTGAACACCCAGTCCAGTAGGATGACTCTTCATTGAGCTATGCCAGGCCCTGCAGCAAATTTCATGAGGATTCCAGAAAGAGGAAAAAGAAAAAAAAAGGCTTCCAGAGCCAGGATTTGGAAGAACCTTTTTGTCACATTTTTCTATGCACGTATTTCACTACTGCTGTAAACCTGCTTTACTCACAGACTGTATTTGTAGGAGATTGCATCCTAGGTTTGGTGGGGAAATTTTTTGCAATAATTTTGGGATATATTCTTAGTAAGTCCCTTCTTTATTGTTTTTGATTAATTAATGAATGTTTATTAAATGCCAACTATGTAATAGGCATTGTACTAGGTGCTGGGGATACAAAGACAAAAAGGAACACAGTCTCTGTCCTCAAGGAGCATGGAGAAATATACAGGTGGTGTGTGTGTATGTGTGTGTGTGTGTGTGTGTGTGTGTGTGTGTGTGTGTGTGTGTGTGTAGACATGTATAACCATGAGTTTCACCTCAAAATTTATGTAAATTGCATTTTTCTAATTATTAGTGATTCTGGAGCATTTTATCAAATGCTTGTAAATAGCTTGGATTTCTTTCCTTTGAAAATTCGCTCTTTATATATTTTAATCATTTATCTGTTGGAAAGTGGCTCTTGTCCTTAGAAGTTTAAATCAGTTTCGTATATATCTATAGCTCTATCTTTCTATCTATTTATGTCTACGTATCTGTCTATCTATTATCTATCTATCTATCTATCTGTCTACCTATCTATCTATCTATAATCTTGGATATGAGAACCATATACAAGCTTACTCAATTACCTGTTTCCCTTCTAATTTTCAGGGCAATTGTTTTGTTTGAACAAAAACTTTTTAAATTTTATGTAATTGAAATCATCCATTTTGTCTTCTGTGCTCCTCTCTATACCTATTTTAATCATAGACTCTTCTCCTATCTAAGGTTGCAAAAGGTATTTTATTTTTCACTCCTCTAATTTGTTCAAGCTATGACTTTTTAAATCTAAGTCATATATATCCATCTAGACTAGAGCCTTGTGACACACACATCAGTACATATGGATATATGTGTGTGTGTGTGTGAGTATGGAGATATTTATCCAAATCTAACTTCTACCAGATTGCTTCATATTTTTCCCAGCAGTTTCTGTTGAATAATGAGTTCTTATCAGGAGTTAGATCTATTGGTTTATCAAACACCACACTTCTACGTTTATTGCTTCTTTATGTTCTGCCTGATGCCATTGTCTTCTCTTCTAGCCTCTATGTCATTCACTACTGAAGATGATTAATGTTGATATTGACTCTCTCTATATTTCTAGATTTCAGTGTTTGCATTTGAAAGTATCTGCTTAGCTCTCGTCTCTTCAATGGTAATTCCTGAAACTTTTCTGTTTCATTAAAGGTCTACTTTTTTCTCTGTACAATTAAACTGTTTTGAATATATATTCATGCTTGGTTGTAAATCTGTATCTTTTACCTTGTAGAATACCATATTTCAAACTCTCTTCTCCTGAACAGAGCTAGATGTCACCTTTGTTGTGGCTCTTTGGTACATAAACTCTTTTCTGTTGCTTGTAGTATTTTTCTTCTTTGGCATGGAAGCTCTGGACTTTAGCTATTCAATTTCTGGAAGTCTTTGTTTTGGATTTTCTTCAAAAAATAACCAGTAGATTCTGTTTTCACTTTGTCCTTTGGTTTAAATAGCTTTAAGAAGTTTTCAATAATGATTTATTGAAATATAATAGCTAAACGAAGAGTTGTGGTTTTCAGGTAATCTGATATTTTTAAGTTGACTCTCCTCAACTTGTTTTCCAAGTTAGTTGTTTTGCGTAATAGATTTTTCTATTTTCTAGTTTCAGTATTTCAATTTTATTCTAGTATTTCTTGCTGTCTCATTGAGTTATTGATTTCTGTTTGGTTCAATATAATTTTTAGAGAGTTTCTTTATCTGCGAAAGGTTTTGTATTTTCTATATTAATCTGATTATTCTTCTAATTCTTTCCTTTAGAATTCTCACTTTGTTTCTTGATCTTTCATCAGGATTTTCATTTTATTTCAAAAATAAATTTCAGTTCATTTCTTCTAGGAATAGCAGAGTTTGCGGCAAAGTTATGTTTTTGTTCAAGGCTTCAGTTGTGAAAGTTTTGAAGTTCTTTTCTTTTGAGTCTGTATCATATGTATCCCTGGCTCTATGTTATTTATCATTTTCTTTTGTTCACTCATTTTTTCCACTCTTACTTCCTGAATCGGGACTTTTTGTTGGTAATAGGCTCTGCATACCGCTAAAAAGAATTTTAGGCCCTCTTTAGTTCTAATCTATACTATTTAGGTTCTGCTATTGCATCCTCTGGGTGCTGAGTGCTATGCTATTCAAGGCCCCCATGGGATGTTCGGGTCACTGATTTGTGCCAACTGAGTCTGATCCAGGAAACAGAATAATTTTTGCCCTTCTATTCCAACTCTCAAAGTCTCCCAAACTTTAGTTTAAGATCAAATTAGCACAGTTGCAAGCTCCAGGTTTCCATGCTTCTATATCTCAAATTTTAGATACCCAACAGCAGGCTCCAAGTGTCTCTGGCTCACTCCTGGTTTATGTGTTCTACTCTTGGACTTGGCTCTCCTTGATGGACTCCTTCCCTACTGCTTATAGGATTCTGTCTGTCTCTTTGTGTAAATCTAGGCTAGAAAAAAATGCATTTACTGTAGTTTCTTCTCGTATTTCTTTCTCATTACTCAATCTGCTTCTCTCTTTTGATCTTCTCAGGAGTAGTTCTTTGAGACAACTGGGCTATGATTCATTCTGCCATCTTGAAGAGGTCTCCCTAAATCCTTTTTCTAAATAACTAATGAAATCAGTTGGCTGATTATTGATGGGAAACATACTGGTGAGGATTTGGGAGGTATAAGTCTAGAACCATGGTTTGTCAGGGATAACTCCAGTTCCCTAAGAAAGTATATTAATAGCTGTACCCTCTGGGGAACCCAGATGTGAGTATGAGTGCAAATAGGGAAAGAAACTCAGGAAAGGGTTTTATAAAATGAAAACGTGTGTGTGTGTGTGTGTGTGTGTGTGTGTGTGTGTGTGTAGTACATCTCTCTTTCTATAGCAGATGTTTACTTTATCTCTTCACACCACTAACAAATAGTTCACATTTATCTAGTGCTTTACAATTTACACATATTTCTTCAAAACAACACTGTGAAAAAACAACACTGTGAGGGAGATAGTGCAAGTATTATCTCTATTTTACAGATGTAAAAAGGTGAAACTCAAAATTATCTACATTAAAGCCAGGTCTTTTCACTCTAAGATTAATACTTTTAATCCTGTACCATACAGGACTGGCCAGAGATTTCAGGGGAGGTAGTGGTCTGTGTTGATTGCTTATGTACTATGTCTCTATGTAAGCTAAAATATGCCACTTTCAGAAGAAGACCTTTATGGTTCTTCTGGATGCTGGTGCATTCCCCATTAAAATTACCTTCCATTTCGAATAAATTTTCTATATGTATACATTTCCTTCCCTATTAGACTGTAAGCTTCTGGAGAACAGGGGTTGTTTTTGCTCTTTCTTTGTAGCTTTAGCATGATACAATGTTTGGCATGTAATAAAAACGTAATAAATGCTTGCTAATGGATTTCTAGCTACCTATGAGGTCAAGTTTGTTCTCTTCCATTAGAATCTCTCATTTAATTTGCCAATTACCCTTATTTTCTACTTACAGAGTAGGGGGCAACTCAGTCATAAAGGTAAGATTCATGTCTCCAAAACATATTCATACATACAGCCAAAAGCTGATCATTAGATATGCATGGTTTCCTTCAAATCAGCCATTTAGGTAAAAGGAAGTAATGTTGACCAGTCTAAACAGGACAGAATGTCTCTTAGGAATTTTCAAGGTCAAATATAAAATATGTGATTGAGCACCATGTAATATGACTTTTGTCTTAATGCTAACATATGGGTCCCCATTTATATTCCTTTATCTACAACTGCCCTAAATGTGTACAGGGAATCTGAATCCTGGGGACCCATGTAGAAAGTTTAAGAAAGGCTTCCTTAGCTTTTTTTTTTTTAAATAATCATTAATATTCAGTGGAGAAAGGTCCCTCACGTTATTCTTCCCTAGAATTCTGAGCATGCTTGAGAAATGATCATACTAACACATAGCTAACTGCCACTAATATCAGCAAATTTTGTGACTATCAAGATAGCATGAATACTACTGCTGTCACTTGTACAATTTCCTTTTATAAATAATATGCAGTTTTTGAGTACGATAGCAAAATAATCTGCTTGGCTTTATTTTACAATTTGAATTATTCATTTTCCTCACTTGGAAAACGTAAGAAGTAAATACCTTGTCACCTTGCCAAAGAGCAACATTTATTTATTCAACACCTATTTATGTTGAATACTTATCTGAGCAAGGAACTATCTTTATGCCTTCATTTTAAGCAAAAATGAATGACACCATCTTTTCCTCAAGAAAGTTACAGCAACCCTGACATTTCCTCATTTTTATTTCTGTTTAAGCAAAAATGAATAAGACACCATATTTTCCTCAAGAAAGTTACAGTAACCCTGACATTTCTTCATTTTTATTCCTGTACAAAATGCACGTAATTTATCCATGACCAAATATGTATTTTTATATCCCATATAACAAAATCAATAAATAAGCTGGCATTCTATTTCAAGAATTTATTGTAGATTTGTCTGTAGGAAACCAAATTTTCTGATAATTCACATGATCAGGCATCTGACCATAAAGTCTCAGGTTTTCTGTTTCATGGTTTAACCTTTCCCTCCACCAAACTGGTTCTTACAGGATGCAAAGTTCATGTAAAATTGAATCCAGCTTACTGTCTTTCAAATAAGTAGTAGGTACTGAGCAAATCAGTCATGCCATTCCTGACTTGCAACTTGCCAATTTGTGAATATGTAACATGAATATGAATAACTATGATTCATAATGCCAAAAGAAACATAAAAGAAAACAGGGCATAACTCTTATATAGTGGAGTTGATCAGGATGACTAGTCTTCTGTTTATGAGTTGTGTATATAAATGTTTGCCCTGTAAGTGGCTAAAATAACCAAAGCTTATCTAGCATAACTTTTGCCACAGATTAGAATAATGATATCCCCAGTAACAATCACCGGGGTGTTTAGTTATTAACTTACTACAGGAGTCAAAGTGGGAGGGGGGGAAGCTATTTGCATATAGCCAAAACAAAGTGTCTAGCTTTCAATTGAAATATGAGGGTAGCTACATTATACCAACCATCTGCTTTATTATACTTTAGTACTCCCCTTTCCATATTTACCTAGGGAAAGTGGCCAACTCTCTGCTCTTCTTCACCTCCCATCACTGTGCCTTTGTACTGGTTCTACTCCATTCTTGGAATGTGCTCCCTCCTTGTCTCAGCCCCATAGAATTCCTCAGGTCCTCCCAGATGCAGCTCAAGTGGCACGTTTAAGTCCACGCAAAGCCTTTACTAATCTCTCTAGTTGGCTAGTGCCTCTCTCATTAACTACTTTATATTTCTTTTGTATATTATTCTGCATATACTTATATAAGCACAAGTTGTTTCCCCTGAAAGGATATGAGCTCCTCAAGATCAAGGATTGTTTAATTTTTTTTTTTGGTCTGTGTCCCCTGTGCCTGACACATGGTAGATGCTTAATAAAACCTTGTTGACTGATACCACTCACTGACCCCCAGTACAGTGTCTAAAAACACAAAGACATTGATAGAAAATCATGACTTCTCCTTCTTCTTCTTCCCCTCCTCCTTCTCCTTCTTTTCTCCCCCTCTTCCTCCTCAGGATCTTTAATAGAAAGAACAGTAAAGTAATGGAAAACTTTCTCATTTCACTCAAACGGCCAAAAGATATCAAACCGATAGTTAGAACCCAATCTCTTATGCCCTTTGCCTTCCTTTTATTATAGATTAATAGTTTTAGTTTTTGGAAGGTGCCTATATAGTTCAACTTATACCCAAAGCAAACACATTTAAAATATCTCCAAACTTTTAACTAAATACACATATTAAAAATATGTGAGGCTAAAACCAAATCTTCTCAACCATTGCCTGCTCTCCTGCCTCAAACTGAGGCCTTAAATAGCATTATTCAGTTTCCAAAACATTACAAAATGATATTTTCTTTTCAAACACAAAGGTCCTCTTATCTTCTAACATCATTCCAGATGTAAGTCCTGTGGGGAAGAAAATCACATCCTTTACTGAAAGAGTAAAAGAAAAAAAATCAACCCTATTCTCTAAGGGAAATTTTGTAGCTCACACTTCACCCTGATTTTAGCCTTGAAAGAACTCTCATCTTCTTGATTCTTTCTGTCTCTCTTTATCCTTATTCCCTAGCAGGGGTGCAGAACCTGCAGCCTCAAGGCCACATGGCGCCAGATTTGTTGTGTGAAGTTTAGATGCAATCAAAGGGTCACACCTGAGGACCTAGAGAACCATATGTGGCCTCAAGGTCACAGGTTCCCCACCCCTATGGGTCTAAGAGAACTCAACAACCCCAGAATATTTGTTCAACAAACCTATGTATCTATCCCTGACATTTAATTCTCTCTCCATCTGACTACAGGACTCTCCTCTACCTAAATAATAGAATCCCAAACTTAAAAGGATGCTCAGAAATCATCTAGCCCAGCCCATATATAAAGTATTCATCTCCTCCACAAAAATACTGTGAAGCGATAGCCTCTACTTGAAAAACATCAATGATAGGAAATTCATTATTACCCTCCCACACCCCCAAGGCGGCTCACTATATTTTTAATAGCTCTAATTGTTATCTAATTTGTCTTTATGCTGAGATAAAATTTTCTTCCCTATAACTTCCACTATTAATCGACCAAGGGGGGCAAATATTATGGTTCTTCAACATGAAAGCCTTTTTATACCTTACTATTTTGTTCTTATGTTATGTTTCTCATCATTTTTCTTAGGTTTTTTTTTTTCTGTGTATACTCTCTTCTCCACTAACATCTAGTGTTCCTCTTAAAGCTTGGATGCATTTCAGTGATTTGGATAAAGGCATTTTAAAGGCTTATCAAATTACAGGTGGCATAAAGCAGAGAGGGATAGCTAATATATTGAACGATAGTCAGCTCTTGACAGGTCCTGAATCTGTTAAGATGAATTCAATAGAAAATAAATGTAAAGTTTTACACTTGGATCCAGAAAATAATCTTCGTAAATATAAGATGGGAAAGACATGGCTAGGCAGCAGTTTCTCTGAGAAAGATCTAGAAGTTTTAGTAGGCTACAAATTCAAATATGTAGGGATTGTCCTATGAGACTAAAAAAAGCTTATTCAATCTTAGGTTGCATTAAGACCTCCAGGAATATGGAGGTGATAATTCCTTTGCATTTTGTCCTTCGATCACATCTCAGTATTATGTTCGGTTCTGCGTGTCACTATTCAATAACAGCATTAGTAAGGGGGGTTGCTAAGGGCATGATCCAGAGGATAAATAACATGGTAAAGGGTCCTGAATTCATGTCATGTAAGGATCTGTTGAAGGAAATTAATATGTTTAGACCAAAAATGAGAAGACTTAGGGCGGATGACAAGAATAAGGGTTCATAGATAAAGTGCTAGAAGGAATATCAGAGGCCATTTAATCCTACCCCCTCACTTTGACGCAGGTCCTCTGACTTTAAATCCAATATTCTTTCCTTTCTACCTTGTGCTTCATGATCTGATACTATCCTTCTGGTATTGGAAGGACTGGCATGTGGAAAGGGATTAACTTTATTTTCTTTGATCCAGGAGGGCAGAACCAAGAGCACACAGCATGCTTTGTAAAGAAACAAATTTAGAAATTTCTTAATAATTGGAGCTGTCTATAAGTGAAATGGGATGATCTGGGGGGTTATGGCTCTTTCCTCACTGTACTTCTTCAAGGAAGAGACTGCATGATCACTTGTTGGGTATAATGTAGTGGTGATGGATTTTTATGGATAGATTGGATGAGAGAATTGCTGAGGTCTTTTCTAATTCACACATTAATGTATATACAAACATACATAGTCATGTGCATATGTGCAGATATATGTATAGATGTAATTTATTCTTATCCTACTTCCAATAAGATTTTCTCTGATACCTTTTCAAGGCCAGTGTTCTATTACAAAGAATTTGCTTTCTGTGTATATTCTGTGTATTATATACTTTATGAACAAGAAATATTTATTAATATTTATTGAAGCAGTGATTAACTTTTGTCTATGAAATACTTTATCTTTTCCCTTTAATTTTCTAAATTTAAATTTAAATTTTTATTTTTTTAATTTTTAAATTTAAAAATTTTAATGCCTTAAAAATAGCTACATAAGTAAAAACTGAAGGTTAAGACCTATATATTTGGTAAGTCAAAATTAAAGACTTCCTTTGCAGCCTGCTGATAAACGTATCTGTTGCTCACCTGGAGAAATGTAAAACAATTTCAGGATTCTTCTTCTTAACTTGGCCAAGAATTAGTTCCAGAGTGAAAGTTTTTTATTGAAAGATTTCTCATTTCAGCTGCACCAATAGAGAAAGGGATATATCCATACTTTGGTCATAATAGATAAAAGGATCAGTGAGGCAAGGTATAGTGATAAAGATAACAACTGACACCGATGCTGGACTTTAAATTTGCAAAGACACACATTGTTTTATAGACTCCTATCCCCACTGTGAAGTACATACAGGTATTATTATCCCCAATTTAAAGATAAAGAAACTAGGCCCAGAAAAATTAAGAGACTTGTTAATGGTATAAGGTAAGAGAGGTAGAATTTGAATGTAGGTCTTCCTAACTCCAATATCCTCATATTTGTTTACTATGCCAGCACGAAAGCTTAGAAAAAGTCAGGGGAGCCGAAACAGAATCAAGAGCCCAGGATGGAAGGAACTGGTAATATTTAGAGATGTTGATTCTTTTCAGTCAGGGATGATTTTCTCCTGGGGTTCTATTATCAGACCAGACATTTTATAACCACTTTGTTGTTAGCCACTTGTAACAACAAGCATTTATTTACAGCAACTATCTCTACCAAAAGGAAAAAGAAAGGTTTATTCTTTAAATGTAATTGAGACGATGTATATTATCTGTACCATCTGAAAAGCACTCCTCCTGGCTTTTCAAACTAGAGAGTGTTGCCAAATACTTGGAATAAAAGAGAGGCTACTTACAAATTCAGGTCTCAGTATGTTGGTGAGTACCTAAAAAATAAGATTTAATGATGTGGTTCATTTTTAGAGATCATCTATTCTCTTATAGTTTCCTCCCTTACAAAATCCCCATATTTATTTTTCAAAAAAAAAATTCCTCAAATTTCCCCATGAACCTTTTTATTTTCCTACTTTGAAATAGCATGCATGTATACCAGCTTTCAGGGTTTTAAAAACATGCATCATTTCACAGTGATTTTAAACAGAATTTTGCATTAGCCTTGCCAGGACAGCTTCAGGGGTAAATGAAAAGTAATGACTTGAGTAAAAGGGAAGAAAGGAAAAGTCATTACTCAGTCCTCTACCCTGATCCAGCTACCTCTGTTCCTCACATCTCTCCTCTCCAAGTTTCCTTCCTTCTTCCCTGTCTCCCTCCCAATTTCTTGGTCCTGTCAGTATGGTCGGGGCAGGTATATGGCACAGGGGATAGAATGCCCAGACTGGAGTCAGGAAGACCCATCTTCTTGAGAACAAATCTAGTCTCAGACACTTACTAGCTGTGTGGCCCTGGACAAGTTACTTAACCCTATTTGTCTCAGTTCCTCATCTGTAACATGTGCTCAAGGAGGAAATGGCAAACCACTCCAGTATCTTTGCCAAGAAAACCCCAAATAGGGTCATGAAGAGTTGGCCATGGCTGAGAGACAACTGGAGAAACCAGTGGAGTTGACATTGCTAGTGAATGGTGAATTTCTGCAACTATTACCCAGAAGATAATGGTAATTCATTTGGTCATCTTTCTAAAGCTCCCATCTTGTGAAAAAGTTAAACGAATAAAGAATTTTAGATGAAGCAAGTATCTACTTGTCCTTAAAATGACAATCCAAAAACAGAAAGAAAAAAAAACAAAAACAAAAACAGAAACAGAAATCTTAGTGGAAATAGAATACTTCAATCACTTTGAAATCAATGTCTCCAGGCTTACCTATATTCTCAAACCCACACTTTCTTTAAATTGCTTGTTTAAAACCTTTTTACTGTAAACCAAGGGCTCTCAACTCAGGGTCTGTGAATGTTATGTTATTTTAATAACTATATTTTGATATAATTTCTTTTGTAATTCTGTTTATTTTATGCATTTGAAAACATTATTCTGAGAAAGTGTCCATAGACTTCACTAGACCATCAAAGGGACCATGATACAAAAGAGATTCAGAACCTCTTCCTCCAAATTATACTCTTTGGGAAATAGATTGGAACAAAGGAAGGTGGGGGAGAAGTGTTAGACCTAGATTTCAGTAAATACTATCACTAATTGTTGTACAGTTTTGGCTAAATGACTGCTTAGTGAATGGAATGAGAATTTCCAAGATTATGAAGGATTACACTAGTATTCCAAGGGAGGCTACAGCCAGGGTCAGAACCAAGGTATTCTGTTTTAGATAGAAAAATATTAGAGGAAAAAGTAGGGTGATTATTCAAATAAAGATATTTTGATTATACTTAGGTTGCAGTGATTGTAGAATTTCTTGAATGATTGTGTAATATGAATTAAATATGTAGACTACAGATTGACAAAGGAATAATGGTCCTTCAATGTTAGGATTGTTAAATATGTGCTGTATGATTTATTGGATCAAAAATGGGAATATATTACTGAAATAATAAATCCAGAAAAAAGGAAAGGAAATCAGGAGAACAGTATTAAATATATAAACTTTTCTGCATAATTTTTCAGGAATGTATAAAATTCATTAAGCAAGGATATCTACATGAACCACAAGGATATCAATGAACTACTCATTTTTACCTATCTACTCAACACTCAGTATATTATAATTGCTAAAAATCCAAAAAATTGAATGCACGACTTCCAGTACAAATATTCAGTGCAAATTCATTAATGACAGGACTCTCCTAGACCAAAACATGTAACTGCATACTCAGTTATTTCACTTAAACACTGTGTGGGTGAAATGAAAGATAGATAGATATTACTGTATTGAAAGAATTGGAGGAATCAGTCAATTCCCTTGGGTTAGGAGGATTTTTCAGGGCTTTTTAAAAGAACTGCAGAATTGGAAGGACCCATAGAAGTCATTTAGCCCAATTCCTATATAAAACATTATTTTTCTCAACATAAATATCTTCCCAAATTTGCTTGAAAAGTAATCACAAGAACTGGCATATATACTGTGCTTTATGTTTTCAAAGTATTTTGCTCATATCTTTCTTGAAAATGGAGAGTGACTACCCATTTGAGCTGACCCATTTCATTTTTTGGACAGTTCTGATCATTAGGGAGGTTTTCTTTATGTGGAGCAAAAATCTGTTTCCATATAATTTCTACCTAGTTCTGTCCACTGGAGCCATACAGAATAAATCTAATTCCTGTTCCTTATGATTGCCCTTCAGATATTTGAAGACTGCATGTATGGTGCCCTTAAGTCATCCCTTTTCTAGCCTAAACCAGTTTCTTCAATTGATTTTTCTATGAGAAAGTTACAAATCATCTCACCAATCTTGGTTCCTCCCCCATTTCCCCAGATTATTTCCAGTCTGTCAAAGTCCCTTATGAAACATACCCAGAACTGGATACAATATTCTAGATGTTATGTGACCAGGCCAGAGTATTCTAAGACTATTATCCCCATTGTCCTGAATGTGGTGCCCCAGATTTCAATAACTATTTCTGACTCATACTGAGGCTACAATCCATTATAATTCTTAGGTGATTGCTTTCTAATCATGCCTCTTCCAATCTATACTTATGTACTTTGCAACCCAAGTGTAGGATGTCACATTGTTCCAACTACATTAATTTTTATCTCATGACTCAAACCTGTTGAAAAATCACTTCTGTCTTCCTACCATGTATATATTTGTAAGTTTAGCATCTCTGGTAGCAACCAAGTTACTGAAAAAATAATCAACAAAATAGGCTGAAGGAGAGAGCCCTTTGTTATACTATGTAAGACATATTTCTGTTTAAACATGGATCAATGATTTTAGGATCTAGTCACTCAGCTAGTTTTGAACCTACCTAATTTTATCACACACACACACACACGCACACACAATTCCCTTTATCTACTGGTCCAGTAACTTTACCAAGAATGGAAGGAAGGAAGGAAGGAAGGAAGGAAGGAAGGAAGGAAGGAAGGAAGAAAGAAAGGAAGGAAGGAAGGAAGGAAGGAAGGAAGGAAGGAAGGAAGGAAGGAAGGAAGGAAGGAAGTAAAAAGAAAATGGAATTCCTTTGGAATAGTTTTTTCTTACTGAGCCCTTTCAGGCAATTAGCAATCAACTCTCTCTTTTCTAAGTGTCCATGAGACATTCTATCACAGGGGTGGGGAACCTGAAGCCTTGAGGCTGCATGTGGCCACAGGTTCCCTATCCCTGTTCTATTATATTCTAGAAATTTATCTGGAATCAAAGTCAAATTTAACAAACTATAGCTTAAAATATTTACATTTTTCATTTTGAAAATTAGAATATTTGCCTCTTTCAAGTCTTTCTTTCTCTCAATCTCCACTATTCATTGTTGTTCTTTCAGTCATATCCAGCTCTTGTGATCCCATTTGGGGTTTTTTTGGCAAAGATACTGGAGTGGTTTGCCATTTCTTTCTCCACCTCATTTGACAGATGAGGAAACTAAGGCAAACAGAATTAAGTGATTGCCCAGGGTTGCACAGGTAGTATCTGAGGCTGGATTGAATTCAGGTTTTCCTGACTCTAGGCTTGGAGCTCTATCCACTGCATCACCTATCTACCCTATTCTTTAGCCATAATTAATGGTCGTTTAACAGTAATATCCTCCAATTCTTTCAGCAGGGCAGGATGTAGTTGATCAGGCCTGCTGTTATGATTTCTTGAGGATTGATAAATATGCTTTTTTCCATATCCTGGGTTTTAATTCTCTTTTGATCTTTTTTTCCTTTACTTTTTCTAGTCTAAAGACTATTCTCTTGGGTAAAAACAAACAAAAACAAAACTAAATAAAATAGGAATTGAGTATCTTCACTTTTTCTCTTTTCTCTAATATTTTTCCATCCATCCAAAGTAGGGGTTTTATCCTTTCCTTGAACTTCCTCTTGCTTCTATAGTTTTTTGTTTTGTTTTAAGTCTGTTGCTTTTTATTGCAAGCCTCAGCTCAGCATGACTCCATTGCTTAGCACAGTGGCTGGCACATATCCAAGAATTTTACAAATGATTCTTGATTGATTAATTCATCTGATCATAGAGGCTATATTGACCTGATTATACAGGAAGGAGATCTTCTTGACACTATTCACATGGGACTCTGGCACTCCATATTTATCCTCAGTTATCTGCTCTAACTTCCTTTTTTTTTTTTTTTTTTTTTTTTTGCTTTTTGGAAGGGAGAAGGTAGGACAATTGGGGTTAATTGTGTGACCCAAGGTCACACAGCTAGTTTTTGTGTTAAGTGTCTGAGGCTGGACTTGAACTCAGGTCCTCCTGACTCCAGGGCCAGTGTTCTATTCACTGCGCCACCTAGCCTTATCTGCCCTAACTTCTATCTCTCACACATCACCTTTTAAAATATGAGTTCCACAATGACCTCTCAATGCAGCTACATTACTTAGGAACCTCCCATTTTTCTTCTCCATTGGCAGCCTTTCTACTAGTTTCTCCGATTTTTGTTCTTGGGACCCTTGCATCCTTTTTGAGTAACTTTTGAGGAAACTTTTTAAAGTTGCAGATCATGGAATCCTATCTATCCAATCTCTGAACTCTTAGAAATCTATTCTCCTAAAGTTCAGGGTACACATCTAGGCTTATAGGATCTAGTGTAGTGGTGTTTATGTTTAGCTTGCTGCTTGTGTTGGGTAGTCATAGTATATTTGCACTTAGTTATCTATCATTGGTTGAAGAAGCAAGGAACTTGGATGTCCATCTGCAAAATAGACCTAATTGAAGTGGATCTTTGTGCCACTTCAACAACGAAACCACAACAATAAAGGAATACCTCTATTCTAGTGAACCTAGTCTCCACCTACTCTTGCCAAGGCAACTCAACTTCATAGCTAACCTAGGCTACTCAGAAATGTCTAGTAAGTATTTATCATTCTATCTTCAGTCTCTCATTTATCATAGCAAAGCTTAAAGATGGTGGGAAGGGGAAAAAGTTCAGGGAGAAGATCCTATAAATTGGAAATGAGGTTGGTTCCCCTCATGTCAATTTTTCTATCATCAAACATCTGTCTGGGGTCTTGGTGTTCCAGCCTATTTTATCTCCTCAGTACTTCTAACTTTTTTGTGATTTTGAACTCCCTGATTGAGAATGATTTATCTGAATTCTAGTTTAGTGAAATCTCATATCATTTTCATTGTAACCTTTTTTTTTCCTATTCATTGGTCATATCACAAATTTTTTGACAAAAATCTCATTGGCTCAGAGCTTTTGAATGTAAAGCTCTAGGCCAGGGGTATGGAACCTGTGGCCTTCTAGTTTCTTAAGTGTGGCCCTTTGGCCAAATCCAAACTTAACAGAACAGTTTGGATTCAATCAAAGGGCTGCACTTGAGGTCCTAGAGGGCCACATGTGACCTGAGGGCCACAGGTTCCCCAACCGTGCTCTAGGCTATAGTGACAAAATCACTGACATACTCATGGGCTGGCAGACCTCATAGATTGAATACCAGCTATAGTCAGTCATAGAAAAATGCATGTCAATGGTCACAATTTTAAGAGGTTGTGAGCAGTTAAGCACAAATTCATCATCATGAGTACGGATCAACTGTGTCATCTTCACACACACATACACACCCCCCCCCCCCAAAATGACCTATTTTAATCACATATATTATTGTGGACACTCAATAAATATTAAACAATACTGTATTAGCTGTATTCAAGTGTCCTATTAGCACTTGAAACAATTTTCTCAGCACCATCAAAATAATATAACAATATTGTGCTGCGTATTCTGATGTAGGGCATTTTGTGCTCTGAGAAAGATAGGAAAGGATAATAGAATTGAAGAGAATGTGAATTCAAAGTGGGGCAAACAGAGCGAATAGGAGAGGACAAACAGTAACAAAATAGGAAAGGGAAGGTATTCTAAAGGGTTGCAGCTGGGCTTTTCAAGCAAGTAAGCTGTGGGAGAATAGAAATTGCTATTATCTGTTTATCTTTTCCAAAAAGGACAGTGACTGTCAGGTGGCCATAACAGCAAGAACCCAATGTGAAGTAAATCAAATAGAAAATAGCTGGAGCTTTTACCCCAATTTTTGATTTATTAATTTCTATGAGGGAGGAAAAGAAGGTACAAGTAGAACAGGGAAACTGTGAAGAAGGGAACAGGGTTTTCTGGAAGCTTTCTATGGGCTTTATCTTTGTAGAACAGTGCAGCCAGGACCAGGCATCAAAAATGGTTTGACTTTATAGAGAAAGAAATTCTTTCCTCTCTCTCAGGATCTCTGAAAATTTTAAGTCTTTTCCTGGTGCTCCTCCATCAATGTTTTTGACTACCTCCCCCATACCATACAATTAAAATTAAAAAGAAAAGAAAAAAAAAAACCAACCACATAATGCCTGAAAATTAACCTATATTGTAATGAACTTTACCAGTATACTACCTAACTGGCGGTTTTTAAAAAAATTTCCAGATTATCAAAATAGACTACAAAGAAAGCCCAGACTATGAATGGTAGCGACTTCAGTGCTTCTCTTCTTTCTTTCTACAGCTCATGGGTCACAAAATCCTTTTATACACCCTGTGACACCAGTCACACATAGGTTTTGGTTATCTTATGTCCACTATCATACTCCTTACTGACATGTTATTAAATTCCAGTCTTTAGAGATGCTTTCACAAACATGCATTCAAGATGATAAAAAACGTGACCATGTTCACAAATTTTGTCCAGAATAATGAAACTTTACTAGTATATTGGATCGTATGTTTTCAAGTTCGGTTCGTCACATTTCTACTGGATAATTGAATTCTTAGGAACTTGCATGATTGTCTTACATGATCACCAGCCCTGTCCCTTCCCCCAGGATTATTTCCATCTGTGATAGCACATACAATTCTAATCAACTCATTAGATTGCTTATGCCTTACATTATTCTTCTCATTCCCCCACCCCCATCCTGTCCCATTCATTCCAGAGAAATAAAACTTTTTTTTAAGTTTTCATTTTCTTCTCACATGCTTCTTTATATATACACACATTCTTTTTACACACAACTTTTTTATGACTGGAAAAGTTTGACATTTTATATCTGCCAGGTTACCTCTCTTTCTTCAAGACACTTGCCTCGGATAATAAATAAGCTCCTGGCTTTCCCTCTTTTTGGATACTTAAAAAAAAAATCAATCCCTAATAACTTCTTTTGCTCGGTTATGCATATTTGCTACAGTGGTTCATCTATGGATTTTGTCTGTTTTTTTCCCCCAATGAAATGGATGATATAGAGATAGGGTTGAGAGAAAGAAGGATAGAGGGTTCACTGAAGAAATGCCAGAAGGAACCAATGACAAGCTGGACAGCTTTGAAAGTTATATGTTGAACTGATTATAGATTTAAAAAGAAAAGCAAGCTGCAGATAAAAATAGAGATTCTCAGCTTCATGTATAATCTTTTCATGCTGTACTTTGAATACGGAAATGTTCATTTATTTGAAGTCTAAGTTCGGAATTTTTTAAAAAAGAAAAAAAATCCCTAATACTTTCAAAATTATAACATTTTCAAAACAGAATTCTGTACTTTCTGTGATTCAGCTGCTCTTACTATCTTCAACTTTTTTTGTCGGTAATTTGCATTTCCTCATTTAGCACACTGAGTTGTTATAGTTCAATATGGTGCTTCCAATGTCATTGGTGACAGGAGTTTTACAAGATTGGCCAGTCTGTTCTGCTTTTTGTCTATTTGTATATGCTCTTGGAATGACCTGGATTAGTTGAATCTGGTACTAAATTTTCTGCATTCTTAATTACTCCTTCCACTGTTCTTCACTATTTGGTGAAGGAATATGACTCAATCTTCTATCACCCTCCTAAGCATTTCACAAATGAGTTTATAATCTAAATTAGTGTTTCCTCTGTTTTCCATATTCTTCTGTTTGGCAATGAGAATAAAACCCTTTAAAACACAAATGAAGTAAGTATAGTTTTATTTAACTGTAAACTTGTGAGGAGTGCTGGCATAATTCTATACAGTTTCTACCTGTGGCATTTGCTATTGTCAATCAGCCTATGGTACAATGTAAGTATCTAGATCTACAGAGTCCAAAATATACCAATGTGCTTGAACTACTTAACAGTTAAAGACTTCTCCAAATATGAAAGTTTGACTAGTTGATCAAATAACTGATATGTAAATGAGTTATTTATATATTTATTTGTAGGTACTGGTCCAATCTTATTTCATTACCTTAAGACAAACATGGAAGCCAGACAATGAAAGATATAGGCACATGTTTTGAAAGTTGTTTTGATTCTTATGAAAATGGCTATTTTCTCATCCTTAAATTTTTACAGCAGAAGGGAGTACATCCATATTTTTCACTGTGTGTGAATGCAGACTACTACTCCTTATAAAGTCTTGCTCTTTGTTTTAGAATGTTGTGAGTACATCTATGAGAGGTCTGTCTCATTGAACTACTGTAACAGTAAGTACCCTAGCATACCCAGGATGGCCCGCTAGCATAGGTTCTTTGATCTGCTTTTCAAGGAAAGACTGCTCAAAAAAGGGTTAACAATCCTATTTTAATTACAGAGAAAGAAGTGAGTATAAAAAATACAAGTAGAGAAATTAGCACAAAGACCAATAGACAGGGCTCTGCCTGAATCAAAGCAATATTGCTACATACTTTACATGTGCTGCTGGATTGAGAGAGTTTTTTCATCTGAGCAGTGGTGGGGTGGGAGGGGGTAAAGGAAGGAGGGTCTGAAGGGTACTCAAAGTCGCAACCAGGAAATCAAAAGATCCTTCTCATGATCAAACCCCCAAAGCAAAATACCAACTCAGAATATATATATACTTCTCAGAACCAGAAGGCATCACAAATCTTGTGACTCATTCCTACAAGCAAGCCTCCCCTAAACAAGCTTCTCTTTTGCTTTTTGGAAGGGGGAAGGTAGAGCAATTGGGGTTAAGTGACTTGCCCAAGGTCACATGGCTAGTTTTTTGTGTTAAGTGTCTTGAGGCTGAATTTGAACTCAGGTCCTCCTGACTCCAGGGCCGAGTTCTATTCACTGCACCACTTAGCCACCCTAGCAAGCTTCTCTTTAAGCAAGTTCCTTTTCCAATGGGCTCTGTGATTCAGGATGTATCCCAACTGGGCACATAGGCCTATTAATGGGCGGGGAAGATCTTATATCCCATTAACATTACAACTATGCATTTAAGATCATTCTATTGATATGAAATTCCATAATATTCATTTTACTAATTTATTTTTAAAATTTTATTTTTAACTTACAAAATAACACAAGCATTTCCCTAACATAGTAGAATGAAAAGTAATGATTGCACATGAAGCTACAAATCTCTTATATAAAACTTGCTATTGCTTCCAAATAGATAATAAAGTTACTACAATAAAGAGCAGACCAATGAATTGAGTATGCAATTCAAAAAACTAGAAAAAGAACAAACTAAAAATCTCTAATTAAACATTCTACTAATTCATTCTTTCCTGACTTACACTAGAAATGACAGCAATATTTTCTGATTAAATCAAATAATGAGATAAAATCTTTCCCCTAATGCTTCACTGTTGTGTAGGCACAGATAAATCATTTAAACTCTTTAAGCCTCAGTTTCCTCATTTGAAAATGAGAATAATCAAATCCCATGAGGATTTTGTGAGTCTAAGAGGAGGGAACCAGGAAAATCCGAGTTTAAAACCTTTTACACCTACTGGCTGTTGACTCCAGGCAAATCATTTCGTCTTTTAGTGCCCCAGGTAACTGTCTTAAACTAAAAGTGTTGATTTACATTAGTAGAAGTTATTCCTCATTCAGAATTTCCTCATCTGATGAAATCCTAGATTTAGTGTCATCCCTATAAATGTCAATTATTGTTAGGAAAGGGAGCAATGAATTCCAGGAAAGGAGTGGGAATAGTTGATGAGAGGACAAAGGACAAGTAAACTGTCATTGGTTGCCACAGTGGGGATAAATCACTTTATCTTAACTAATGAGTGAAAGTTATTATTAGTTGCTTAATGTCCTACTCTAAGTGATCCCATTTGAGGTTTTCTTGGTAAAGAATAGTAGAGTGGCTTATGATTTCCTTCTCCAGTTCACTTGACAGATGAGGATACTGAGGCAAACAGGGTTAAGTGACTTGCCCAGGGTCACACAGTAAGTGTCTGAGGCTGGATTTAAATTTACAAAAATGTGTCTTCCTGATTCTAGGCCTAAACCTCTATCTACTACACCACCGTAATTACCCTAATGAAAGTTACTGACGCACTGATTTTGAATAGAGAGATAGATATACAGACAGATAGTTGTGTGTGCCATTCATTTAATTCATCAGGAATTTTAAACTATGCATTTTATACCAAAGATGTTAGTTGATAATGGGGAATATAATATGAGGGGAGAAAAATCTGTTCTAGGTATTCAGTTACCCCCTATTTCTCCCAGAGATATGATCTAGGTTTTTCAAAAAGTCTTCTTGACCAATATTCCCACTATTCTTGACCAGTAGATACTCCCAAAATTCCTTTAATAGATTTTGAACTAAAGTTCAAATAATTACAATGGTATTGGTTGAAGTATTCATTAAGGAAAGTCTTCCTTGTTGATTTCTTTAAAACACACAGTATAGAATTCCTTATCAGTTTCAACCAGAGAAATTAGGTTCATCAAACAATGGGTTAAATTCCTGAGTTCAATAATGGATGCAAAACTCTGGGTAAGCAAAAATTTGAGATCAGATTACAGATTAGTTTGGCATAACATGTAAAGGGAGGAACTTCCATGAAACTGAAAGCAAGATATTTTACATTGTTTTTCAAAGAAAATGCTTTCATTCAGAATCATTATATTTAGAAAAGGATATCCTGGAAATTTCTTTTTATCCAAATATGAATGATGGTATTTTGGGTGATTGTTTCATTTGGACATACGTGTCAGTTCCTGTTTTAGCATTGCTGAAATAGTGCCTCTTAGTGAGAGGGATATGCCCTGAATTTCCCTGTAATACCTGATAAGGAAGAGGACAGACTAACTTGTGTTCTCTGCCTTTTTATGTATTTGTGTTGTTCTTGGCCTCATTGTCATGCTGATAGCAAGCTTTGCCCTAACCAGATCACTTTATCCACACTGTCTGTGAAGGATCTTTTTTTTTTTTTTTTTTTTTTAGTGAAGTAGAGATACAAAATCTTTGCTTAGAGCTGTTGCTCTACACTGTAACTGCTCTGCTCAACATGGAAATAATTGTAGGGAATTGATTAGGTTAACTTGTTTCTTCATAGTAGACCATTTTAGACAAAAGACTATTCCTTCTTAGATAGACTTCCCTTTGTGTGGGCAGATCTCATTCCCATTCCCCAAGGGTATGATCTTCCCTTAGGCAATGCCTTCAATCCACTCTAGAATTCAATCCACTCTGCCTCTGAATGAAACATACTTACCCAGACTTTTCCTTTCACCAGCACCTTAACTCATTTGGGGCTGGGGTAAAATATTGGATCCATATATCTGGGACACATTGGGGAAATGTTTTAAATTATGGAATTAATAAGACTCTATCTCATATAGCTCCAAAGGAGAAAATTCCTCTCTCACCTCCAACAATTCAGATAATCTGTTCTTGGTTCCTTCTTCTCAGAATCTCCTTGAATAAGGTGCCTCACAATCTCTTTCCCATGCATAATAATGAAGCTCACAAACCAGAAAGTACTAGGATTAATCATTTTCTCTGTGTTGCTAGGCCTTATTCTTTTTTTTTTTTTTTTTTGCTTTTTGGAGGGCAACTGGGGTTAAGTGACTTGCCCAAAGTCACACAGCTAGTAAGTGTGTTAAGTGTCTGAGGCCGGATTTGAACTCAGGTCCTTCTGACTCCAGGGCTGGTGCTCTATTCACTGTGCCACCTAGCCACTCCAATCACTTTCTCTGAAGAAGACATTCAAAAACTAATTAAATGGAGATATAAATAAACTTTAAAGAACAGATACATTTTGGAATGGGAATTTACTACTTGGGAGGGAGATTGACAAGTAGCACAAGAAGTACCACTGTCACCACCACCACCACCACCATCATCTTCATCATCATCATCATCATCATCTGTTCTTAGCAAACTCCCATAGGTACAGTCTCTGTTGTCTCAGCTCTTTATGGTTTCCCACTGTGATAGTAGCAACAGTGGGAGCTATTGTGACTTTAGTAATGGGGACTCCTTGGGTCCTCTTTTCATTTCCCATAATCATTCTGATCATCTACTAGAAACACCCACCTGGGAGACACTCTCCAAACCTTAAGTCCTACCTCACTTCTCATTCCTCTTGGGATTTCTGTTCTCCAGGATGAAGGAAAAATAAAGATGTCATCAAGATTTAACACATTTCCTACATCTCCCATTGATTCACATTGGCAGATTCTGAGGAAAAAGTGGTTTCCAATGTTACATGCTGCACTTAAGCTTTTTCATGTTGTTCCCTTCCTTGCCCCTTCCCTGCTCCCAAAAGAATGCAAGCTCCAATCACAGAATAACATAATTTGAGGGGTGGAAGTGACCTCAGAAGCCATCTAATCTAATATATTACCCTCAAGGGAATTCTTACACAAGTAGTCATTCCTCCTCTGTTTAAAGATCTTCAGAGAGAGAAAACCAATTACCTTTCAAATTATCCCAATCTACTTTAGGACAGTTCTAATTATTCATAAGGTTTTCTAGAAATCACAAGTTTGGCTCTTTGAAATTTCTACACATTTGTTGCTCCTGGGATTGTCCTATGGCATTAGAGTAACTCTGATTACTCTTCCGAATGACAGGCTTTCAAATATTTAAAAATCAGTTAAAAATCAAATTGGCATTTTTATACTGGGTCTCCCTAACTTGTCCACTTGTAGCACCAATATGATATGTACAGAGCTTATAATGACTGTGAATATGTTGGTGTAATTCTGAATCACAAAATATAACAGATTCTCCACACGGAAGACAGAACCAAAACATTTATTCAAACACCAGAAAAAAAAACAAATCCATAACAGCAACAAAGAAATCTATACACAGTAACAATACAGGGGGCACTTCCATCTCCAAGTCATTCCCCCTTGCTAGGGCCTTCCCACAAAGGAACACTCACAGTTCACTGCCTGCCTCCTTTCTCTCCCTTAGCATTAACTGCTCTAACCAACTTCCTCTGGGCTCTGCTCAACCCAGTCAGCAAGCTCCTCCCACCACAGGCTTCAGGACTCAAATCCATGTGACTTTAGCAGGTCATATGAGCCTATTAATGGATGGGAAAGAGCTTCCCATTTACGTTACCATTACACCACTCTGGAAGTATAACAATCACTCACAGGCCTGACTATACTATTTTTCTTTTTGGCATGAAAACTTTGACCTGCTCTATATCCACTCTGGGAGCATTCATTCATCCTCAGGCAGCTTGGTTGGTTCCCCTGCTCCAGGGTGCTCACTATATTGTTAGTGTGGACACTGGATCAGTTTTAACCTTACCGAAGCTCAGCACTCCTAAACTCAAGTGATCCCACTGTCATCAACGCCATCACCCCTAGTAGCAGGGTTAAAGGCTTTATCCGCTCCCTTTACCCCCACTCACCAATTTCTGGCTCTAGCACACTTTTAACTCATTGAATTTACAATCCACTAAACACACTAGATTTTTTTTCAAACTACTGTATAACCATTCCTCCACATGCTGTACCCATGAAGCTGGTTTTTTTGAACCCCAACATAAGACCACATTTATCCCTATTGAATTTCATCTTATTTGATTCAGTCCAATGTTCAAGCCTAACAAAAGTGTTTGGGTCTAGACTGTCATCCTAATCACAATGGCATTTACTATGTTAGCTACTTTCTCATACTTTTGTCACCTATGAATTAGACTATGACTTTTTTCAAGTCATTAAATAAAAGCAGAAAGGCAAGCTAACATTCCTGGGGTACCCTACTGGAGAATTCCAGTCATGGTGGAATAAAACCATGAATGACTATATTTTGAGTACAGACATCTGTGTAAGATCGCTATTTTAAAGCTATTAAAAAAGTTACTGAAATCATCCTCAGGCCTTAAATGGCTCAGGGGACTAAAAACTTGGGTCATTGATGTAGTTTTCTGTTGCTGAAGGCCCTCAAAATGAAGACACAAGTAGTCACCGGCTTCCACATATTTGTGACTATGGGACATCATGGGCAACTGTAACAGCAAGCACCCTAGCATGCCTAGGGCAGCTACTAGCACAGGTTCTTAGATCTGCTTTTCTAAAGGAAAGCAACTCAAAATGGGTTAACAATCTCACTTTAATCAAACATATCATTTACCTAGTTCAGGGGGAAAAGT
>CM053588.1:248658340-248739583 GCA_028646515.1 Pseudochirops corinnae
GGAGGGGGGACACACTGGGATGGCTGTTTTGGGGCGGTGGGTGGGAGAAAGAGGGGGAGAAAATATGTAACTCAAAATCTTGTGGAAATGAATGATGCAAACTATAATAAAATTAAAAAAAAAAAAGAAACACCTAAAAAAAAAAATAAAGGGGTTGGACTTTTGTGTTATCTAACTAAACCTCCCCCAAAAAAAGATTATATGTAAAGTATACTAATTCCTGCATCTTTGAAATTACAAAAACCTTTCATTCCCTAACTCTTCATTGAGGTTTAAGATATTTCTTTCTATATATGTAAAAATAAGCCGTAAACATAAAAAAAGAACTGATAGACTTTTATCTCTTCGTTGAACAGTTTAGTTAATCGTTCACTAGTATGTAGGCAAGATAACTGGAAAGATAAAAATAAAACTTTAACAAAGCAAGAGATGAAGATTTGATTTAGCACACTGATATTCTTAAAACCTACATAAAAATTTAAAAGTGGGACAAAGCCAAGCCTGAGTTGCCATGCCTTTCTGATGTGGAAAATTACTTTGAACTGTCAGTGTTCTTGGCCTTGCCCTTCCTTTCAGCTTTGACTGCCTGAATATTATCATTGAGGGTGTTCTGAAGACATAAGCTTACTAAGCTGCCTTCATCTTAGTATATTCACAATTACAGTACATAATAAAAACTAGATGAGCAATAAAGATGGGGTACTTAAGTCTTGTTTGGGCTAGTTCTGTGTAGGAGAAACATGTTGTTGAGATAACATGACAGCTTTCAACATTCATTTTAGGATTTATCTCCATAATTAGGTAGAATTTTGAGTCATGAAAAGTAGATGAGAATAAGAAAGATGTATCTTTTTTCCTTTTTTTTTTTTTTTTGACCAGACCTATGGTTTTATTCATGTGGGGAGCTCCAATTGAGAAATTTCCTCTATCAATACAGAATAACATGTCTTCTGCAGCTTATAGGGTTGATTCCTGGGGCACTAAAAGATTATGTGACTTGCTTAGTCACATAGCCAGTATGTGTCAGGGGCATAGGACTTGTTTTCCATCTGCTGTGCTGTGTTACCTCTTGAGTATAGTAATGTATACCAAGCCACTAGTTGTCAGAGATAGAATTTGAACCCAGGTCCTCCGGACTCCAAGGCTAGCTCCTTATCTATTATGTCACAATGCCTAAGGTGAAATTGCCCTGAAAATGCCTGGTGCTCAGAGCATTGAGCCCATGCCAACTTTGCCAGCAGTGGGCAGATTTTACTGAGATGGGAGTGAGGACATGCTGAGTAGGAGGGTGGCTGGACTGCACCTCAAGGGCAATAGTTTGGTCCCATTAGAGATCAGATATTCAGAAGAAAACTCTAAAAGCTGAAGTAGAGAAGGATTCCATGTAAACAAAAGCTGTAGCTAACCATATTTAATTACCTAAGTAAGAAAGAAAATTTGTTATTCTCCATAAATGCATGTTGACTATCAGGGCTAACAGGAGTCTATTCTATTTGGAAATCTACACTCTCCAATTAGACTGCTCCCTCCTCATTCTTAGCATCATCCTCCACTGAATTCCAAAATGCTTTTCCACCTTCCTTAGGGAGACAGCATTGGAATTGGAATCTGGAAAACCTCAGTTCAAATCTTGCATCACACACTTTACTACATGACCATGGGGAAGTTGCTTAACTGTTGTCTTCCTCAGTTTCCTAATCTTTAAAATGGGGACTATAATAGTACCTTTTCTCCCAGGGTTGTTTTAATTTAGATGTTTGTAAAGCACTTATCATAGCACCTGGCACATAGTAGGTGCTTACTTAATAAGGGCTTGTTTTCTTGAGTTAAGTTCCAAGGGAGTATTTAGATAGGAGTAAAAATTGCAGTGTGTTTTATCAGTGAGCAGTGGCAGGGGTGTGTGCTGGGAGTTGCACTGTTGGCCTCTGGTTTCAGAACAAAGCTGCAGATATCCAGGCTGATTACAACCATCTGCGCTGTGACTATAAAGCACTCCATTTTCTTTCCTGTGTTACTTTTCTCTTGGGAACTGCAATAAGCAGGCACTGGATTTTTTTTTCTTTTTTAATCTCTATGGTTGTACTGAAGGCTATTTGAGAGTGATATAGGGAAAATGCTTTTCTTGGCATTGCAGGTTGCCTCTTTGGTCAGAAAGAGCAGTTCTTGACTATTTATGCAAAAAAAAAAAAAAGAATTAATATCAGTGTTTCCTGCTTTCATAGGCTTCCCTCTGTCTGGGTTTCATATTTTAATTTTTTTTTTTCCCTTTTTGGAGGGCAATTGGGGGTTAAGTGACTTGCTCAAGGTCACACAGCTAGTTTTTGTGTTAAGTGTCTGAGCTTAGATTTGAACTCAGGTCCTCCTGACTCCAGGGCCGATGCCCTATTCACTGCACCACCTAGCCGCCCCCATATTTTAATTCTTTTTCGGAAAACACCACTCCATGCAATTATATCGATAGCAATGTTAGCTACACCAGCCCTGGTAGGGACTGAGAAGAACCTATGTGTGTAGTGCTGGGTCTGGAATCCTAACTATGTTGAAATCCAGCCCCAAGAGACTTTACTACCTGTGTGTGACTCTGGGTTAGTCACTTAGCTGCTTTCTGCCTCAGTTTGCTCATCTATAAAGTGGCATAATTATTCCACCTACCTCCTAGGATTTCTTTGAAAATAAAATGAGATACTTGTAGAGTGTTTTGCGAACCTTAGAGCGCTGTAAATGACAGTGGATGAGGGAGTTGGCATGGAGTCCGGGAAGACCTCAGCATTCTACCTTACACATTCCCCAAGTCATTTAATTTCAGTGCCCTGTTTGTTCATCAGCCTAATGAAGATAATTACAGCATCCACCTCACAAGAGTTGCTGTCGGGATCAAATGAGTTAACATACGTCTGGAAGAGAAAATTAGTATTTTTCAACACTTCAAGGGCCGTCCATGTAAATGCTAGCTCCTGTTGTCCTTGTTATTCGTTTGTTTTTAATGTGGGGCAGATGAGTGTGTGGCCAGTGAGAGAAGAAGAAGAGAACTCACAACCTATGTAGAACCAGAACCCTATGTTTTTCTGCACTTTTCCTTTGTAACTCAAGGCCATGCTTTTAAACGCAGCTTCCCAGTTAAGGAAATATTTGAACAGAAGAGCCATTCTTCCCATATCCGAGAATGCAAGACCCTGTTTCTACCACTGTAAACATGTGGAAGGACTTATTAACCCATAGAGTTACCCAAGTGTATACTTTTTTTCCCCTTTGAGGTGAAGAAGCATTTGGAACCAACATGATGTGCTTTCTTTTCCCTCTTTCCCTGACTTCAACTGAGCTTGGTTTTTTGGTAAGAAAAGTTGAGAGTGAGTTATGTGATGGGAGATGCCCTGACTCTCTCATCCTTGTGGTACAGTAGTAGTCATAGTCTTACTGGATAAGTATGTAATTTCAGTTAGTAATGACCAACTGAAATGACTGGCTGAAGACCATTTCAGATGGAGTACAGTGCCATCTGCTGGCTAGAAGTAGTAGCCAAAGAATTGAGTTTTTGAAAGTAGGATTTAAAAGTAGGGTCTGAAATCTGACAATTTCAAAATAAAAATAATTATAATACATTTTACGATACATTTTATAATAAAAAACATTTATATGATTAGTACTCACTATGTGCTAGGTGTTAAGTACTTCATAGCAATTATCTCATGTGATCCTCAACAATTTGGGGAGGTAAATGCTGTCATTAGCCCCATTTTAAAGATGAGGAAACCGAGACAGAATCTATGTGACTTGCTCAGGGTCACATAGCTAGTAACTGTCTAGGGCCAAATTTGAACTCGGCCCCATCTATCCAGTGCATCACCTCTAAAACTTATTTCAGTGAGTCAATTTGTAATGAGTATATATGTCCTGGAAAAATTGTGAAATTATCCAAAGGATAATAAAATAAAAGGAGAGATGTACATTCAGATGTAATCCTTTCATTTATTCAGGAAGCGTTGATATAACACTGCTATATGCCATGTGGCATGGTATCGGTAAGGATAGATTCAAGTCCCCATCTCTAACAGGTACTAGCTTTGTAACCCTCAGCAAATCATTCAACTTCTCAGTGATCTGGGTACATCTTTAAGCCTCAGAGTTACAGAGAAGGTGTCATTCTTCAAGGTTCTAGGAAAGTCTTCACTGAGAATTCTATGCCTGGGATTCTTAACCTTTTTTTTTTCTTTTGCCAAAGATTGCTTCAGAATAGTGTTTTTAAATGCATAAAATAAAATACATAGGATTAAAAAGGAAACCAATTATGTGGAAATACAATTATCAGAATGTTTAAAAACAAAAAGCATACATGCCAGGTTAGTACTCCACTGTTGTATACCAGTGAGGTTACATTTCCTGACCTCCCTCTCTGAGCCACTGTGCTAGGTGCTGTGAATACCAAAACATAATCAAAATATTACTTGATCTAAAGGAGCTTATTTGGTTCTATTCGAAGAAAAACAAGTGCCTAGAAGATTAAATACAAAATCGGTACAAAGTAATTTGCAGAGAGAGGTAACTCAGGGATCAGGATTGACTTCCAGTCTTAGGAAGCACTTAACTTCATTCAAAGGAAGGTAGAGATGCCAAGGGGGCAGCCCAGTGACATATAGATAGAGCATTGGGATTGGAATCAGGAAGACATCTTCTTGAGTTGAGATGTGGCCTCACATCTTATTAGTTGTGTGACCTTGGGCAAGTCACTTAGTTCTTTTTGCCTTAGTTTCCTCATCTGTAAAATGAGCTGGAGAAAATGGCAACCCATTCCAGTATCTTTGCCAAGAAAACCCCAAATGGGGTCACAAGAGTTGGATATGACTAAAAAAAATGACTGAATAACAATAGCAGAAAGAAATGCTGAGGAGTCAAGTTGGGAAGGAAGTGCCTTGGCAGACATAAAAGTCAGTCAGTTGGGTTAGATTGAGGAGAAAAACCTGTATTAGTAAGCTTACAAAGCTAGGCTTAAGTTTACTGGATGATGTTCCTGAATCTTTCACATCAGCTTAGATTTTAGACCTACTCTAATTTTTTAGAAGTGAACAGAAATTGAGTCTACTGATGGAAATGTAGTAATGCTGCTTAAAAATTTGGAAAGGTAAAGGATTAGCTTCATGTCTAGTTCCCCTTTGAAAATGTTGGGAGTTAAGTCAAGTTGTCAACAAGCATTTATTTATCATTGACTATTGCTAGGCACTGTGTTAAGTGCTGAGGATACAGATAAAAGGGAAAAGAGAGTCCCAGCTCTCAAGAAGCTTATTCTCTAGTAGAAGAAGACAACAAAAAAGAAGAAAAGGTGGAAGAAAATGCCCATGCAGAGGAGGCATGGTGGAGAAAAAGGCCCAAAGAGTCAGGAGTGGAGCTCAGAGAGTAATGAAGGAGGGAACATGGTTGCCCTGGCTCCTTCTTCATCTCCAATATCAGTGTTTCCTCAATCCATTCCCTGTGTATGTAATGTAGTCCCTCCTTAACTGCATTTCAAAACCCTTACCTTTTTCTGTGATTCAGCTTAGATGCCACATCCTCTGAGAAATTTTTCTTAATTACCCCAATGTTCTTGGCACTACACTTACTTGAGGTCCCTGGACACATAATCTTCCTTCTAAGAGCTTCTGGAGTCCAATCACAAGTAATTCCGCATCCCACCCCATCCTCCTGTAGTAGTACCTGACATTTCCTGCCTGTAGACTGATTCCTGTGGCCCACAGGCCAAAACAGTGGCCAAGTCTCTGTTCTTAACTATTATCTCCTGCCTCCTGACCTAGCTCCCAGACTCTTCAGGATACACTTCTTCCTACTTATGCCTGCCCTGAGGCAGGCTTCCCAATTCCTTACAAGACACAGCCAGACAGCCTGAAGCGAGGTTCAGAACCTTGAGGGGTAGCCTAGAACCTTTGCATCACTTGCCTTCCTCAGTCGACCTCTCCTTATACAGCAATATTCTTCTTGGGTTCTTGCCCAGTAGTTAACTTAGTTCTACTCCCTTCTTGCTTTTCCCATTGCAGAGGTACTGAAACCTGCAAATGCCTAGAATACTCTCTCCCCCACCCCTCAGCTATATATTCCATCATTTCCTATGTCACCTCAACTCTACATCCCAACTCTAGACCATTCTTCCCCTTCCATGGTGTCCTCTGGAATTCCTGCTCCATAATTAACACCCTTCTCATGTTTAGCCCCTTCCTTTCTCACTCATCACTCACTAAGATCTATCATCTCTCCTGATGGTGCTGTGTCCATGGCCATCCTTTTCTATACTGGTTGCACTTTCTCTCATAACTATGGTCTCACTGGTCCCCCCTGAGAGAATCAGAACAATAGCCCTTTGCTATTACTAAATGGTTTCCATTTCTTTTATTGCTGTCCCTCAGGAGCCTCTCCTCTGTTGAGATTCATGCTATCCAAATTGATCACCCCTTCCAATCTGGGTAACCATTATCTACTAACTCCCATGACGTTGTCCCTGCTTTCTCAGTTAGCTAATGTTTAACTCAGTCCTCCTCTCGACTCCAGTTCCTTTCCTTATACCAGGGGACTTCTACATACATCAAATGAGATAATATGTAAAGCATTTTGCAAACCTTAAAACTATGTGTAAATGATGACTATTATTGTTTTCATCATCATTATGGTTGTTATTATTACTGTACATCTTGATGTTCCCTCAGATACTCTAACTTAGCAGTTCCTCCACCTATTTAATGACCCATCCCACTCCTCTCTACCTCAGGTACACACAAGTTGTTGTTGTGTTGTTTCAGTTGTGTCCAACTCTTTGACCCCTCTTCGGGGTATTTTTGGCAAAGACACTGGAGTAAAATCACTCCAGCCATTTCCTTTTCCAGCTCATTATATAGATGAGGAACGGAGGTAAACAGGTCACATGGCTATTAAGTGTCTGAGGCTGGGTTTGAAGTCATGAAGATGAGTCTTCCTGATTCCAAGCCCAGTGCTCTACCCATTGTGCCACCTAGCTGCCCCAGCTACACATAGGGGAGATAGTATATCCTTGATCCTCATCATCACTTTCAAGTATTTCATTTCCATGTTCATGAACTCAAAAATTTCATTATTTGATCATAATATTTTTATCATCCCACTTCTTTTTTTCTATGTCTTATGAACACTGTGTTCTTCACTCTCACCTTGGCCTCCAGTCCCTCCACTTCTCAGTATTTTTCCAGGTCCTTCCTTCCCAATTCTGACCCTTGACTATTCTAAACTCTTGAATCCCTCACTCTCTTGGCCTTTTGCTGACCATAGCTTGCTAAACCTCAACCATTTGTGTCCTTTTGCTTCTATTCACTCTTTAATATGTTTTCATTGTTTTTGCATCTCATGGGAACAGAAGTGACCTTCCTCTACCACTAACCAATATGACTTCTGGAATGGATAAAATACAGAGCTCTATAGGGTACAGATTTTTAGAGAAGTTAAAGGACTCATCCAAAAATGGTGACTGAGCCTAGGATTTGAAATCTGGTGTACTTCCTACTATATACACCTCATTATTGGCTTAGATACATTGCAATTTTCAAATTACTATTTACCTGTATGAACTCATTAGATCCAAACTTGGTGCCTTTATTGTAGACATGATTAAACCTCAAGCAGACTCTGACAAAACTATAATTTTCAGTGGTTCTTAATATTGAGCGTGCTTTTGGTGATCATAATTGTCTTTCTTTTACAGCAAACCTATGATGGATTTGTTAATATACCTTTGTGCACAATATCATTTAAACCCATCAAGCTATACAATTGACCTGTTGTCAGCAGAAAAAACCCCAATTAAATTTAAGCCCAACACACCAATTGGAATGCTGGAAGTGGAGAAGGTAATTTTAAAGCCAAAAAATCTGGATAAGAAGAAGCCTACACCAGTGATACCAGAGGTAAAGAACCATCATTCCAATTTTGATGTCGTAGTGTAAGTTAGGAGAAATGTCATAGTGTGCACGATTGATTTCCAATTATTAATAACACTTTATTATAATTTAATTGAAGACAAATTTGGTGAATGGAACATGACTAAAAGGTACCATCAAGTCTTAAGTGTATAAAGTACTGGAAAAAATTGTTACTGAGAGCCACATATGCAGGATTTGGGAGAATCCTTTCAAGTATGAGTCACCTTCAGGCCCAAATCAGATCATGCCTTGCCAGCTTTTCAAATTAGTTGCATTACAAACATCTTCTCTTAAGAAGAATTTAAAGTAAATATTTACTATTCTAAAACTATTTGAAATATTATTCATTTAAATGTTTCCTTAAATAGATAAAAGAATAGGTTTTTTGATAAGACAACAGTAAACCATAAATTACTTTCTGGGTGGACTATTCTATTGTCTACATAGTTTTCTTTATTAAATATTTTTAAAAGTTGTATTTCATGTCAGTGAACTTTTTTATATTCATTTTCCCGGTAAATTGAATCAATTGCTATGTACAGTGAGATATAGGGATGTATAGAATACAGAAAATATAGTGGTCCTTAACTATATAAATCTTTGTTACTTTATGCAACACAAAAATTAATGTGTTAAGCAAATATAGGATTCACAGAATAGAGCTTATGGTATGGTCTTTATTATTTGATAAACATAATATCACTACTTTAAAAACTTATTCTTAAGTTTCCTTCCTTTTTAATGGAGTGAGTTTATTTTTAAATTATATTTTATTGATGTCTTTTCTCTTTCTATATCACATTTGTTTATGGATATATATCCCTTCACCATCCCTTGTAACTAAGGTTTTCAAAAGAAAGAAAAAAGCAAAACTAACCAACACATCGAGCACTGACAATATATAGAATATTTCACACTGATAGTTGTGAGAAACGAGAGGTTCATTTTCTCAACTCTTCTCCAATTCAAACTGCGTTATTAAAATTAAACAACATTTGATTCCATTCTTTTTCTCCCCACTTATATTTTGTGTGGGGCATATGGGGGTATTCAAGGAGGACTAGCACTTCTGATGTGAGTCCTTATCAGGGCTTCTCATCCACCTTTGGTGTCCACCTGGGTCACCCAGCTCTCACCTGTGGCTCCAAGAAGCTGTAGTGTGAACAAGCAGCCATACCCCAGTAAATGGTTTTGACAGATAAAACAGATTGAGGATAACCAATGAAGGGACCAGACCAAGTACACACAGAAGAAATACTCTGTGCTGAAGACAATATGGCTTCAATATCACTAAAGAATTAATTTTCAAGATACAAGGGGATATACAAAATGTTTGAGGAAAATGATATGAAGTATTAGGAGCAAAAAAACCTGAGCAGATCTCAGCAATTATAATTCATATGCTTACTTTCTCATCTCTATGAAATGTTTATGAAGCACTGCAAAAATACTAAGTAAAATAGAAGTAGAATATTAAAAAAAAAAAGTAGAGCAATTTGTCCTTAATGACCAAGTAGAATGGATAATTGCATTCCTATCCATACCTTGGAGTTGGGTGGGGTGTTTAGTTAAGTGGTGCAGGGTATAGAGTACTGTGCCTGGGGCCAGGAAGAACTGAGTTTGAATCTGGCCTCAGATACTACCTGTGTGAACCTGGGCAAATCACTTAACTCTGTTTTCCTCAGTTTCATCATCTGTAAAATGAGCTAGAAAAGGAAATGGCAAAATACTCCAGTATCTTTGCCTAAAAAACTTCAAAAGGGGTTACAAAGTGTTGGACATGACTGAAGAACACTACAAAACAAACCTAAATCCATACCCTTATAGCATATACCAAAATAAATTCTAACTGGATTATCAACCAAAATTATTTTTGAAATCTTGTAAAAACTGGAAGAAAGAAGAATCATATACTTCTCCACTATGGAGAGCATGAATTAAGTACTATATCAACTAAGTTTAACAAACATTTATGAAGTACTAATTGCCGTGGACTGCTCAGCATCCAGCACTAAGCATGGTGGGAGATGTGTATAAGAAATGACCAGACCATGTGGGTAGTTCAAGGAAGAACTATGAACTCCATTTAATGATTCTTTGTACAAGATTTTTAAAGATCAAAGAGACAAAGATTCAAGTACTCTTATCATAGTCTTAGTCTGTCATATCCTGGAATATTCTTGTCATTATCTTACTCTGTCATATCCTGAAAGTAGCCCACAATTTGATAAGGCTTTGTTTGTCAAAGAGTCTTAGGAAAAGTCAGTTAACTGCTATCATATGCATTCATATAACAAAGGATGCACTCCAGAGCAGGCTTCAGAAGCCAAAGCCACTCTCATCAAGAACATCTACATAGAAGCCGATCCCCCAGGAGTCAATCTGAATCAAATATTTTGGCTTTCTACAACTAATTATATCCTACGTCCTTGGGACAAAAATAAAACCATACATGTTCTCATACACAAATGAATATAGCACAAAGAAAATTGAAATGGGAGAAAATGTTACTAACTCAAAGGGTCAAAAAAATCACATAGAAGGAGGCAAATCTGAATCTAGCAAATATTTGACAAAGGGGAAAATGAAATTTGGAAGTCTCTTATGGGAAGATCTCCCTCATGCTTGTTAAGATCATATGAGATTCTTTTTTTCTGTTTGGAAAACAACTTTGAAAGTCTTAAGAATTCCAATCAATGCAACATGTAACCATGTCTTCAAAGGCTCTATGATGAAGCATGTTACCTGACTCCTGTCAGAGAGATGTTGGACAGAAGGCGCAGAAAAAGCTATACATTTTTTGACTGGGGGAAGCAAAGATCATGTGAGAGTCCTTTATAGGCGCAACCAGAGTGAGCTTTAATTTATCCTTTCAACTATAAGAGATGCATGTGCTCGCCAGAGGTACTTAGTAAGTCATGAAGGTGATGATATTCACAAAATCTAAGAGGAACAAGGATTCCCCTTGGATTTTATGATTTTCTATATGCTTTGTAGATGTTTGTGTTTTTTGCATCAGATCCCAGCATCTCAAAAGACTTCTTCAATGAGCTATCTATGGCTATTTAGAAAAATCAGTCTAGTTCATATAGGAGGAGAAAAAGCAAAAAAACTTACATGAATAAAGACTGCCCTTTTAGTTTATGCTATGACAGGAAATTAAATCATCTAGCTTTATTCTATGAGCATGTGTGCAGTGAACTATACCCAGGATGGATTAAGATAATTTACACACAAATATAAATACAAATTAAGATCATTCACAACTAAATATATAGATACATATAAAATGCTAAGCACTTAAATTAGAACAGAGACCTCACATAAATCTATCAATTGTTAAAGCATTAACAAAATATGTACTTCTTGAATAAAAAGTAGAAAAGAGGTTTATCTTTGTATGTTTTCTAATTGTAAAATAGTAATATAAAAGGAATAAGATAAGTAATTATTTTATCTGTCTTAAACTTGTTGAATTAATCAGTCAATCAATAAACATTTACTAAGGGCTCACAGTGTTTTGAGGAAATGAGTATAATCTTGTGGTTTGATGCTCAAATACTATAAATTATACTAAATTGATATAGTTTGGTTTAAAGACTTTTGTAGAACTAGGAAAAAGTTGATTAAAATAATTTTTAGATGTAGACATAAAATTAGTCTTAATTGTGTTGTTATAGCTAGGAAGATGAATTCTAGGTTTTCAGGTCATTCTTTTATCTGTTTTTAATTTTACCATGACTGCTAGGTGGCACAGTGGATAGAGCAAGACTCAACTTCCTGATTTCAAATCTGACCTTAGACACTTACTAGTTGTGTGACCGTGGCCAAGTCACTTAACCCTGTTTGTCTCAGTTCATCATCTGTAAAATGAGTTAGGAAAGGAAATGGCAAACCACTCCAGTATCTTTGGCAATAAAACTTCAAGAGGTGGTCATAAAGAGTCAGACACAACTGAAACAACTCAACAAAAACATTACACTGGCTTTAATTTTTATATTTTATTTCAGCAAACTGTACGAGTAGTGATAAACTACAAGAAAACGCAGAAGACGGTTGTGAGGGTTAGTCCACATGCATCCCTTCGAGAACTCACTCCTATTATCTGTAGCAAATGTGAGTTTGACCCTTTGCACACCATCTTGTTGAAGGACTACCAGTCTCAGGAGCCTCTTGACCTGACTAAGTCCTTTAATGACCTTGGACTCCGAGAACTCTATGCAATGGATGTCAGCAGAGGTAAGACTATTTGGTTTTGTGTCATTTGATAGCTAATATATCATGTGCCTTCTCTATATCTTAACTGGTAAATTAATAAAAGTCTGTGTATATCATGGAACAAGAAAGTAAGGGAAACTGAACCATAAAAACATCACTGATTTCAGGTCATGAAACTGGAATAAGAAACTGAATTTCTCAGCAAAAGTTGATAGTTTCCATTTCTCATCAACTTAAAATTCTTGGCTAAGAATGGCATAGTTAACACAGCTTCTTAGATTTAAACAGAAAAAAAAAAGGGTAACATCTTGTGAACTCCTTGTTCTTCTAATAAAGTGTGAACTGCTATTGACTGAAGTTCCATCTGTATTCATTTACTTCATTTAAGTTGAACAATAATATCATGTTAAAAATGTCCTAAAACTAGCATCTGACATAGATTCATTAAAAAAATATGATTTTTTCATACTTGGAGGTCTAAAAGGAAGTATTTCTTTAACACATGGCAAAATAATTTCATATTCTAAGATTTGAAGATTTTTAAAGCATGTTGGTTTGGTGTGCTTTAGAATAGTTTCTTAATGTATAAATACAAGCATATGTGTTCCTAATAAATGCTATTGTTTGGATTTATGAAATACTTTTTTGTTGTTGTATCCTTTTGAAAGAAATAATTTTTGAAGAAAGAAAACAATTATTCTGCCTTTAGAAAATATTAACACTTCCGCTGACAGTGTTAAGATATAATTTATACCCCTTTCTTTGACACAGTAACATTTTGAACTTGAACAAACATCCTCATTATAGTCAACTCATCCTTTTTTGTTTTTTTTACCACTTCCCTCTATAGCTCCTTCTGTTGCTGACTTCAATTTATCATCTTTACAAGGTAAGAGCTATGGATTTGTGTTTTTAATATTACACACAGTAGGTAGAGCCAGGTCATACTATGACATTTCTACTTTTATTGGTCACTGGGTAAATTGAAAGTATGTCTAAGTTCTAGAATCCCTGCTGAGCTTTCACAAATTGTTACCAACAAGGGCACAACCAACTTAAATGCTCTGGTAGCTTATGGATTTTAATTTAAACTAACATTGATTTCATTCCCTCAAATGTGCTTTCAAAAGTTACCAGTCAGTTTCTGAAAAATGTGTTACATTCTTCTCACTTTCTGAGCTTGCCGTCTCAGAATCTCAGAACTAGAAGGCACCTTCAAGGTTTTCAAGTCCAGGCTCCTATGCAATTCAGGAGCCCCACTGACAATATGCTTGTTAAATAGTTAGCCTCCTGCAGTAGGGAGCTCACTACCTTACAAAACATACCATTCCATTTTGGGAACAGCTTTGTTAGGAAGTCTGCTCTTTGTTGTTGCTTCTAATTCTGAGAGATTGCAATAGAGTAATTAGAGATAAGAATTTGCATGGAAAGTATCACTTGGAACATCTGGTTGGCTTGACAGTTTGTGCTGTATTCATAGCAAGTTTTACTTCTATTTGTCTTTCAGTTTATCCTCATCCAAATGCTTTCTACTGTTCATCCTTCCTCAGGCTAATGGCTACCTATGCAATTTACTTGAAATCTGCACATAAATCAGTGCATTTAAGGGAAATCATTCTAAAATGAAAAGCAAATGCTATTTTTCTCTCAAAGGCGAATTATACAAAATAATTTTAGTGCAAATCTTTTTAACTCATGTGGCTTAATGGACAGAGGCAAGTTTTGACTTCATGAAAACTTGGGTTCAAGTCTTTATACGTGTGTGTACACAGAGTGCCTCTGCATATATACTGGCTATGTTAACCATAAACAAGTCATTAAGTTCTTAGTATACCATACATATTACTAAGAGGACAAAGTAGAAGGTGCCATTCTGTATCAGCAGAGAGATTTTCCACAGTGGGAGTTGCCTACACTTACAAACTTACAGGTCTGAACGTATAAATTAATAGTTATAGAATAGAATGAGTTCCATGTGGAAGGATCTTAGTTTTTTATTCCCTTTTATATACCTAGGAAATCATCTCATTCCAACCAGATGAGTAAGAGCAATTCAAAACATTTTTCTAAGCAGAAAAAAGGAAGAAAATATTAACACCTTGGGGAGAATCCTTTTTGCTTTTCTCTTCAAAATTATTTTATAATGACAGCGAAAATGCTTTGTTCTTTTCTGCTAGAAATTAAGACACTATAAGACCCATCTTTTTCATCTGTGAAACTGGGTAAGATGATCTCTCAGGGACTCCTTGATCTTGATTTGTAATTTGAGAAACACAACGAATATAGATACTCAAAATCAGTACTCATGAAAACTGTAAATTAAAAGGTGCAGACTACCCTAATTCACGTGGTTGGCAGCTTAGCCAACATCAAGTATAGATGAATTTGTCGTCTGTTGAAAAGTGAAGTGGATTTAGAATTCCAGGTATTGATTAGTCCCTCTCTCCCTACTGTTATTTCTTATCACTGTTGTGGCCCCATGGGAAACTACTGACAAATATTGCCCAAGAGTTTGCTGTAGGGTAAAGGAAAGTATTAGAAACTTAGGCCCCCAGTTCTGTCAACTAGATCCTCCGTTTACCTTTAAGTGCTTCATGATAACTTGTATTACAAATCCACACCAAGCTTTATGTTGCTAAAGGTTAAATAATGGTGACTGACAATTGTTCCACCCATAGAAACAGTCTGTAAGTAATGGTGGCTGCCTCAGTGCGGACCCAACTGGATAGTTCCAGGTGGGCAGTGCTTCTCCTTCCTTCCTTCTATCCATCCATCCATTCATGCTAGCTTAATTTTTTTTTAAGTTTCTCAGATGTATTATACAAATATTATTTAGTTATTACTCATTGTCAGTAAATTCAAAATATAGAACAATTAACAGCATTGGAAAGTAGGGTTTACGTCACTTGAAATCATAGATTTTAGAATACTTTATTAGATGGTAATGTCCACTGACAAAGTCTTAGTATCGTGGCCCACCTACCTTGGAGATGTGGAGTCCAAAAAGGAAAGTCATGATGTTCCAGAAGCCCAGAGGGTGAATGGTGAAATTCACGTGCGTTGAGTGGAGCAGAGAAACTGCCAAGTATCCTTCCTCATTCCCACTTAAGTTTTATAAACTCTTTTCTAAATTTTTCCCTTGCTGTCTACACTCTTTACCATCTCTCTCTTACTTGTTCCTTTTTGTGTCTTTCTCTTCCTCTGTCTTGTTCATATTCCCTTTTTTTCCCTCTCACACTTCTCTCACTTTTCTATATCTTTTTAAATTAATTGGCTTAATATTTAATTATTCTTTTTATTATTTGTTGTACATAGCAAATAAACTTTGTATTTTCTGTTATTGATTTTAAAATACGATAATGGAATGTCTTAGATTTTTTAAAAGAATACCCTCTCGCTAAAAAAAAACCCAACAAAATATAAAATACCCTCTTGCTAAAAAAAAAAACAACAAAATATAAAAAACTCCAAACCTTTTATATCACTGAGGTTGTTTAACTTTCATATGGCCACTACCCCATTTGCCAGAATTTCTCAATAGAAAAATTGCCCATCTGAGGGGAAGGAAAAGATTTTTTTGCAATATTTTAGAATAAATTATCTCTAAATAATTTGAAGCTGCTATAACTTTTCCAACAAAATTTTTTTTTTTAAGTGGCAGAGTATATATGTCCTGCATTTCAGCTTATAATTGAATTTTGTTTGGAAAGACTTTACTTCCTGCTAACAGATTGTTAGTTTTTGATAATTAAGAAACACCTTTAATGGTTTTTAATGGGGGGTAGGGTGCTGATGACTTTATTAAAATAAAATTAATTGTTAAACTGTAAATAGAGTTCATAGGGAAAAGTGACAAGTGTTGAAGCAGGTCAGTCATTTGGGAAAGTATGTAAACCAAAGCATCTGTTTTCAATTTTCTTTAATACTGCTGGCATCCTAAGTGCCTGACATCCATCACTAGTAAAATACCATAAGAAAAATCAACAACCAATCTCTCTTATCACCTGTTATAAATCTTTTACTTGAACTTTGTATCTGAGGTTTAAGGTAATTATTGTGGCATATCCTAAATTAGAAAATAAGGATATTAAAATAATTTTAAGACCATATATCACTTATAGCTCTTTTTTTTTTAAAGTTTAAATACTTAAAGTCATTTGACTGTGACAGTAGGACCACTGAAATAGTTATGGAGGGGAACCATGATATATGGTGTTTATATTATGGAGGGAAACCATGATGTTTATAAATATTATGCAGTGGAGATTTTGGAGAATACTAATTGATTTAAGCAAACATAAAAATTTTGATATGGATATGTTATTCAGAAGGTATTAAATTACATTTTTACTACTTAATTCATATACTTTGTTCCATTAAAAAAACCACTTGTTATACACTAGAGATTAAAGTAATAAAAATATGGGGCAATATCTAAATATATCTTTGTATAGATTTGGACAAATTTTATTATTCTGATATTGGAGTCTTTTCAGATTTAAGCCTATGCTTGAAGCAAATAGTAATAACCACGAAGCCTTTTGACCAAGTGTTCAGTAATGATTTGGATTCATGTGTTTTGCAGAATAAAATGTTATTTATAGTAATTGAGCTATGAGCCAAAAGCTTAAATGAAAAAGAAAAAAAGTAACATAATAGGTGCTTTGCAAGGCCTAGTTAAAACAACTTTTTGGCATTTACTTTCTTAAGATTTGTAGTTATTATTAATTATACACATATTTTAAAATGGACAGTAATAGAAAGAAACCTAAGGAAAAGGAGGTCTCAGATAGTGAAACAGACAAGAGTAACCTGTCTTTCTTTTATTTTAGACTCCTGCCAAATATCTCAAAACCTAGACATTATGAAAGAAAAAGAAAATAAAAAGTTTTTCAGCTTTTTTCAACGCAGCAAGAAAAAAAGGGAACAAGTAAGCGTTTTTAAAGTTAAGGATGCACCTTGTCACATTATTTATAAGCTTAAGAACAAGTCTCAGTATTTTATTTTCTGAAGCTTCCTTAATATTTACGGTATTTTCCTCCCTACCCCCACCTTTTTATTTTTCGTAAGACTTCAAGTGCTCCAGCAACTCCACTGATAAGCAAACCTCGGCCAACTTTTACAAGATCAAATACCATTTCTAAACCATATATTTCAAATACGCTGCCATCGGATGTGCCAAAAAAGAGGAGAGCTCCCTTGCCTCCAATGCCAACCTCTCAGAGTGCCCCACAGGATCTTGGACATACACAGACAAGACCAGCTTCCTGTGTAATGAAATCCGTTAGTGTGGATGAAACAAATAAGGTTAGTTATTATTAGTATTATTGTTTTTAAACTACTCTTTCCTCTTGAATTACTAATAGACTTGAGAAGGAAAGATTTTGCTACTGGGGCAGGGGGAGTGTCAGGTAATGTTGCTAGGAATTCAGTCTATATAAAGTTTTACATTATATATTATATTTACATTATATATTACATATAATTTTATATAAAGTTTATATGGTTATTATATGATATTTATGTTATAAAGTTTTTTTGCTAAAAGCTAAAAGTCTATATTAATAGCTATTATATGATGTTTTATATTATATAAAGTTTTTTTTACTAAGAGCAGAAATATGTGATAGATGATTCATACATTTTCACTTTGAAGAAAATAAGTAATTCATTAATATGAGTTACCAGAAAGTGTTGATAAAGGTACTAAGGCCTAGGCAATAGCTTTGTCATAATACTTGGACCCATGTTTGTTCACAAGCTAATGTATATATGTGGTATACATGCGGCCCTTACTTTGGGAAGTCCTCTACCACTGTTAAATGACCTATGTACAGATTTTTATACATTTTTATACATTTTTTTATATGCTCATCATCAGAGAAACCCTTGTCCTAAATGACTTTGTTAGCTGCCTCCTGGGTTCACAGTAGCATCACAAGTGATATACAGAAATTACACTAAAACAAAATGTAGACATGAGGAAAATAAATTCTTGAATTTGTGATTAAAAGGGAAGGAAAGTAACTGGAACCAAATAGTTATTGCTTCGTTCAGTCGTTTTTCAGTAGTGTCTGACTCTTCATGATCTCCTTTGGGGTTTTCTTGGCAAAGATACTGGAGTGGTTTGCCATTTCCTTCTCCAGTGAATTTAGTGGAGTTTATGAAGTGATTAATGTCTGTTGGTACCACAAGTGAATATTGGTAATAGAGAATATTCTTTTCATGAAAGTATGTTCATTTGTTTTTAAAATTCTTCCAAATGAAACATTTTCTCAGACCTTACCCCTTTCTTCTCAACTTCCTTTTTTTTTTTCTCCACAATCACTATTCACTTTGGCTCTTCTTACTATATTTTCTCTTCTCTCTTGCCTTCGTGGACTCCATACTTTCCTGATTCTTTCTTTTCTAATGATTTCTTCTCCCTCCTTCACTCTTTCTCTTCTTCTAACCCAGCGGTTCTCAACCTGTGGGTTGCGACCCTTTTAGGGGTTGAACGACCCTTTCAGAGGTGTCACAGGGTCTCCTAAGACCATTGGAAAACACATATTTCCGATGGTCTTAGGAACCGAGACACTGCTCCTCTATCCGTCTCCAGACAAGTCTGCTCACATGCAGATATGCTCACATACTAGTATTAAAGGGTCATGGCATTAGGATGGTTGAGAACCACTGCTCCAACCCCTTCAAATCAATATTTCCCCAAGAATCTGGCCATGGTGCTCATTCCTTTTCTATCTATACTCTCTCATTTGGTACTCTTATTCACTCCCATCACTAAGCAGGTGAGCAGCTAGGGACCTGTGTACCCCTTTTATTCATCCAGTGACTTGGTGGGGGATAACTTTGTATCATTCTCATCATATAGCATGTTGTTTTGCACAAAATGGCTGTTTAATAAATGTTTGTTTAGTTGAATGAGTATGTGATGAATTCCTTGAGGTTAAGGATCTTTGGTCATACTGTACATATCAATTTAATCTCCCAGGGCACTGAACACAGTGCTGTATGTAGAATAGGTTTTTAATAGATACTTGTTGAATGAATTATTTCATGAATATCACACAATCATGATATACAAAGGGAAAGGAGAGTGACTTGTGCCACTTAAAAGGTACAATTGCTTTCAAGCCTCTATTTGTATTTTTAATATATATTTTATATGTTTATGTATATATTTATGTGTTTAAATATATATTTAACACATCTAATATAAATCCCGGTGGACCACATGTGGCATTGCATAAATATCTGACCAGGGATAAAACTGCAGTTTCCACCTTTGCAGAAAGTAGAAGTAGTGGGGGTGGGGTAGGAAGCATCCAGGATTGTGTGTCTCTGGGCAGTCTCTTCTTCATTCTTTTACCTCCAAGAGGTGTATTGGCCTAGAATTATATGTATCAATCACATATCAAATATCTGTCATCTAATGATATGATAAGGTGTTTAGACAAAAAAGCTGTTTTTCTCTGCCTTCGTGGGGAGGGGAGAAAATGGAAGGGAACAGGCATTTATTAAGGGCTTGCTATGTTTCAGACGCTGCTATTTCTTTTACAATTATTATCTCATTTGAGCCTCAAGACAGCCTTGCGAGGAAGGTTTAAACATATCAGGTTAATTTTAGCAAAGGATCAAAGCAAATGTTACTAGTGTAAACCTCATCTCTGCATATCTCTATTTCTTGTTGGTTTTTACTCAAAAATTTCAATGATCATTCAAATGAATTAAACAGGAGATGGAATGTGACGGAGCATCTGGTTTACGTACTTATCCATCTATAAAGAATCTTGCTACAAGTAAGCTCTGTTAGCTGCTTATCCTCAAGAGAACATTTCCTTTCTTTGTATGTGAAAATAAACCACAAGAGAGCGCTGTTTAACAAACGTACAATCCTTTGTTTTTTCTCAAAGTTTCATTTTTCCTTTTAAATGAGAAGAAAGCTTATTTTAACAAAGGAGATGAGAAATGTGGAACACTGTATAACTTAATTTTTTTGGAAATAATATAACAGCATAACAGTTTTATGTATTTATCTAAGTTATTTGCAACAGAGAAAAATAGATTAGCCAAAGAAGATACTTGGTATCTCATGATTGTCCACAATATTTGTCTTTATTTTGAGCCATCACGTTCATATTAGTATTTTCTAGTAGTTTTTGATGGATTAATGAACACACAAATGGTTTTCAATGTATGCTATCTCAGGGAACAGGCTTTCAGGTAGAGTTAAAGATCCACAAAATACCACGCCTCCTCTTCCCCACCCCCAAAATGGCCTTCCATGCTTTCACTTGTCTGCCTACATTTAGTAAGTTAAACACTCCTTTTCAGTCAGCACTAAATCATCTTTCTTAAGTTACTCACAATATTAATAATTATAATAATAAAGTTTAGAAATTATACTGTGTTCATTCTTGTTTGAACCTCACAGCAGACCTTAGAGGTAGCTGCTATATAGTGTCTCCATCCTAGAGATAAGGAAAGTGAAGCTGAGACTTGTCCAGGGTCACAGAACCACCAGAAACTGTACTTGAATCCATCTCTTCCTGATGATGAAGTTAGCTCTCTATCCATTATACCATTTGTTTCTCTTATATGATAACACATTTCAGTCATCTGAAAGAAATATCAGACTTAGCTCATCATACCAATTCATAAATAAAAATACATATTCACACTTGATCTGTTTAATTTTTTTTCATCAGCTAAAACATTTTATGATTCTTCTGTTCTTTCTTTATGAAGCAGGTTCCAGTGTTTTCATAGAGAAAAAAAAATTGAAAAAAAATTATTTCATGCTTATTTTGGGTATCAGTAATTGCCCTTTAAAATAGGATTAGCAGACTGAGGCCCCTGAAAAAGTCCTCTTTGAGCTTAGATATTTTGGTTCTCATGAGAATAAACATTGGAAAGGCTACTGGTTTTCTAAGCTAATTTTAGTAGATGATTAAGTAGTTTCCAAAGAATTACTGAGGGGAGAAAATACTTTTCTTTTCCCAAAACTTTTTGTTTAAAGTTTCCATCTAAAATCCAATTTTTAGTCCAAAAACAAGACTGAGGATGGAGTGAGATGGTGACAAGGAATGCATTTCTGTTCTGTAAAATATTAGATCATTAGAGAAAAAAAAAAAAGGAACCTTTTAATTACCTCAAGTACTTCTGTTCATGTTTTCTTGAGGTTTTAGACTAGGTATTAATTTCTAGTTTAAACATGGGCCAGTTTGTATTTCTGCACAAAATTTCAGTGAATAAAAAGGGGGATGCAGAATGGTGTGATGAAAAAAAAAAACAACTAGTGAATTTGGACTAAATTAATAATGACTCTCATGTGCTAGGGACCTTGACTTAGACTTCTATGGAAGTCTTTCCCAATCTCCTTTTGAGTGCCTTCCCTCTGTTGTTTATTTCCAAATTATCCTACATATAGCTTTTTTGTGCATAGTTATATGCATGTTTTCTCCCCCATTAGATTGTGAGCTCAGTGAAAGCTAGAACTGTTTTTCACCCCTCTTTGTATCCCCAGAGCTTAGCACAGGGCTTAATAAATGTTTGTTGTCTGACAGTAATTGAGTTATCTGTAATCATTAGTTTGAGCTTAATTTTTATGAGTAAATTTCAAGTACTTGTTTTCTTTTGCCCTTCCTCCCATTTTACAGTGAGAAAATGGATACTCAGAAACTTGTTACTTACCTAAGATTATACAGTGACAGGTTTGAAACCAAGCATCCTGATTCTAAAACCAGTGCTGTTCCCTTTTTAGCACACGGATAGTTTGTTCTATTTAGTTTAAATCTAAGTAGACTTAACTGAGTCAAGGGGGAACAAAATCTCATTAAGCTTATGCAAATCTTACATTCTTGTTTCTTTCGTGTCCAGATATGGTTGGGGGCTAAGACTTTATATGATGCATAACATAGGAACTAATTCTAATTTCTAATTTTAATTAAGTACTTTCCCCAAAGAGGTAGTGCATCTTTTTATCTAGATGAAAATAGCTACTTTTGTCCGTAATCTTTATCCAAAGGCTAATGATCCAAATACCCCACTTAGATTTCCCCCTTTAGTTTGCCCTCCTTAAGACTGTCTCCCAGTTGACTGTTGAATTTCATGGTTGGAGGAAGTATAGTTAAACTGTAGTCATTACTCATCACCTGAAACCTAGTTATGACATGTCACAGCAGGCTAACTCAGACTCCTTTCTGACAACTGTGTCCCTCCCTCCCCTGAGGTAAGCCCAAGCGTGATTGTGCCTTTTATGAATGTCTTTTCTGACCACATCACTGCTCTAGTGATGAACATTCTTTCCCTTTCATGCCATACCTTCTCAGTAGCGATACAATTACCCTGAAAAAATAAGGTTATAAAACCTTTACTGTAGCCTACCATGCATGCTGATTTTACCACTCCCCTCCCAGTTGCCATCCCACAGGCTGAGCATCCACTAAAGCCTGTTTTTAACAAATGTACAGAATAAATTCTGTCTTAATATAGGACTGAAACCTGTCTCTTTGTGGAGACACTAAATCCTACATATATAGAAAAATAAATATCCTGAACAAATATGTCAGCTTATTCTAACATGGGATTGTTGTAGGTTGATAAATGTGGCTGTGGTTATTTGACAAGGTCAGAATTCTGCTGTCATTGAGTTTTTGAATTGTGGAAAGATCATCAGAAGAGATTTGTGGGTCTATTTATGCCAATTCTATTCCTTTATATTATTCTGTGTGAAGCAGTCTGCTTAATTGAGACACAAACAGAAAGTCCTTTGAAGATGACCTCCAGGTCTAACTCTCAAGCAGATATTACTCCTGAAGAAATGAGTGTCATGGCTGGGTTTTATCAGGTAATAGAAAAGACAAGTGACAATGATGGAGAAACTGACATCAGTGACCAGGAGATGAACATTTTTATCACTGATCAACCAAAGAAGGAAGATAACTTCATTGTGAAACCCTAGAATAGTAATAACTAGCCTTTATGTAGCTCTTTAAGGTTTGCAGAGCACTTTATAAATATTATCCCATTTGATCTTTACAACAACCCTGGAGCTAGGCACTGTTATTATTCCCATCTTACATATGGACTTGCCCAGGGTCACACAACTAGTAATTGAGGCTGGATTTGAACTTAGGTCTTCTTGACTTTGGGCTTAATGCTTTGTGCACTATGGTGCCATCTAGCTGTATCAGTATTATGAACTTCTAAATAGTAAACTGCTTCGTAATAGTGTTTTATTGTAATTTTTGTGTATGTGGATCCCCTGAAATAAGGAGTTGAGACTAGTCAAGAAGTAACAGTGCCTTGATTCAGCAGTCCTACTAGAAGGCATATACTCAAAAGTAGTCAAAGACAGAGGGATCCATTATACCAAAATATACATAGCTACAGTTCTTTGTGGTATCAGGGAACTAGAAGCAGAGTAGTTGCCCATCAATTTGAAAATGACTGAAAAATCTGATCACATATGAATATCATGGAATATTGCTCAATAAGATATTATGAATACAGGTTCAGAGAGATGTATATGAACTGATGTACAGTCAAGTAAGCAGAACCAAGAGAATAATGTATGTGCCTGCAATAGCGTAATTGAAAAAAATCACTAAAGGAAATCAAGCTCTGAGCAATTGACAGATTGAAGCCCCTAGAAAATAGATGGTGGGACATGCCTCCTGCCTCATGGCAACAAGTCAGGAGACTAAGTGTAGTGAAGAATATGGGATTAGAATCTGTACTGGATGTTTGTTCTTTTTGAAAAGAGTTATTTAGTCTGGAATAGAGGAGTGGGAAAAATGGTGTAAAGACAAGTGACATCAAGTTTAAAAGTAGTTTTCAAATGCCATGTACACAAATACATTTAATAAGCAGAAGGCTATAATTGAATGTTAAGCATGATAACAAAGATGAAATGAGAAAATTTTTTTTCAATTGGGTCTTTAGAAATACATTTACCTGTTTACAAAATGGTGTTTTTGCAATTAATTTCATTGGTGGTATTGCAGAGTTGAGTATTTTTGATCCATCAGTGTTGCTTCTCAATTCTCATTCTTGACCTCTCTTCAGACTTCGACTCTGTTGATTACCCTCTTCTCTCTAGGTATAGCAGCAAGCACCCTAGCATACCCAGGGTGTCTGCTAGCACAGGTTCTTAGATCTGCTTTTCTAAAGGAAAGTAATTCAAAATGGGTTAACAGTCTCACTTTAATCAATCAAACATATATCATTTACCTAGTTCAGGGGAAAAAGTCAGCACCTTGAACTTCAGAGAATACAAACAGAAATTATAAGCAGACAGAGAAAGACATCAGCAGACAGGACTTCCAGCTGTCTGACCATTACATCCATGCCTAGTCAGTTACCAGAGAGGGAAGCACCAACATCTGGGTTTTCAAAGCCGGGGGACTCAACAGCTACCCAGAGTCTTATCTGGCCAAATCACACAACTCTTCCCAAAGTGAGCCCCAAAGCAAAATCTCACGTCAGGGTACATATAGCCTCTTCCTGGGTCAGAGAAGGTTACAACCCTCATGACCCACTGCCCAATCACAAAGTAATAAGGTGTGGGCATTCCTGAAGAACAAGCTTCCTGCCACAGGCCCCATGTGACCACATTTAGCCTGTTGGGGGCAGAGTATATTTTCAAATCAGAGAAGGTTCGAAGATTCACTTAAGCCTATCAGGGGGCCAAGGGGCCGGGAAGATCTTCAAATTCCCATTCCCATAACACTAGGTCTTTGGAATATCACTTTCTCCTAGTTCTCTTCCTATCTATATGACCACTCCTTCTCTGTCTTTTTTGGATCCTCATCCAGCTCCTACCATTTAACCATAGATATCCCACAGAGTTCTGTCTTGGGCCTTCTTCTTTTTCCCCTCTATTTTACTTCACTTGGTGATCTCATCTGTTCCCATGCATTTAATTACCATCTCTATGCTAATAATTCTCAAATCTCCCTCTCCTGTTGACCTCCAATCTCACATCTCCAACCACTTTTCAGACATCTCAAACTCAACATGTCAAAAACTGAACTTAATATGTTTTCCTCTAAACTTGTCCTACCTCAACTTTCTTTATTACTGTAGAGGGCAACACCATCCTCCGAGTCCCTCAAGCAGACAACCTTAACTCCTCACTATCTCACACCCCCCATATCCAGTCCATTGCTAAGGTCTGTGGATTTCACCTTTGCAATATTTCTCAAATATACTCCCTTCTCTCCTCTGACACACTGCCACGACTCCATTGTAGGACTTGATCATCTCATGCCTGAACTGGTAGGTCTGCCTGCCTCAACACCCTCCCCACTCTAGTCTATCCTCCATTCAGCCGCCAAAATGATTTCTGAAAGCATAGGTCTGCTTGTGTCAAACCCCTATTCAGTAAACTCTGTTTGATTCTTACTGCCTGCAGGATAAAATTCCTTTGTTTGGTATTTAGAGACCCTTTAAAACCCACCTGCTTACCCCACCTCCACCTTTCTGGTCTCCTTACATCTTGCTCCCCACAACATACTCTTCTATATAGTGAGACTAATGTCCTTGTGTTTCTCAAACAATACAATCTGTTCCAGCTCTGGGCATTTTCTCTGACTGTCCTCTGTACCTGGAATGCTCTCCCTCATCTCTGCCTACTGGCTTTCCTAGCTTCCTTCAGGTCCCAACTGAAATTCCATTTTCCACTACATGCCTTTCCCAGCCCTTCCTTTTTGTGCCCTCTCTCTGTTAATTATTTCCTACTTTTCTTCTGTATAGCTTGTTTGTACATATTTATTTGTTTGCTGTCTTCCCCGTTAGATTGTAAACTCCTTGAGGGCAAGCACCATTTTTTGCCTTTTTCATATCCCCAGTTCTTAGCATAATCCCTGGCATATGGTAGCCTGAAATGTCTATTGACTATTAATTGCTCTCAAAATTTTGCTTCCCCTATTTTTTTCTCAAGAAGTTAATTATATATTCATAGCATCACCATTTTAGAACTGAAAGAGAACTTAGAGGTCATCTCTTCCCACTTGTACATTTTACTATTAAATTTGCCCCGTAGCTATTGGAAGAACTGGGACTTGGACCCAGGGCCTCTGACTTTACACCTGATGTTTTTCCATTGCACCGTGCTGATTTAATTGGTAGCCTAGGCTAGGAGTACTTAACCTGGGTTCCATGAACTACATTCCCTCTTTTCTCTCATCCTGGGCTTTGTAAACTGATTTATCTGTTGTCATTCTTATTATTTTTTAATACTTTGGTAACTTTCAACATAATTGGTTTCCTTTGCAAACTTATTAATTTTATGCATTCAAAGACATCATAAGGGGTCAGTAGCCTTCATCATTTTTGAAAGGTTGATGACACAATAATGGGTAAAAACCTCTGTTTTAGCCTTTCTCTGTTTACTTTTGGTTAACATAGATTTGGTTTATGTTTATTTATGTGACACAAACTGAAAATTACCTGCCAAATATCATTATAACTAGCATTTATATAGCCCTTTAAGGTTTACAGAGAGCTATATATAAGCTGTTTCATTTGATCCTCACAGCTCTGGATATAGGCTGTTATTTTCTTCAGTTTGCTCATGAGGAAACTGACCTGAAAAGAGGTTAATTGACCTGCCCAGGATCACATAACTCATCAATTCTGAAGCTAGATTTGAACTCATTGGGACAGCTAGGTGGCGCACTCGCCCTGGAGTGAGGAGAACCTGAGTTCAAATATGGCCTCAGACACTTAACACTTACTAGCTGTGTGACCTTGAGCAAGTCACTTAACCCCAGTTGCCCCACCTTCCCCCCTCCAAAAAAGCCAAAAAAAAAAAATAGATTTGTACTCAGCTCTTGACTTGAGGTCCAGTGCTCTATCTGCTGTTCCATGTAGCTGTTGTATAAACCATCATTAATAACAAGCTAGCGTGGTTTGTTTTACTTTTCTTAGGACTATTCTGGAGCAGGCATATTGAGGACAGGATCTCTGCCGCTCAGCCACACATCCTCAGCTAATTCATCTTTGAGAAGAACAAAGCGCAAAGCACCCTCTCCACCTTCCAAAGTACCTGCCGATCAAAGTTATGAGACCAGTGATGTGACAGGTAGTGATGTGACTCTTTCCATTAGCAATGTTTGCAGATTTTGCCTTTGAATTAGCCCATAGAAAACATAGTAAAATGATATTTAAGCTAGATCTTTATATTAAATAATTTTCAGATTTATCTCTTAAAATTTGTTCTCTAGTTATAAATGTTTTCTTTTCCCTTAAACAAGAAAAGTCAACATAATAAACACCTGGTGGGAGAAAACATGCAGAGAATTTTTCTAGTATAAAATGTGTATGGGAGCCAGATTATACGTTTGCTATTTATTTCACAAAAAGTATCTTATATGTGATAAACTAAAAAGAGATGGAAATTCAATTTGAAGGTCATAGATCTGGCTAATAACACATCTACTAACTCACACACTTTTAGATAATGGTATGCCAGGGAATTAATTAGAAAATTTATTTTTTGTGCTTATGACATTTTTGTGATAACAATTATTTTCTCTTCATTTTAGCACTGAAATCAGTAGATGCAGTTCCAAGAGAAAGTATTCCAGAAGCAAATACTCCTAAAGTGTCACCTGATTCAGGTAGTTTGTACCATAAACACTTGGGAGATGACGAAAATAAAGATTGTGTGACAGTCTAAAGTACATAAATAAAATCCATGCAGTGTAAATACTGGGTATTATTACGAGAAGCTGTGTGGCATAGTAGATTCAAAGCTAATCTCCAGGAAGGGAAGATCTGGCTTCACGTCTGAAGAACAAAATTATGTAGTTTGAGATTCCGTTATGTCATCACTTTTAAAAGTCCTTTCTGGGAAACAGCTAGCTCTGGGAATGAAGACCAATGCGTTGTAGAGAAGATGGCAGTCTGTATTGGTAGAGGAATTTTCAACACTTTGGGAGTTTCAGTGCCAATGATTGCTAGTCCAACCCCTATCAACCAATCCTTAGATCATCTGATTTTGTTATTGGGGTTTGGGTTGGGGTGTTAAATTTTTTTGGTACAGATTTGTGATTTTTGTCATCATGGGTAAATACTAGTGAGGAAACTCTGTACCTCTTCCATATAGTAGGTTTCTTTTCTTTCTTTCTTTTTTTTTTTTTGCAGGGGGAAGGGGAGGTGAGGCAGTCGGGTTAAGTGACTTTCCCAGGGTCACATAGCTAGTGTCAAGTGTCTGAGGCCAGATTTGAACTCTTAGGCCCAGTGCTTAAATCTACTGCACCACGTAGATGCCCCACTCATATGGATTTCTTAAACAGTATACTCATCCTTGAACATCATGTTTCTTTTTTTTCCATATGGCACTATGGGGTTGGTTAGCATTATTTATCCACCTTTCTAACTGACAGATGATGATTTGAGAAGTACTTAGGCTTCCCAAAAAGTAAAGTTATGAAGGTTTGAAGTACCATTTCTTTATGTCATTTTGATAGTTGTAAATTTAGAATTTGGTTATCAAATCCACTAATAAAGAATGGGGTACAAAAAAAAAAAGGAAGGAAGGAAGAAAAAGAAAATGTTTCCAACAGAGTGGGTGATCTTTTTATTCAATAACAATCCAGTAACATAATTTGAAGTTTTATTAACATATCTATAAACCAGTTTGATCTATAAATGTTTTCATGGCATCAGTTAAACATCTGTTGACATCTAGAACTACAATATATTTACTTGATTTTTAGAGTTACTGATTTGTGGGAAAGGAATATAACACACTGGGAAGGTCAGGAATGAAATGAGGTGGTTCTACTATCTTAGGGATAGTGTGAAGATGTAATTTCCTTGGTGTAGGGAAATCCCTGGAAAGGAACCTTCCTCCTCTAGTATGGAACAAATTTCTATGAAATTTAAAGTGTTTGAGAGTTTCCTAGAGCATTGAAAGGTTAAGTGACTTGCCCAGAGTCACAGTCAGTACGAATGAAAGGTAGGTGGCAAAGTAGATAGCGATATTGGATCTGCAGTCAGGAAGACTTGAGTTCAAATAAAAATTCAGACACTTATTAGCATTGTGACCCTGGGCAAGTCACTTAACTTTGTTTGCCTCAATTTCTTCATCTATAAAATGGATGAATAATATAAGGATCTAATGAGATAATAATTGTAAAGTGCTCAACATAGTTCCTGGCACATAGTAGGTCCTATAAATGTTGGCTATTCTTGTTATTATTATTAAAGTGGGATTTGAACACACATCTTCCTAATTTTAGAGATGACTCCCAATCCAGTACACAGCGTTGCCTGTATCAGTGAAAAGATGTTTGAGAATGGCATTATAGACTAATATAGAAATACGTCTTGCATGACTGCACATATATAAACTATATCAAATTGCTTACCTTCTTTCTTAATGAGGGACAAGGGGAAGGAAAATTTGGAAATCAAAAATTTTTTTAATGGATGTTAATTTTTTTCATGTAATTGGAAAAAAAGAGGCTGATGTTATAACAGCTATAACAATGCTCTAATACAGAATCATGGAAGAAAAATATTCCATTTTTAAATTTTTTTTTTTTTGGAGGGCAGTTGGGTTTAAGTGACTTGCCCAAGGTCTGACGGCTAGTTTTTTGTGTTAAGTGTCTGAGGTCACATTTGAACTCAGGTCCTCCTGACTCCAGGGCCGGTGTTCTGTTCACTGCACCACCTAGCTGCCCCAATATTCCCTTTTTTTCAAACATGTTTGTTTTTCTCGAATGGCATTGTTTTAGATTTGAAAGCTTTTGCAGGACTTACGTATTCACTTCCTGTAAAAGAAAAGATGTTTTTATCAATGAATTTGTAAATAATTAAGGCATTGGACTGCGTGTCTGGGGACCAGGGTTCTAGCTTTGCTACTTTATGGCTTCAGACAAGTCATTTCACTGTTAAGGACCTTATATATCACCTATATAGCATGAGTGAATTATACTAGATCAGAGATATCAGATACACAGCCCAGAAGTGACTCACCACAATCTTGAGTACAGGGACCATATTAAAGTATAATTGGGAGATATTTAACAAAATAAAAATACAACAAAATATAGATATTATTGCGGTTTTCTAAGTTAACATGTGGACCACAGGATCCTTATAGATGTTTTAGTAGCCCCATTTCTATTTGAGTTTGACACCACCGGATTATACAATCCTGAAGCACTTTGGTCATGGAAAGGGCAATGAATTTGGTGTCAGAAGGATGAGGTTCTAATTCCATTTCTGCTACTTGCTTACCTCAGTGACCTTGGGTAAGTCACTTAACTAATTTGGGCCTCTTTTTCCTCATCTGCTAAATCCAAGAGATTGGACTCATTGACCTCAAAGGCCCCTTCCTGTTGTAAATATATGAACCTATGAGGTCAAGCCCCTTCTGACTTTAAAATTCTGATCCCTGATGCTACTGCTATGTTGAGTAAATAGTAGTTATCTGTTTTAGACCCCAAGAAATATATACTTTGTTTCTGTCCTTGCCAACTATCTAGCACTATTCTGTGGACCTAATGGGAGATAAGTATTGTAAGAGATATTTTAGGGCAGCTTGGTGACACAGTGGCTATAGTGTCGGGCCTAGAGTCAACAAGACCCATATTCATGAATTCAAAACACAAATCAGCTGTGTGGCCCTGGGCAAGTCACTTAACCCTGTTTGCCTCAGTTTCCTAATCTGTAAAGTAAACTGGAGAAGGAAATGGCAAACCAGTATCTTTGACAAGAAAACCTCAAATGGGATCACAGAGTCAGACATGACTGAACAGCAACAGCAAAATAAATCATTTTAAGACCGGTCATCATGTGTTTTGTGTAGGGAAAAAAATTAAGATTAAACACCTGTATTTTTCTTTTCTGTGAAAGAATTCAAAGCACTTTGCAAATTCTTTGCCAGATTCTTGTCTTATATCTTTAAGACAAGTCTTAAAGAAAATAAAATGTTGGATGCTGTGCTGTGTGTTCATTTCAATCAAGTGCAAAGTGAAAAGAAAAAGCATTTGGAGAGGGCATGTGCTGCATTATTCTGCTTGTACTCACTGACTCCATTTACCTTCTCTTTTGTCCCAATCTTCCCTTATTTTACTTGTGTGTGATTGGGATCAATTTTGTTGTTTTAAATGGCTTCTTAATTTTTTATTAACCTTTAATCGAAGTTGTCTCATTCTTAAACTGCTTCCTTAACAGATGCTTCACTTTGCTTTGAGCTACCTGGTCATGAACCAAGTACTGTCCTGATGCTGGCAGATGATGCTCCTTATTCTGATTGTGCCGAAACACCTGAGTTAACCATAACATCACTAAAATGTAGGTGGCGGGAGCTTGTTTCCTTTGACTGCTTTGCTTAAGATGACATTTATCAAATACTTTCAGTTACCGACTTTTGTTTCTTCTAAAATTCTTATTAAAAAAGGACCATTTCTTATAGAGACGATACTCCTTGCTTTCACTTGTAATGTTATGCAGGTTTTACACTTATTTGATTTTTCTTCCATTCAGACTTGCTTTCAACTTTGTAGATGGAGATAAGCGGAGTAAGATGAATGAAGTTCTGAATTTCTAACTTCCCTTCTGTGCTTAATTCTTCTGCTTTCTTTTGTACTGTTTCCTGTTTGATGACATTTGTAACTTTCATTTCTATAGGATATTGTATTCAGGAATTTGCCTTATCTTGATACATCCTTGTAGTCCTAGCCCTGAATTTTTCTCCCTAAACTTTGCCTGCCTATTGATTTCCTTTTTAAGTTAATTACTGGAATATTTTATAACAGATATAAAAAATTCACTTTTGCTTAGTTCTGCAAATTTTTTTCTATTAAATATTTTCAAAGTGTTCCTTAAGAATACTATTAAAATTATATAAAATATTTCACTTAAGTCCCAAGTAAGCACAGTTTCTACATGAATTTATTCTTCTGACAAATGTATTCTTTGAAAGTGTAAATAACTTTATAGATGGAATGACATCGATTATAATCATAATATTTTAAAACATTTTAGAGGCCACCATGTCTCACCATTCAGCCAATAAAACCTCAAGATATTTAGATTAGAGAAAGGAACATTCAGTGACAGAGATGAGAACTGTTCTAACTTTTCTGAGGTACTACCCATTAGATGAATTAGACTTTTTGTCTTTGGTCAGTGGAGGGAAGTGACAAAAAAGGTAGATTTAAGTCAGTGATGTCAAGAAAAGCTCCCTAGTGAGTAGAACTGTCCAAAAATGTAATGTATTTAAGAAATTAATTATTTGGAAGACGGATGTCTCAGGGAGTCTTCATGCAGAAGCTAGATATATACTTATATGTTATGTTGTAGAGGGAATTCTTTCAAAGGTGAGTGGGACTACCTAGCTCCTGAAATTGTTTCCAAGTCTGAAATTCTGATTCTTTTCTATGATCCCAGCTATTTAACTTCACTACTCTTGTTTTTCTATATTTTGTTTGTTTTTATATGTAGGTTTGAAATTTGGTCTACAATATTTATTAAACAAACCAACCTTGATACTTTCAGATGCGTGGAAATTTGTTTGGACCAAATGGCAAAATTGCCAATATTCTTTTTGAACAGAGGGGATGTAATGGAACTGATTAAAAAAAAAAAAAACAATCGCAACTTAAAAAACATTCTTTTCAAAATTGCTTTACAAACCATGAAAGAACTATATAAGCATCACCAAGTATTATCATTAGAACAGAAATGGTTTTTGATGTAAAAAAAAAATACTTAATTCTTATTTATCTCAGGATATATCTCCAATTAGTGAAGAAAAATTTAACCCCCTGATAATAACTTGAATCAGATGTTTGTTAATCTGACCCTCAGGTCTTCATAATTTAATTTGTTGAGCCCAGTTCTCCTAGTGGGTATATTTTGCCTAGAAATAAGTTTGCTTCATTGGAAATCTGCGTTATTAGGATAGGACATCAAAATTTTTCACAAATGATTCTGCAGTAGCTTGAAAAAGTTGATATATTTTCTAAACCACCTTCTTTACTCTTGATTCAAGTATGTGGAAGAGTTTGACTGTTAGCATGCACTTAACAGGCCAAATTAGGCTAATTAGTCAGTGGACATTTATTAAACTTCTGTGTGCTGCTAGGCACCCAGGACATAAATTTAGGGAATCAATATTTACCACTGTCAGGTAGCTTACATTGTAAGAAGGAGGTGATAATTACATAACTAGATAGATTAGTAGATAGTCTAACTGTATAACTATATAGAAAATAAATATATTGAAATTAAATCCACGTAGTTAAATACAAGGTAATTTGGGAGGGAAGGGTCTTTCACTTGATTGAAGAATCAGGAAAGGCTTCATGTAGAAAGTTATATTTGAACACTGTCTGAAAGGAATCGAAGGATTATCTGAGGCATGTGAGGAAGAAGTACCTTTCAGACATGGGCAATGGCCAGTGCAAAGACATGGACACAGAGGTGGAACTGTGTGGTAAGAAGACTAGTTTGACTGGATCTCGGGAAATCTCAGAATCTCAGTATTGTATAGTGAGGATGGAAAAATAATTAGGGTGCAAGGTTGTGAAAGACTCTAAAAGCTAAACAGATTAGTTTATATTTTTAACTAGAGGCAAGAGGGGGCCACTGGAGGTTGATGAGGACTGGGATGTTGAGATCTAAACTCAGGGAAAATCTCTTTGGCAGTTATGTGTTGAATGAACTCGAATAGAGAGAGAGACAAGTCAGGAAGACAAAATACAAAGATATCAAAATAATCTCAGTCAGAGTGAATGAGGGCCTTAATTAAGATGGTGGTTATGAGAGTAGAGGGATTGGATGCCAAAGATGCAAAGCTAGACATGGAAGCTGATTGTGTATGATTTGGTAAGGAGTCAAAGATAATTCAGAGATTACATACCTGAGAGACTAGAAGAATGGTGGTACCTTTGGAAACAGAGAAGTTTGAAAGAGAGAAACGCTTTTGCTATATTTGCTACATCAATCAGTTGAGCATTTGTTGAGTACCTATTGTGCTGAGTACTTGGTATATAAAGACAAAAATGAAACAGTCCGTGCCTTCAGATTGTTCCTCGGGGAGGACAACATGTACACGTGTGAGTAATAAAGAAAGAAAGTTAGATGGAGGAACAGTAATAAGAGGGGTTAGAATCAAGAAATGTCTCATATAGGATGTTGTATTCTAGCCAAGCTTTGAAGAGGACTAAGGATTTTAGGAGAGAAGGGAGTGCATTTTAGGGAAGGGAGATGACCAGACTGAATATGGAATTTGTGCATGAAGAATAGCAAAAAGATAGTTTTTCTGAACTATAAAGTATTTGAAATAGTCCTAATAAGTGCTTTATTTCATTTATTTATTTTTTATGATAGTGACTTCATGTCTTCCTCTGGTAAAACTGTACTCTGGTATTCTTCCTTAGTGTGGAGGAGACCCTAGGTTATCAAACGCAATGGCAGTGAAGTTCAAGCCTTGCCTGGTCCTAGGAAACTGTAAAGGCTGTGATGTGATCTCAGGTCGGGCTTTGTTATAGACTGTCTACTGGCTGCAGAGTGATGGATTTTTACAGCCACAGCATTCCTCAAAAACCTTCTATTAATTTGTTAATGTTTTTCTTTTTTGCTTTTTTTTTGGAGGGCAATTGGGGTTAAGTGACTTGCCCAAAGTCACATGGCTAGTAAGTGTGTCAAGTGTCTGAGGTCACATTTGAACTCAGGTCCTCCTAACTCCAGGGCCAGTGCTCTCTTCACTGTGCCATGTTAATGTTTTTTTAAGTACTTAACCTTTTATATTAAAATATCACTTAGCAAAAAAGAAACAGGTATGTTTTTGAAGAACTAAATTTTTGTTGTCTTTGAGTGTTCTTCCTTCCCAACCCCTCTTAATTCTAGTGAATTCTAGTGCCTTCCCTCTGTTAATTATTTCCTATTTGTCCTGTATATAGATTGCTTTGTATATTTTTTTGCACATTCCCTCCCCCCCCCCATTAGATTGTAAGCCCCTTGAGAGTAGGGACTGTCTTTTGCCTTTTTGTATCCCCAGCCTGGTACACCATAGGTACTTAATAAATGTATATTGATTGATTGAACCTGAATAATATTGTCTTATGAAAAATAACATAATAAAATTTCCCCATATATTTTTATATGTGAAAAGCTTAACTATTTCAGCTTTAAAATTCAGGCTTAGTCTATAGCTGTTTTCTTGTGTGCTGTATTTGTATAAATGAGGAAACTCTTTTTCTTAATAATATTGACAGCTAGTATACTTTGTAGTTCAAAAGTACTTACACATTACATGCATCTCATTTTATTATAAAAGTGATCCTGTAAAACAGGTAATGCAAATATCACCATGCCCATATTACTGATGAGGAAGCAGCTTTAAAAAGATTTCATGCAAATATATTTAGTCTTTGGATTTTTCAGTTGTATTGGTTTCCATGAAACTGAATCATAGACTCACTCACCTTCACATTGTTATTTCCTGTTCTGTTACTTCCTTCTTCCCTTCACCTCCTCCACTACCCCTAGGAAAATCACAATCAAATCATCACTATTGATAAGATATATTAATGTACTGACCAGCTTTGTGACTAACTGGACCATGACTCCATTCCCTATCGACCACTCCCCTTAGATGCACAATACTTGGCATGTGGTTAGTTTTTAATAAATGTTTTTCATTCACTCATTTATTTAGATCTGTATTATGATGAAATAAAATTTATAATAGCCAACTCTTTTGTTTTTTAATGGAGGAGATAAATATCAGATTCAACAGAAAATTTAGACCTCATTTCAATTTTCCACTTTCACCTCTTTTCCTGATTAGTTTTAACAGAGCTGAAAAGGCCCAACTTTTCCTGTCTCCTTTTGGCTTTCCTGTCACCAAGGGGAGATGCTGAGGTGCAACAGAGAAAGGAGAGGGAACAAGAAGGAGAAGAAGGAAAATTATGCTTATTCACTTTATATCTAGGAAGAATTAAGAATTGACTAACATAGTCTTTGGCATTAGATTAAGTAGTCATACAAATTTGCATGCTTTCAGAATGTTCTTAATAAATATATAGATGATTTGATTATCTAAAATGAAACACTTAAATATTATGGAATATTTTTGATATTTGGTTTTAGGTATTAAATTTACCCAGTTTTGATATTTCAAGAATATAACATTTAGTTAAATTCGCTTTGCAGTTGTAAATTGTTTTAAAAAATAAAACATTGCTTAAAAATTTTAAAGATGTAGAATTAGTTATTTTAAGCATGTTTGTATTACGAAAAGCACTTGATTGTTTTGAATAGTTTCTTAACTGTTAAAAAACTATCTTTTCACAGTCTTCCTACTCTGATTTCTGTAGCTTTTGACACTGGTAGCTCCTTTTTCTTCCTCAATTATTTTTCATTGTATATTGTCCATGACACTGTTCTTTCCTCATTCCCCCTGAATGTTCCTTCTTTCTCCCCTTTGCTGGATTATCATTCCTCTTATGCTTCCTTAGTATTGGGGACCCCCAGGGGTTTGGACCTGGGTCATCTTCTTTTCTCTCCCCTAACTTCCCTTCAGTGATCTCATCTGTACTTGTGAATTCAAGTATGAGCTCTACCAGATGACTCCCATGTCCAGCCTTATCCTCTCTCTTAAATGTAAATCATACATTCTTAGCTACTTGCTAGACACTACTTGCTATGTGGTGTATAAAATTTCCCACATTCAAACCCACCCTTTCTGCCCTTTTTCCAAACTTTGTTCATCATTCTTTTGAAGACCTCACCACCCTACCAGCCACCACGTTTCATAATCTGAGAATTATTCTCTACTCTTTTCTCTTGTTTACCCCCATACATGGTATTGACCGTACCTCCAAAACATCTTTTGCATCCTTCCTCTTCTCCCTACTGACATGTAATATCCTAAGGGGATTCCTTGCTTCTAATCTGTCCCATCTCTGATCTGTTCCTCACACATCAGCCAAACTAATTCTCCTTAAGTATGACCACGTCACTTTCCTTCTCGAAAGTTTTCAATCACTTCTTCATTCCCTCTAGCATCATATATGAACTCCTTAGCCTAGAATCAAAAGGCTGTCATTATTTGCTGCTAACCTACCTTTCCAGCATTATTTCCTATACCCCACAACCCAATCTAACTGGGCTCCATCTTTTCTTTCCCTGTCACTGGCTTCCCTACATGGCTCTTTCTTAATCGCTGTCTCTCGGAATCCTAGCTTTCTTTGAAAGATAGCTTCGATGTTACTTTCTCGAGTCTGTCCAGTCTGTGCTGTCTCCCTCTTCCTCTCCAAATTGGATTACGTTGCCCTTACTTTTCTCTTTGTCGTATTACCTCCTAACCTCAGGTAGAACCTTGGGGACAGGAACTACTGTTTTCTTTTGTTTTCTTATGACTTAGCATAGAGACTTGCATATAGTGTAGATGCTTCATAAGTGATGGTGGTGGGATTGGTTATTGAGTCATTTATTTTTAAAAAGCCTAATGAACCTTAATTTTTTAAAAAAAAATTACATTCTCAGCATAATTTCAGGTGATAAATATTTTATTAGTTATGACCATATTTGTTGCAGCTGGAATTAGCTCTGAGTACAGCCTTGAAGAAATAGATGAAAAAGAAGAATTGAATGTTCTCCATAAGGAAGAGAGTGAAAATGTTTCTTCAAAGTCACAAGAAAATTCTTTTATATCTACGGATGTAACAAAGAATGAGAAAGAAGATACTACATCAGAACTTGGCATTGTTACTAGAGAGTGCCCAGAAAGCTCTAAGGAAGAAAAACAAGAAAATAGAAACACAGATGGAAAGTAAGTAACCTAGATACTGCAAATGGTGGTGGTGGTTTATTTTATGGATACCAGGCTTCTGAAATCTAGATTCAATATTTGAAATACAAATATCTTGCAAATAGCCAGCTTACTCGTTTAAAATTCTTTATAACTTTTATCATCCCTATGAAAATATTTATTAAAAGCCCCTAAATGGTGGGGTACTCTGATAGGAAAGGTACAAACCAGAATCAGAATCTAAAGTACTTGCCATCTTGGAGATTTATAGTTTAAAATGTGACTCCAGTTTATTGTAGGCTTGTAACCCGCATCTGGGCTGCTAGGTAGCACAGTGGATAGAGTGCTGGGCTTTGAGCCAGGAAGACTCATCATCCTGAGTTCAAATGTGACCTCAAACACTTACTAGCTGTGTCATCCTGGGCAAGTCACTTAACCTTGTTTGCTTCAGTTTCCTCATCTGTAAAATGAGCTGGAGAAGCAAACTACTCTAATACCTTTGCCAAAAAAAAAAAAAGCCCCAACCTAATTGGGGTCACAGAGTCAGACATGACTGAAAAACAGCTGAAGGACTGAACTTGCTTCTGTGTCTTGGGAAGTGCTTGGTGATCATCTCATCATTTTGTAAAACTGGAATTCCCTGTTTGAATATCTCGAGGCATCCTGGTATTAAAGACCAGCAGAGCTTAGTGATGTAGACATTGTAGACATTGTGACCAGGCAAGCCACTAAATCACAAAAATTTCCTCAGAAAGAGAATTTAAGGTCTTGTAATACCTCGCCCTTAAGCAAGAGAATTAGTAGTAGCAATACATTCCCCTTTGCCTTTAGCAAACAAGCTACGGTGTGAAAATGTTTCTGGTGTCTAGTCAGTAAAGTACAATCCAAAACAAATTTTGTGCCAATTTAGGAGGGTTATTGTAACCTGTTTTAGGATTTCATCTTCTGGACAAAACTGTTCTGGGAGAGAACAAACCGAACCAAAGGCTTGTAGACTTGGACTTTTCGAGCTGGAAAGAAACTTTAAAAGATCGATGAGAACAATTCGTTTCCCATATTATATGCCTGACCTTGCCAGATTCAAGTTTGACTCTTTCAGTCTCTCCCCTTTCATTTTAACTGAGTTGGAAAATTGTCCAGTATACTAAGCTCTTTCCTTCCTGCTCTCTATTGGTACTTCCATCTGAAATATAATGTTTCATAGCAGCATTTCCTCCCAGTTGTATTTTGTTTTATCAAGCTATTACATTTCCAGTATTTGGCAGAAACAGATGATTATTTTAGTCCATCTGTCTTCAGTATACATTGCCAATTTTCTTGTTCTTTGGGAGTCTGTGTGCACGTGCACTTGGGAGCATGTTATTGATATCAGCATACAATATACATTACTATGTTTTACAGAGAACTACAGAATGGTACAAGTAGTAAAGAGACAGTAACTGAAAATGGAAGAAACTCCAAAATACTGGACCAAAATAAGAATAATGGTGAGTTATTCCAACTAATTCTTAAATATCATCTCTATTTACATTATCATTATGCTAATGCAGCCCTTTTATTACTTCCTACTATTATTACTATAGCAGTCTTTTAACTGGCCTTCTCAAATCTAGTCTCTGCTCTCTCCAGTCTATCTCACTCATCCATTTGACCTCCATATCCCTGCCAAATAAATATGCCTATAAGAGTCCTTTTGTCATGTCATGTCATTCCCTTGCTCAGAAGTCATCAGTGGCTTCCATTTCTAACTTCATTAAGTCTAAATTCCTCCAACTGGCTATTAATCAGATCATGAGCTCCTTGTGAAAAGGGATTGTTTTTGGTTTTTTTGTTGGTTTTCTATCCCCAATGCTTATGCTTATTAGATGCTTTGTGACATGACTTCAAACACTTTTATGAGCTGCTTTTGCTCATACTTAGCCCTTGCATGGTATCTTCTTCAAAGACCAATGTTAAATTCCATTTCCTCAGTAACACTTCATGTGTTTCCTATGATCTCTCTATTGCTTCATGTGCGTTACCGTTGTTACCTCCTTTTGAGTGACCTATCATATATAACAGTGCTGGGCACTTAGTTGGTACTCTGTCAATACATAGTTTTCAAAAAAGAGATACAATAAGCACAATAATTATTGTTAGGTATTTTTCATGGTGTTCTAAATTACTTCAACTCTTCATAGAGCCATGATTTTGTCAATGTGGTTAGTCCTTTGACTGATATAGATCAAATCCCCCCATGACTTAGTATATGTATTTATTGAGCTGGTTTGACCAAAAAAATCAATTACCCAGTAGCCAACAAATGGTGATGTGTCTCTGAAAATGTAACTAGACTGATTATCCAAATATAGGCTTATATTCTAAGTGCCAAGCTCAAAATCAAAACCTTCTTAATTTAGTAGAATCTACTATGATTAGTTCTCCATTGGCGTAATTTTGAAAAATCTACTTTCATGCCACAATAAGACATTGAAGTGGAACTTTAGTGGTGGTTTCTGAGTTAACCAAAGGGAAAGGGAACTTGTGTATTCTTATAATCCAGATTGCTTTGTTAAACTATGATAGCTAAGTCAAGCTTTTTGGGGAGAGAATATAGCCATCTCTCAACTATTGAGGTTAATGGACGGCATCTAAAGGATTAAACACAGAAAAGAGTGATGTGTGTATGTTTGGTTTTAGGTATGCATAAGATGTGTTTAACCTGTTAATTACAGAGAAATGACCTGTGAATACATGATTCAGAAACTGAAAGAATGATTTCCTTGTCCAATTTTTTTTTGCTTCATCACAATCCATAATGAGAATAGACCATCTCCTCCTCCCCTTTTCCTCTGTTTTTTTGACATCTCTGATTTCTCTCAGAAGACCAACAAACATTTATTAAGACACTTACTTTTTGTCAGGCACTTTGCAATGTATATATGTATTTATGTATCTATACAACCTTAGGTACTTACTAGTTGTGTGCCCCTAGACAAGTGACTTAATTTCTTTTTGCCTTCATTTCCTCTGCTGTAAAATGGGGGTAATAAAAACACGTACTTCCTAGGGTTCTTGTGAGGATCAAATAACATGATGTTTGTAAAGCACTTACCAGGGTGCCTTGCAGGTAGGCACTTAACAAACCCTTCCTTTCTTCCCTCGTAAGTCATCTAGAGAACAGAAAGAGGGTACAGGAGGGAGCTTTGACGTACGTCTGTGGTTAGGAAGCATGGTATAGACAGCCCAACAACAACGACAAAAACCCGAGGAGACCGAAGAGAGGAGGAGAACCAAAAACTGTCACAAAAACCCTGAGAGGCGAGTGCTAAGTAGAGAATGTGGTGAACAGTGTCAGATGTTTTGAGGTCAAGAAAAATGAGGAATGAGAAAAAACCATTATATTTGGCAAAAATAAAAAAAAAAGATCACTAATAATTCTCTGATATTGAACCATTTGTCAGTGCCAAGACTTCATTTTCCGTGTCTTTGATACCTGTGGCTATTGGCAGCTAGGTGGCACTGTGGGGCCAAAGCCAGGAATACAAGGGTTCAAATCTGACTTCAGACACTTACTAGCTGTGTGACCCAGGGCAAGTCATTTGTCCTCTGTCTGTTTCTTCATCTGTAAATTGGGAATAATAATAACACCTTCCTCCTAGAGCGGCTGCGATGATCAAATGAGATGACAATTGCAAAGTCCTTAGCACAGTGCCTGGCGCGTAGCAAGCATTATATAAATGTTAACTGTTGATGATGATGATGATGATGATGATGATGATGATGATGATGATGATGATGGTGGAGGCAGGAGCTGTAGTATGCACAAAAAGGTTCCAGTCAGGAACTGATCTAGAAACAAGACTGATGGTCTAGGGGTAGAGTGGTTTGTGTGGTTCCGTTTCTTTCCCTAATAATGAAAATTAGTAAGCAGTTGGTGTTGGTGGTAGCAAAGAAAGTGAGCCTCTTCTCAATATTAATTACTGCTCTAACTAATGACTCCACAGCCTGGGCTGGAAGCAAGGCTGGTAGTCTTGGGGTGGAGGGTTCTGCTATTCCCAAGACTTTGGGTTTCTTTGGCTACCTACACTAAAATCTGAGGGAAGAGGGTAGTGCAGATGGTGGTAGTGGTTTGACTTGTCCTGCACATGCTGCCTTCTATTCGTTCCTTGGGGTCTTCAACTGTTTAATTAGGTGGACTTGCTTGTCTGCCTCGTACATGGCAATTCATTGGCATTTGATAAATATAGCTGGAGTGATGTGTTCATTGGCTGATCGCTATTGGCTACATATGTGTGAAAATAAAATTGAAAATTGAATGTATAATGAAAGCAATAGCAAATATTCTGCCGGTAGAAACCTATTAAGATTGTTTATGCCTGTTACTTTTAAGTCATGAGTCTTAGAGATGAAAAGGACCTTGGAGATCTCCCCGTCTAACCCCTTTCACTTAAAGGTGAAGAAAATGGGATTCTGGAATGTTTAGTTCAGGGGTGGGGAACCTGCAGCCTCAAGGCCATGTGTGACCTTATCAGTCCTTGGGTTTGGCCTTTTAACTGAGTCCATGTTTTACAGAACAAATCCTTTTATTAAGGGGATTTGTTCTATGAAGTTTGGATTCAGTCAGAGGGCTGAACTTGAGGACCTAGAGGGTCACATGTGACCTCAAAGCTGCAGGTTCCCCACCTTTAGTTTAGTTACTTGTCCAAAATCATGTTGAAGGTGGTAATTGAAGAGCCCAAGTTTAACTCTTGACTCTAAATATAGGACTCTTTTCCACCATGACACATTGGTTTATCCCACATCCTTTCAAAAATCACATATCAAAAGCTGATTGCCACTTTTCAAAATAAAAATTAATCTAGCTATATTTACTGAGTTATTTCAGGATTGTGACATAGTTTTAAGTTATATATGACATAGTTACGAGTCCCAGTACATGCATAAAACCTATCCTTTCAAATTGCTTTCAATTATGTCTGCATAAATTGACTAGGTAATGTAATGAGACATTTTCAAATCCTTAAAAAAAAACAAAACATTACTGTTATCTTTAAACTAATCAATTATTCATTCTCTCCTCCCATTTTCCTCAGCCTCCCCCAGCTGCAACACAGACACTCAAATTCACTTCATTCTCATCAAATCATCATCATTTAATCAAATGTTCTGCATCTCACTGGCTAGGGGCTAATAGAGAAAGGACAAGTTGCTTACGAAGTTAACTTCTCCCTTACTCGTTAGTCATAGAAGACAGTTAAGCTTCTTTTAAATTCATTTAAATTTTATGAAAGTTATGATAAGTTTAGTAAAGCCCATGTTTCTTCCAGGTTGCCAGGCTGTGGTTAAGACAGAAAGAAATCTTTGTCAGACAGTAGTTCAAAAATGGAATCTTGTCCAAGACTTGATGTTAATAATGGAGGTGCAGATGTACCCTCAAAGAAATCATGATAAACAAAAAAAGCGATGAAATAGATAAATTGAGGATTTATTATTCCTTTGAAAAAAGACCTTGCCTTGAAAAGTATTTACCAATCAAGTTAAATGTTAGATCTGGATTTTTTACATGTTGATAAACTTTCTTTCAGAACTCATACAGTTTATCAAATGGGATATACCTTTACTCTGTATTTTCTAAGCATGACAAACTTAAAGAAGAAACAAGAAGAATTTGATTGTTATTTCTTGAGGGTTTTTGTTTATCTTTATTTTGTATCTTTTTAAAAAGATATATTTTTTTCTTTATTTCACTAAGTATTTCTCAATTACATGTAAAATTTTTAACATTCATTTTTTAAAATTTTATGTCCCAAATTCTCTCCTTCCATCATGCCCTCACCTCACCCATTGAGAAGGCAAGCAATATGATCTCAATTATACATGTGAAATCATGCAAACATATTTCTATATTATCCATGTTGCAAAAGAAAATACACACACAAAAAGACAAGAAAAAAAGTTTTAAAAGTGTGCTTCAGTCTGTATTTAGAGTTCATCAGTTCTCTCTGTGAAGATGGACAGCATTTTTCATCATGGGTTCTTTGGAATTGTCTTGAGTCATTCATTGTCTTGATCAGAGTAGCTAAGTCTTTTACAGTTGATTATCTTTATAATATTACTGTTACTATGTACAGTGTTCTTCTGGTTCTGCTCACTTCACTCTGCTTTTGTTCACACAAGTTTTCCCAGGTTTTTCTGAAACTAAACTGCTTGTCATTTTCTTATAGCATATAGTATTCCATCACAATAATATGCCAAAACTTGTTCAGTCATTCCTCAATTGATGGGTATCTTAACAGTTTCCAGTTTTTTACTGTCACAAAAACTGCTATAAATATTTTTGTATAAATAGATCTGTTTCCCTTTTCTTTGATCTCTTTGAGACACAGACTTACTAGTGGTATTGCTGGACTAAAGGGCATGCAAAATTTTATAGCCCTTTGGTTTTAGTTCCAAATTGTTCTCCAGAATGGTGGGACCAATTCACAGTTCCACCAACAGTGCATTAGTGTTCCAGTTTTTCCATGTCATTTCCAACATTTGTCATTTTCCATTTCTGTTGTGTTAGCCAATCTCATAAGTGAGGTGGTATCTCAGAGTTGTTTTAATTTGCATTTCTTTACTCAGGGCAGGTACGTGGCACAGTGGCTAGAATGCTAGGCATGGAATAAGAAGTACCTGAGTTTAAATCTGGCCTCGGACATTTACTGGCTACATGACCCTGGGCAAGTCACTTAACCCTGTTTGCCTCAGTTTCCTCATCTGCAAAATGATCTGGAGAAGAAAATGTTAATCACTCCAGTATCTATGCCAAGGAAACCCCAAATGGGGTCACAAAGAGTCAGACATGACTGAATGACAACAATCAATAGTGATTTAGAACATTTTTCCATGTGACTATTAATAGCTTTGATTTCTTCTTCTGAAAACTGCTTGTTCATATCCTTTGGCCATTTATTAATTTGAGAATAATTCCTGTTTTTATAAATTTGACTCAGTTTTCTATGTATCTGAGAAATGAGGCCTTTATCAGAAAAATTTGTAAAAACATTTTCCCCTATTTCCTGCTTTTCTTCTAATTTTGGTTACATTCATTTTGTTTATGCAAAACCTTTTTAATTTCATGTAATCAAGATTGTCCATTTTACTTCCCATTACACTCTCAATATCTTGTTTGGTCCTAAATTTTTTCCTTATTCATAGAGCTGATAGGTATATTTTCCCATATTCCTCTAATTTACTCATGATATCACCCTTTATATCTCAATCATGCATCTGTTTTTACTTTATCTGCATATATGTTGTGAGATGTTGGTCTATGCCTAGTTTCTTCCAAACTGCTCTCCTTTTTTCTCAGTATTTTTATGACTTCTTACCCCAAAAGAACTCATGCCAAAAGCTTGTACCTTGGGGTTTATCAAATGGTAAGGTTACTTTAGTCATTTACTGCTGTATATTATACATCTATTCCACTGATCCCACCACTTTATTTCTTAGCCAGTACTAGATTGTTTTCATGATTACTGTTTTATAATATAGTTTGAAGTCTGATATAATTAGGCTGCCTTCTTTCATTTTTTTTTTCATTGATTCCCTTTGTATTCTTGATCCTTCATCCTTCCAGATGAGTTTTGTTACTATTTTTTCTAACTCTATAAAATAATTATTTGGAAGTTTGATTGTTATGGCACTGAATAAGTAAATTAACTTTGGTAGGATTGTCATTTTTATTATGTTGATTTGGTCTATCCATGAGCAATTACTATTTTTCCACTTGTTTAGATGTCTTTATTTGTGTGAAAAGCATTTTGTAATTGTGTTTCTATAGTCCCTGGGTTTGTCTCATCTGTTTATTTCACATCTTTCACAGCATCTAACGGTGTCATATTCTTTGTAGGTGACAGTAAATGCTCATTAATCAAAGAAGGGGAATTAAAGCAGCAAAGAACATGTACTGTTTATGTGCTTTTTGGAAATACTTCCTTAAAAATGTGGTCTTTTTAAAACTTAAATAAATTCATCTTAAGTAGGAGGTTTTTAAAAAATTATAAATAATATAGGAACTGTATTTATAGAAAGCAATGTAAGAAAAAATATGTAGAGCTCATGCCTATGGTATATTAGTTAATTTGGGGTGGGAATTTTTCTTTATGTATTGAACTGTTAGTTACAAATTATTTCGTTTTGTTTTTCTCAAAGATCAAAATGATATGATGCTCCTTCCAGTGGACTCGGATGAGAAAGTAAAAAATGGAGTGAGGACAGTAGAAATCAGTGTAGCTGATGTTACTGAAAATAACAAGCTTGAAACTGACAGACCATCAGATTCTCAAGTATATAAAAATGACATTGCTGTAGGTAACAAGGAAAATCCTCAATCACTTTTACCAATTCAAGATCAGAAGCTGAGTCAATCCAACCTAGAAAAGGTAAAAACTCAAGATGTAGCAATTCAGACAACTCAGCCCCACAACAATTTGGACAATAATATGTTAAGTGAAGCAGTGGCTCACCTGGATCATAATTTGTCAAACTCCAGAGGCGATGAAAATGTACAGTTTTCTAATAAAAATAAATCATCTCGAAAGTCATCTTTCAAATCACAGGGTTCTATAGATCTCTCAAGAGAACTCAAGAACAAGAGACCACTAAATGGGCAAGAAAACATACTCAGCTTTAAAGATGGCAATGGTGATCTGTTTGTTCCAGCAGATGGGACTGATAAAACTCTAACTGATTCCTGTACCAAGAGTTATCCCCTTTATAAGCCTGATTACAACACCAAACCAAAACCTTCTAATGAAATTACGAGAGACTACATACCCAAAATTGGAATGACGACTTATAAAATAGTACCTCCCAAGTCCTTCGACAAGGATTGGGAGTCAGAAACTACACGGTATAATAAAAATGGTCAGGGGATACCTACTTCAGAAAATTGCCAGCCACGTGAGCAGCTGAAGGAAACTGCTATCCAAACAGATGATCTTATTTCTAAAAGTCCAAGGGAGATACAGTCTGATCTGAAATATGAACCCAAATTGGGAATGGAGCATTATATCCGAAATGAAATAAGCATCACTGACGGGACTGTATCTTCTACAAAACCAGCCTCTGTAGTAAAAGACAATGGTGCAACTCCATGGGTGCTGAATTTAGAACACCTAAATAGTATTATGGAACCAAAAGAAAGATCTAAGGTGATAAGTCCCCAGACAAAACCTAGTTCTTTTTTCCTACAGATGCAGAAAAGGGCCTCAGGTCATTATGTTACATCCGCAGCTGCCAAAAGTGTCAATGCTTCTACAAGTTCTGCTCAAAATGAATTGAAGCATAAAGAGATTGAAAGGAAGTTATCATCTCCCCAAGAGGAAATGCAAATTTCTCCTTTAAATAAGACAATTAACTTCCCTTCTGACAAACAAAATGATCATGACATCAGTCAGAGACACATAGAAATCCCAACTTCTCCCCCCAAACCCCACAAACCGATGAACCTTCCCTCTACTCAGCCAGCAGCATTCAGCCTAAAAGCTTTGAGGACTTTTGGGGCGCCACGGCCATATACAACTGCTACTCCTTCTCCTTTTGCACTTGCTGTAGTCAAAAGATCACAGTCTTTCAGTAAAACATGTACTGTCCCGAGGCAATCATCCAGAGAGGATCCATCTCCTGTACCACCTTCATCAGCTTCCAAAGAGGAGGGAAAAAATAATCCATTAGATAAGTTACTGGGAGTTCTACAGTCTGACAAGGTAAATATTACTTTACTCTCATTTCATAAAAGTTTGTTTTGGCTTTTAAACTTTTATTTGTGTTTTGTTTTTAATTTTACAAATAGTTATAGTTTACCTCCCACTCTGTGAGAGGCATCATGTAACAAAGATAAACAATTATATAAAACTAACAATACAGTGACCTCAATTGAAAGTACATGTAGCTCTCCACATCTGTAGCCCCATCCCCAATACACTTTTCTACTTTTTTTGATTAACAGACATCTATTTTTTTTCCCTTTCTACTCCCCACCCAAGTGGAAATAGAACAAAAATAAATTTCTTACAATGAATATACAGTTGAGTATAACAGGTTCCCTTAATGTCTGTATGTGCATTTGTATATGCACATTTATGTACATATGTGCATACATATATGTATGCTATGTATACACATGTCTCCTGTACCGTAAATCCATTAATTCTCTGTCAAGGATAGTGTATTTTATCATCTTGTAACAAAATTAAACAATTACATAAGACCAAAGATAAAGTGGCCACATCTGAAAGTGCATGAAACAGTCTCCATCTGAGTGTTGCATTTGCTTCACACACACACACACACACACACACACACACACACACACACACACACACACCTTTTTTTAGGTTACAAAAATCTATTTTTTTCGTTTTTTCATTCCCCACGCAATTGGAAAATAAACTAAAAGTAAATTCCTTGTAACAATTACGCATAAACAAAACAAATTTCTCCAATGTCTGTATACAAATATGTTATCATAAGTATACATATTATGTGTCTCATTCTGTATCCTCAGCCTGTCAAGAATAGTATGGTTCATTATCTTGTAACAATGCTAAATTATTATATAAAACTAATGATAATAATCTCATCTGAAAGCGCATGCAATACTCCATATCTGTAGCATCCTCTCCCAGCTTCTATATTTTAATTAACAGAAATCTATTTCATGCATGTATGTATGTGAGATCTGTATGTAGATATGCATATACATACATCATTCTTTACCCTAAAATCATAACTCCATCACCTCTTTGTCATGGATAGTATGCTTCATTATCAGTATTCTGGAGTAATAAGTGGTCATTATGGTTTTTTTTATTATTCACTATTCAAATCTTAAGAGCTAAGACATTACCTTAGAATTGACAGGTATCATGGAATGTATTATATTATAGCCGTGAGCTAGGCCAAACAACCAAGTTAAAAACAAACAAGCAATAGTGATAACAAAAAACTTTTATTTGTTTTTTTTTTAAATTGGTTTATTTACTTACTTTACTTACTACATGCCACCACAAAGAGAGCTGCAATAAATATTTTTGTACATGTGGGTCTTCCTCCCACGTCTATGATCTCTTTGTGATACAACCCCAGAAGTGGTATTACTGGGTCAAAAGGTATGCAATTATTTATAGTCCTTTGAGCATAGTTCCAAATTGTTCTCCAGAAGGGTTGTATCAGTTCACAGCTCCACCAACAATGCATTAGTGTTCCAATTTTTCCACATCCTCTCCAGCATTTGTCATTTTCCTGTTTTGTCATCTTAGCCAATCTGGCTGGATAGATGTGGTACCTCAAAGTTGTTTTGATTTGCATTTATTGAATCAATAGTGATTTAGAGCATTTTTCCATATGCTTATAGATGTCTTTAATTTCTGCCTCTGAAAATTGCCTGTTTATATCCTTTGATCGTTTATCAATTAGGGAATAACTTGTATTCTTATAGATTTGACTCAATTCCCTGTGTATTTTAGAAATCAGGCCTTTATCAGATACCCTGGTTGTAAAAATTCTTTCCCAATTTCCCACTTCCCTCTTAATCTTGGTTGCATTGGCTTTGTTTGTACAGAAACTTTTCAATTTAATGTAATCGAGATTATCCATTTTACATTTTATAATGCTCTCTAACTCTTCTTTACACAAGTGATTGATTAAATGGGCAAAAGATATATCTCCATTGTCCTGACAGAGATCGCATTATTTGCAAGTGTTTTGTGCATGAAAATGTCCTTTTTTTCTTTTAACAGAAACATATATCAGAAATACGTTCATAAAAAAAGACCTGAGAAAAAATACCTTTTATAATAAAAATATTAACATGCCCTCTTCTTCATTTCCTAATTAGTAGATTTTCTTATCTGTGTGTTTACTAATTTAACACACAGTCTCTAGATGTGGCCTTGATTAATTTAGAAGGCAGTTTTGGGCAAGTGGCTGCCATGTTCGCCTTTACATTCTTAATTCCTATTTTCTATTTATCGTTGCCTTAACATTGGTTATTTGTACATCTGCTTATTGTACCAACTGGTAGAGCAGTTGAAGGGACCATAACAATACATAATTTCAGCATACTGGACAATAATACTCCCATTATATTCATATACTATAGTTTGTTCAGCCATTCCCCAATTCATTATTACCTTTCTAATAGGATACCCGTTCCCCCACAATAAACCAAGTGAAGGAAATTTAAAATACATCTTAGATGTTATTTAATAATTTCTGAAGCTACTTTTTTTTCTAGTTCAATTTTGAATTCTTGCATTTATGTTCATTCTAACCAAAAATGTGTCCAGTAGAGCCAATGTGACATGTGGGCAATATCCTATTTCTGAAACAGGAGATTATGGGCCTGGGGTTTGGTAAGGAAAAGTGGTATATTTTGACTTTATAGTATGATAAATAGAGAGGGCAAAATTCGTTGTGTGGATCACAGTCATTGCAATGAGATTCCCTTTGTGTTCTTCATGACTTTTTAGTATGCTAACGTAGACTGTATTTTCTCGTTCAGTTTAAAGTTCCAACAGTATTTCAAACTGCTTCTCTAAACATCCTGAGTTCAACATAACACTAAGCACGTTGCCAAGTCCAGTTTTAGTCTATTCGGAAGGCTCTCCCCTCTTCCCATCTATACCCCACTCGTGTCCTTTCTTCTCACTGAAGTGTTGTTATAAAGAGTTCTTTTTTCTTTCTTTAAAGTTCTCCTTTATCTTGAGAATCTCAAAATCACATTTGCCCCAGAAATAGAGCCCGTAGCCTCAGATGCTGAGCTTCTGTTTACAATATAGAATTCGTGGTTTTGAATTTTTTTTTTCCCTGAATGGGGTTTAATTTCATTTCTCTCACAAAATTTTTAAGGAAATTTGCTTAAAAAGGTTTTATTAATGCCTTTTGTATTTGCACCACATCTTTCCCCCTTAAATAATTGCCCACTAATTTTTTCCTTAAAACAAAGAAAAACAGTTAAGCAGAATTTACTGGCACAAATATTGTGTCTGACAGGCTGTATTGGACACAGCCTGCTGGAGGTATGTTTTGTTACTGACTTTTCAATACTGAGATTGGTCATTATATTTAATCAGTTTGAATGGGTTTGTTATGATCAAATTTACATTATTATAGTCATTGTGTGTGTGTGTGTGTGTGTGTGTGTGTGTATTCTGGTTGCATATCATTTCAAGTCAAATCATATTTCTTTTAAAAGTATTTCCTACCACACAATAATATTCCATTATATTCATAAAACTAACATTTAAATACTGCTTTCTGGTTTGCAAAGTGCAAATATTTTATCTTCACCATAAGCTTGGGACGTAGGTGTTGTTATTATCCGTATCATATAGATGGAAAAACTGGAGCAAGTAGGTTTAAATGTGACCTGACCAGAGTCACACAACTAGGAATTGTGTGATCTGGGATTTGAACTCGGGTCTTTCTGATTGCAGGTTTTGCATACTCTCCACCAGGCTGTGATTTAGTTTGTTTGGGTATTTCCCAGTTGATAGGTACACACTTTGTTTCTAATTCTTTGCTCCTACAGAAGGGCTACAATGAATATTTTGGTATTCATAAAGCTTTTCTTTCTGCCTTTGACCTCCTTGATGTATATGTGCAATGGGAGCGGAAGCATGTGAGCAGTTAGATGACTTTTTTTTCCTTCACAATTTCAAATTGTCTTTCAGGTTGCTTTAGACCAGAGATGTTAAACTTAGGTGTGCAGCGGGGAAGGAGGGGGCTTGGGGGGATGAGATTGGAATATGTTTAACAAAATAAATAAAAATACAACATAGATAATGTTGAGTTGTGATTTTCTAAGTCAATGTGCTACTGCAAGAATCCATTTCTCTTGGAGTTTGACTACATTAGACAAATTCAAAACTCCCCCAACACTACATAAGTGAGTGTACCTGTCTTTTAAGCTCTGGCAATATGTACTATATCAATTTTTTTGTCATCTTTTGTTACATTGAGAGAAGTGAGATCAAAGTTGTTTTAAATTGCATGCCTTTAATATTAGTAATTTGGAGTAATAATTTGGTTATTGATAGTTTCCAAACAGTTAGTCAACATCCTTTGTCCATTTATTTAATAGAACATCTCTTGATCTCATACACACACACACACACACACACACACACACATACACACACTCACACACCACGCATGCATGCACAATTGCATGTGTGTGTGTGAATGTTGGACTTTTTTCCAGAGGTATTTGATGCAAAGATTTCCCCCATCCAACAGTTTCTTTTATTCTAGCTGTGTTGATTTTTTTTTAACGTAAAAGCATTTTTAATTTTATGTAATAAAAATTGTCTATAATTATCTTTTATGATCACCTCTATTCCTTGTTTGACTAAAGATTCTTCTCCTAGTTATAGTTATAAAAAGCATCTCCTTCTGTTCTCTTTTATAATGTGACCTTTTATGTTTAGATCACATAGCTGTTTGGTGCTTATTATTGATTGTGGTATAAATTGTTGGTCTAAATCTAATTCGTAGCAGAATACTTTCCAGTTTTCCCAACAGATCTTATCAAGTAAAGGAAACCTTCCCTCTGGTAGTTTGTTCCTGCATTTATCTCATAGTGGAGAGTTGTATTCTATTGCTTCCGGATCTTGCTTATAAGAAGCAGCTAAGTGATGCAGTGGATAAAGTGTTGGGCCTGAATTCAGTCATTTAACTTCTGTTTTCCTCCATTTCTTTGACTATGAAATGGGTATAATTACAGCATCTACTTTGCAGGATGAAGTGAGGATCAAATGAGGTGATATTTGTTAAGCACTTAGGACAGTGGCTCATAATAGAAGCTATGCAAATGCTTATCCCCTTTCTTTTTATCTGGTTTGTGTCACTGGTCTAATTTTTAGTTCTTTAACCGGTACTAAATAGTTTTGATGATTATGCATTCCAGGACATCAAGAACCTGATCTCATCAGCATTGGAAGCTCCCTACAGGGGGATAGATCTGTGACTTAATAGATAAGTACTAGAGAGAGTCAACTCATAATAGACATTAAGTGATTTACCAAAAGTCACAGAGCTAGAAATTGTTAGAGATGAGATTTATACCTAGGTCTTGACTCTAAACTCATCATTCTATTCCTTGTAAAACCTTGTCTCTATTTTGATGATAATTTTATGATACAATGTGATTATATTTGGTGTTAATTTTTATGATATAATGTGAGATCTGGTAACCATCATAGATCAGACCTTAGAGAACATCCACTCTAACCTCCTCATTTCAAAGATGAAGAAAATGAGGTCTAAAGAGGTTGTAACTTGCCCCCAAATACACAGATATTAAGTAACAAAATCAGAATTTGAACTTGAGTCTTCTATCTCCAAACCTAGTTCTTCTTCCATTGCATCACTGCTATCTCCTTTAATTCATGTTCCCCATCCCCCCACTCCCAGTATTTCTCTTGAGGTTCCCCTTTGTTTTTCCAAATCAATTCTATTGTTATTTTTGTCTAATTACATAAAATGTCATACTGGCAGTTTCACATAGCACTAAATCTATAAGTTCATTTATACAGTATAATCACTTACATGGGTGTATCCTAACCATGAAACAATGATAATTTCTTGAGTTTTTTAAGTCTTACTTAATTTTTGTAAAAAAAAGTCTTTTATATATAAATATAAAGTTATATATAAAGTTACTTTATATAAAGATTTTTTTAAAAAATAAAAAACTTCTAAAACTAAAATCGCACGTACTTCTTTGAGAGGAACCTTTTTAATAGGTTGTTTCTAAATGTTTATTCCTAAGAATTTTCATTAGTTCTTGTGCACTGATACTTATAGTTTTCTTTTTAGTTTAATATTCATTGGACAGAACAGAAAATATGTTGAATTCATAGAGTTCTGAATAACTTGAGATTTAGGCAGTCATTTATTATGTGCTTACTATGTGTGTATCAGGCACTTTATGAAGCAGTAGTTCCAGGAACACAACAAAAAAAATTGCGTGTACTGATCTAGAATGTCACCTTGATCTTTAAATTAGCCATTATATGGTATCAGGTGTCCATTTTTAGAAATGGCATTTTATTTGGATTGTGGGACTGTTTTCTAAGTTGATTGCTAATAAAAAGCTAGAGGAAAAAGTGAATTTTATTATTTTATTAATATGTTATTTAATCCTAGCATTATAATCTTATAGTTATGCCATAAAATGAACAAAATTTTTCTTCTGTGATAGACTTCTTTCATTTTTATTGCTTTCAACTTTCTATTGTTGGCAGCAAAGTGGCACAGCGGATAGAGCACTAGGCTTAGAATCAAGGAAGACTCATCTTCATGAGTTCAAATCCAACCTCAGACACTTACTAGCCAGCTGTATGACCCTGGGCAAGTCACTTAACCCTGTTTACCTAAGTTCCCCATCTGTAAAATGAACTGGAGAAAGAAACAGCAAACCGCTCCAGTATCTTTGCCAAGAAAACCCCAGATGAGGTCATGAAGAATCTAACATGACTGAAAAATGATACAATGACACAATAACAACCACAACAATTTTCTGTTACTCCTCACACTTAAAATCCTAGAAGTGGTTGATACACAGGAAATAAAGAAACAGAGCTATTAATGGAGGATGCTTATGGATTAGAAGTTCTAAGAAGAATAGAACTGGAATATGTCCCTGTTCCTAAGCATATGATCTCGTGCCAGTGATCTCCCATCATTTCTTCTCATCTACTTCTCTCTCCTTCCTCCTCAGTTGTGCTCGTGAGGGCCATCTAAACATTTTCTATTTCCTTGTCTAGGAAGCTAGCTGTGCACAGAAGGAACAGAAATGCCAGAGACAGTCATCAACTGACCGCCCATCATTCACCCTTAAGAGACAAACTTCTTTAACATTCCAAAGTGCTGACCCAGAACAGATTCGACAAAGTTTGCTGACCGCAATTCGCTCTGGAGAGGCTGCTGCCAAATTGAAAAGGGTAAGCTTACTTTCATCAGATGGATAACAGTGGACTTATTTTCAACATTGTCAATTTAGAGGAAATTGTTTCTGACATTTAAACCTCAAAAAGGACACTGAAAATGACTTCTTTCCATAAGCTTTTTTTTTTTAGTTCAAAATATGTATGCTTAATTAGCAAGAATTCAAGTTTGCTACCACTCCCCACCAGTTTTTTCTTAATTATAGCTTTCTCCCCACTACCTCCCCACCAAAAAATTAAAACAGGCTCTTTTTTTTTTAACTCTTGTAATAAATACACACAGTCCTTCAAACCAAATTCCCGCATTGACCACATCCAAATACACGTCTTAGTCTGGATTTTAAGTACATTGCTTCTCTGACAGATTGTGTAATTCATTGTCACTCCTCTTGGCTTGTGTTTTATCACTACATTAATCCCAGCTCTAAAATTTCTAATAGCTGTTTTTCCTCTATGGTGTTTTGGTCATTATTTAAATTGTTCTCCTTATTCTGCTCATTTTACATTGCGTCGGAAACTTCACAGTCTATACTCTAAAACTTCCTGTTTGATCATTTCTTGTAGCACAAGGATATTCAATTATATTCATGCCGCCTTATCTGTTTAACCATTCCCCAGGAGGTCTGCACTACCTTATCTTCCAGTTTAGTGCTACTCTGAAAAGAGCTGCTTTAAGTATTTTTGTTCATATGGTTCCTTTTTCCTCTTTGATATCTTTAGATTGTAGTTGCAGTATACAGTTTTATAATTATTTGGGGAATGGTACTGAATTGCTTTCCAGAAGTAACTAATTGCCATACCAATTCATAGCCCCATCAGCAATGCATACATAAGGGTGCCTGTTTTCTTGCAATTTCTCTAACATTTGTCAGTTTCCTCATTTGTCATCTTTGCCAATCTTATAAGATGGAACCTTAGCATTGCTCTGATTTGTATTTCTTTAGTTATTAGTGATTCATATCATTTTTTTCAATTGCCTATTGATGGTCTGGTTTTCTTCCTTTGAATATATTCTATTCATATCCTTTGGCCTTTTATCAATGGAAGGACAGCCCTTAGTTTTACAGTCAGCGTCATACACATCTTGGCTATGAACCCTCTAATAAAAAAATTTATTGTAAAGAGTTTTCCCCCATTTACCTGTTTACATTCTAGTTTTAACTACGTTAGATTTGTTTGTGAAAAAACTTAAAATTTTATATAATCAAAATTGTCCATTTTATTTTCTGCAATCTCCATTTCTTGTTTCCCTATCCTTAGAGCTGAAAGGTTATTTGTTCCTTGGTCTTAATAAATTTTTGTTGCCTCTTATGTCTAAATCATGTATTCATTTGCAATTTATCTTGGGATAGTGTATGAGATGTTGGTCTATGCCCAGTTTCTGCCAAACTGCTTTCCAGTTTCCCAAGCAATTTTTTGTAAAATAACGAATCCTTACCCTGCTAAAATTGCAATGTTTTGGTTGAGTGAGCATGACGCTCATGATCTGCTTTTTGCTTTAATCTGTTCTGCTGAATGACCTCTCTATTTTTTAAATCAGTATCAAGTTGTTTTTATAATTGCTGCTTTGTAGTAGCAAAGTGTAGTACACTTTAGGCTTATTTTCCAGAATGAATTATGTTGTGATCCAGGTGCAAAATACATTATTATATGTTAGGTCTAGGACTAACAACTGATATGGACTTAGTTAATTCCGTTCCCTCCTCTGGGTCTCACTGTCCTCATCTGTTAAATAAGGGGATTAAATTAAATACTTTTGTTTTGGGGCGGCTAGGTGGCACAGTGAATAGACCACTGGCCCTGGAGTCAGGAGGACCTGAGTTCAAATCCAGCCCCAGACACTTACTTACCAGCTGTGGGATGTTGGGCAAGTCACTTAACCCCAATTGTCCTGCCCTCCCCCCTGCAAAAAGCAAAAAAAAAAAAATACTTTTGTTTCTTCCAGTTTTAAGTCTTTGATCTTATTTCAACAACAACAACTACAACAACAAAATCCCCTCCTCTTTATTTTAGAGAAGTAGAAGCCCAACTTTGAAAAGAAAACTTCAGAGAGGGAGCGTGGTGTCGTATTTAGAGGGCTGGCCATCAAGTTAGGAAAACTTAGGTTGAAACCATGGCGCTAATTAGTATCTGTTGCATTATAGACAGGTCACTTAACCTCTGTGTGAACCAAAAATCTCTAAGACTAGATGATGTCGTACTCTAACTGTATGTGCTAGCTATTTCCAAAACCTGATATTTATTGTTTCCTTTGTGCCCTTGCATAAGCTGTCCTCCATGTCTGAAATACATTTCCTTTGCACCTCTACCTCTTAAAAGTCTCTAATTTCCTCCGGGCTCAGCATCTAAGCCAGCGGTTCTCAACCTCTGGGTTATGTTCAGTTTGTAACAATGAAAATACATCCTGCATATCAGATATTTACATTACAATTCATAACAGCAGCAAAATTACAGTTATGAAGTAGCAACGAAAATAATTTTATGGTTGGGGGGGTCACCACAACATGAGGAACCGTATTAAAGGCTCGCGACATTAGGAAGGTTGAGAACCACTGATCTAAGCAAAGCTTTTCCCAAATCACCCTTTCCCCTCTGTTCCCAATTAGCAGTATTCTTTCACTCCCCAAATTATCTTATATTTACTTTTCTGTGCACGTTATATCCTACCCCTAAAATGTAAGTTCTTTGAGAGCTGTTCATTTTTTCTTTGTAATTCCTTGCACCTAGCATAGTGCCTGACACATAGTAAATATTTAATATGTGCTTGATGAATTGAATTGAATTGAACAGAACAGTTGGTTCAACATAAGGAGCAAAGGCACTATGCAGAGAGAGGACAAGACAGGTGCAAGTGATTCTGGGTAAAGCATCCCACACATTCTCAGTTCAATCAGTTTCTTCTCATGGGGGCAGAAGGTTGGCCGCTTTGGAGGCCACTACAAAAGCATCTCAGGTTCACAGCTAAGCAAGTATGGACATTATTTCAGGTGATTCTTTTGGGTCCTGGGCAAAAAACATGAAGGAGCTTAGGTTTTATTTTTAGAAGAGACTTACGTGTGATTTTGAATATTTTATATCTTTATTTGTAGAAGTTAAGTTTTTGTTTGCTTTAGTAGCATACTTTCTAATTATTAATTCAGTAGGCAATTAAAATAGGAAATTTGTTGTATGGTGACACATTCCAAAGATGTAGAAGGGATAAAAGTATGTTTTCTAAGGTTAAAAAATTGGATCTCATCATTTGGGAAGTCTTTATCATTTCTGGCTGCTCTCCCTAGGAAAGAATGTAGAAACGATCACTGGTTTTAATGTGCCTAAGACCCACACAAAGCTCCACTAGCTATAGGACTGTTCTCAATTTCTCTTAATGTGAGATCAATGGAAATATTTATCATCTTCCATTAATTAAATGAACTTGCAAATTAAGTTGGAACTTCTTTTACAGCCTACAAAGTTAAACTAAGAGATCACTCTGTGCTCAGTATGTTAAAGAGTCTGATTTGGCAGAGCCTTTCAGATACAAAACTTTCGCTGATTCAAAGATGGACTAGAAGAGAAACAGATTTTAGAGAGCCAGGTCTTAAATGTCTAGATCTTCTTATCACATCATGCTTAATGGTTCACACTTAAATGCCACTTTACAATTTAAAATCGCCTTCCTTCCCACATCCTTGTGAGGTAGAAAGTAAAAATATTCCCACATGAGGAAATTGAACTTCAAAAAGTCAAATAACTTATGTAGGGTCACGTAACTGGTGAGTGGCAAAAGAAGGTACGACTCCCAACTATAAATTCTACGTTCTTTACTTTGTATCCATTTACTTAGGTTTATATTATCTAGGAAACATCCATCACTTCTAATGGAAGACCAAAGTTATAAAGAGTTAGCAGCAGAGAGAACAAACCCCTGAATTTAGAGACAGGGAAACTGAGTTCCTAGGTATCAAGTAATGAGTCCAAAGTCACACAGAGTTAAAAGAAAGATTTGGGATAAAAAGCTAATACTCTTGACTCCTATTCTGGTGCTCTCTCTAAGCAACTTCATTAGTAGTTCTCAAACTTTTTGGCCACAGGATCCCTTTACACTCTTAAAAATTATTGAAAATCCTCCCTCTAAGAACTTTTGTCTCAATGTACATCTTGTGTCTATTGCCAAGCACTCCCGTAAAAAAAGATGTCCTTTGATGAGTAGTTGGTGCTACTACTGGATGAACACAAGCAAAACAGAAAAGCCAGCACATCTGTAGATTCATTCATAAGACAAAAGTACAATTCTGAAGATGAGAGAGTAACTCTTCATGTTTTCAGCTAAATCTTTAATTCACAGGTCACGTAGCCTCTGGAAACCTCCACTGTTTGCTTGCAAGCAAATGAAAATGAAAAAAAGCAAATAAGATCTTAGAATTTCGAAAATAGTTTTGACATTGAGGACCCTCTGAAAGGATCTTGGGGACCTACAGGGGTCTGCAGACCACACTTGAGAACTGTTACACTGCACTCTGCTACTGCCATAGCTGAGTGGTTCAGTAGCATCACTGCCCATTCCTTCGAGAAACACCTTGGGTCATAATCTGTTGTTAGGTTTTTAGTAAGAAAAACAAAAATTTCTTAATAACCTGTATGTATCATTAAAAATGGACAGGCACCTGCAGGTTTAATTCCTCATTCTGGTCTGTGCTTACATATCATCTTTCTTCTACTAGTACACTGAAAATTTTTCCTAGTTTGTTTCAAATGATGACATTTCTTTTATAGAACAACAATTATGTTGCCAAATAAAATCTCTAGTGATTTTGACAGTGAGTTTAGATGTTCAGCAGAAAGTTGGCTCTGTGTTTGCCTATGACTTGGCTCCCAGAATATTCAATTTAACTTCAGGTACCAACCTGCCTTATGGCTGATGTTCACACCACAGCAATTAACCTTAATTATAATGGTTAGATTCACATTAGAGCAATTATCTGGTTGATTGCTCTAGAGAGGATATAGTCATAAGTGACATAGCATGGGCATGTCATGGATTTCATACCCTAACCTTTTAAAATTCATCCCCTACCCTGCCCTGGTGTTCAACACATTCATAGCGGTCATTCCCCTTTCCTCTCCCTTTCTTCCTCCTCCTCCTCCCATCAGAGAAGGGCTGATGAACCAAGGCGGGTGATTTGTAAGCTCTTTTTGATGTTAGGACTAATATATGATCAGCACATCCTTTTATATTCTGTTGATCCCAGCTGAACTAATTTTTAAACATAAGGTTCTTTGAATCATATTGTTTATAAGACACCTGGTGTCTTATTAGGTTTTTTCTTCTAATTATGCACATGTCTTTTCTTATACCATTTTGAATTAGAATACAATTTTTAGGAACATATCAATCTAAGGAATGATTTTTATTTTATCTGAAAAATACTATTCAGTCTTTGGAAGCTTTCCAAAAATAGACCAAAGGGTAGAGATGGGGGGGGGGAGGGCGCTTTGGGGCAGACTTGTCAAGGAGCTTAGTCTCCTGCTGATTTCTCTCATATTTCCTTGGAATGTTTTTTAGCTATCAAAAGCACTCCTAATAGCAATCCTTTTTTTTTTTTTAAACTACAAATTTAAAGGGATTTTTCATAGTTTCATTTTAGAAGAATAGAAATCTTTTAATTTTCATAACAATTCATCTTAAGGAGTTAGCTATGAAATATATTTAGTCTTCAGAAATTTTATTAATGACAAGACCTTTTGACAATTTATTCTACTCAAAGAAATAACTGAGAATTTAAGTTTTGGCCAAAAGTGGCTTGTTGAATCCACTCATTGCAAATTAGATGAAGCAGTATTGGGGAAGTTTGGAGCATTATTGATGAGAAGGGCCTGGTGTTGGCAGATGTTATTCACTTCATTATGGCCCATCTTAAAACCCTAGTTTATTATAAACAGTGAATAAATTATTCTTTCCCCTCTCTAGTGACTTTTTAAAGCTATTTTAGCTATTTGATTTCAGTTAATAGTTTTTTCCCCCTGGCCCCAAAGTAAATAAGCTATAGAAATGTCAGTCAACAACAGCACGTGGAAGAATTTCCTGAAAATAAAAATGTATGTGAGAAGATAAGTTTGATCATAATTTTAAGCAATCAGGAATTCTTAATCAGGGGTTTATGGGTTTTTTTAAAAATACATTTTTGTGTCTGTATTATGATGTATTTGGATTTCTTTGTAACCATATGTATTTTATTTTATATGTTTGAAAACATTATTCTAAGAAGGGCTCCACAGACCTCACCACATTGCCAAAGGAAGCCATGACACCAAACTGTGCTATAGATGAAGGAACCGTTTTTAGATCAAGGAAAGAAACAAAACAAAAGGAAACCAAATCTAAGGGGAAAAATTTACTCTTGGCTTCTCCCCCTAAGTGAGAAGACAGTTTCCTTCTCTACTGGCACCTTATCATTTTAATGTATTTGCTTCAGTGCTCCTCTTTCAGAAGCTATTGAGCCACAGAAAGGGGTTTTCTTATGGAACACTAAAAGAAAACCTGTTGATTAAAAGTGATTTACTGGTACTGAAATAGAATAATTAACTGCATTTGCTCCTATAATTGTGATCGTGCATGAGTGCATTTGTGCATGTGTGCACACGTGTGTGCGTGCACACACACACACACACACACACACACTTTTACTACTAGATATTAGTCACATTTGACCAATCTTCTACCCTCTGAACAGCCTCACCTTCCCCAATATTCTCAGAAGCTGATTTTTGCCCATGAAAATGTCAACTACAGTGTAATTATCCCTGGGACAGAAAAACTCTGTTACTAAAGCTTGTGGATTCACAAGAGACATTTCAGTGGTTAGTTAGTTCTGTCTTCCCTGAACCTGGCATATATGAAATCCAGAAACCTGATTTTTAATCTAGTTGAATTCTGTAGATACTCTATGGGATGTTCTTGCTTTCCAAATTCCTCTCTAAAGGAAGCAGGAGAAAAGTCAAGGCAGCCAATTTTCTTTTTTCTCGTCAGATTCTTGCCAAAATATTTGCCTAGGATAGATAATATGGCCTTTTGTACAGCATATCTTTTTCTAACAGGGAGAAAAATACCAGTTGTCTTTGTCAATAATCAGTAATCTAACTGGAGAAAAATCTTCATTTTTTTTTTCTTTCTTTTGAAGTACTTCCATCATGTTTCATGGTTATTTTTAAAATTTTTCTTTCATTGCTAATCTTATTTAAACCTCACCACAGGTGGGGGAGAGAGGTACTATTAATTATCCCTATTTTAGAGATGAGGAAACTCAGTCTGAGAGAGGCTAAGTGACTTTCCAAGAATCACATAGCTATTCAGCTTCTGAGCAAGGATTTGAACATAGGTCTTTGTGATCCAAGTCCAGTGTTCTATCTATAATGCCACCTAAACTAGCTGCCTTTGTCCCAGTAAGGTTCCAGAATGCCTAAATGTGTCTTCATCTAGGTAAATCTAAGTAAATTTCTTTGGATCCTTTAAATGATGAGAATAATTAGGAAATTCAGGTTTCATTGTATTTGATTTTCAGGTTCATTCATAATGGTTTCATTCAGTTGTTAACATGACAGATCTTGAGTATCTTATCTCTTAGGAACTTATTAAACTGTTGTTAATTATCACTATCCAAATTATTTTGATACCACAATTTTTTTGTTTTTTAGCTTTTTGGAGGGCAGGGCAATTGGGGTTAAGTGACTTGCCCAAGGTCACATGGCTAGTAAGTGTTAAGTGTCTGAGGCCAGATTTGAACTCAGATCCTCCTGACTCCAGGACCAGTGCTCTATTCACTGTGCCACCTAGCTGCCCCTTGATACCACAATTTTAATGGTATGGCAAGCATAGAAATAGCTATTTTTTCTGCATTTAAATACATGCATTCTTATTTCCCCCCAAATTTTTTTTAATTTTTTTTTTCTTTTTGGAGGCGGGAAGGCAGGGCCGTTGGTGTTAAGTGACTTACCCAAGGTCACATGGCTAGTATGTGTTAAGTGTCTGAGTCTGGATTTGCACTCAGGTCCTTCTGACTCCAGGGCCGGGGCTCTATTCACTGTGCCACCAAGCTGTCCCTCCCCCAAAATTTTTAACATTTTTATTTAAAGTTTTGAGTTTCAAATTTTGTCCTTCCCTCCCTCTTTCAACTGAGACAGTAAGCAATCAGATATATGTTATGCATGTGCAATTATGTAAAACATTCCCATATTAGTAATTTTGTACAAGAAGACTCAAATAAAAGAAAAGAAAGAAAGCTAAAAATAGCATACTTACGTCTATATTCAGTCTAAATCAGTTATTTCTCCAGAAACCAATTGTATGCTTCATCGTTAGTCTTAGATCGCTGTACTGCTGAGAACAGCTAAGTCATTCCACAGTTCTTCATCACACAGTATTGTTGTTACTATGTAAAATGTTCTCCTGTTTCTATTTACTTCACTATGCATCAGTTCATATAAAGTCTTTCCAGGTTTTTCTGAAATCGTCCTGCTTGTCATTTTTTATAGCACAATCATATACCACAGCTTGTTTAGCCATTACCCAATTGATGGGCATCCCTTTGATTTCCAATTCTTAGCCACCACAAAAAGAGCTGCTATAAATATTTTTGTGAGATAGATCCTTTTCCCTTTTTTTGGATGTCTTTGGGATACAAACCTAGCAGTGGTATTGCTGGAGCAAAGGGTATGCACAGTTTTATAGCCCTTTGGGCATAGTTCCAAATTGCTCTCCAGAATGGTGGAATCAGTTCACAACTCCATCAACAATGCATTGGTGTCGCAGTTTTCCCACATCCCCTCCAATATCCAGCATTTTCCTTTTTTGTCATATTAGCCAAAGTATATGCATTCTTGAAATACAAAGATGGCCTTTCCCTATCAATAAATGTGATCAATAAAGAGTCCAAGGGAGAGGAAAGTTAGGATGAGAGAAAGTGCAAGTCCATATTTAAAAAATGATTTTGGAAAATTAACTATTTTTCTGCATTCTCGCTACTAGGTTTTAGAAGCCAGAATTAAGCTCATGAAAAAAGCTCATTAACAGCTTGGATTGCAGTCTGTGTTTGTGCTCCTGTCCTTTGAGTTAGTTTAGTCATTTTATAAAGACTATGATGTGTTAATGGATTATTTAACTTGTTTGTTGTGAAAATAACAAATCTCTCATTTTTAATTTCATGGATGAGTGATTGTTGATTCTTAATGATTTATACTTCATTGAACAATAAAATACTAAATGTGAGTGCTCGTAATTAACCAGTAAATAAAATGTTCTAGTGAATGAAAACTTGAAATTAGGCAGCTGTATGCTTCTAAGTGGAAAGATATGATCATGTGTCTCTCTTTTAGGTTACTATTCCATCCAATACCATATCTGTAAATGGAAGACCAAGACTCAGCTGTCCAGTGTCCACAGAAACACAGTCTGACCATTAGAGATGTTACACCAGCTATTTTGCACTTTACCACCACCTCTTACATAGGCCAACATAATATTAATTGAGATTTATTGCAAATGTAAATTCAGGTATATGTTAATATATATTATCTATTAAAATGTGTGAATTTGTGTGATGGCTTTTCATGCCAAGAGAGGAATTATTGGAATATGTAATTTATAGTGATATTTTTGTCTGTATGCCTTAAAAGCTGATGTATGCTGCTGTAGGACTTTTAAGACGAGGTGCAGATGAGTTTCAGTTTTTGAAATGAAAAATAATCACATTTTGTTGATTTCATTTAATTATTTGTCAAAACATATTGTACAATGGTGATTTAGACAGAAGGATAAGTTTTTAATATCCTTAGGTTTATAATTGTATAAGTACCTTAACATAATATATGAGTTAATAAATGTCTGCCATATGCTGCCTTGATGTTACTGTTAAATTAAAAACTTGTAATAAGCATAAATTTCAAACCTTGCATTCTGCAGAAAGAACCAACTAAAAATACTAGTGATAACAAATGACAGTCTTCAGTTGAACATTGGTTTTAATTGTTGAATCATTTTGTGCTCAAGATTATTCCTCATACATTTTTTTTCCCATGGGAACAATGCAAAATCAGACTGTGATGGGATCCTCAGTATTTTAATGTTGTAGTAATTCTCTGCTTTTTCTTTAACCCTTGAAATGCACAAAGAAAATTTAACTATAAATGTTTTTTTTCTGTATATAGTTATAGTATAAGGGCACAGATGAATCTTAAACACATACATGTTCCTTGTACCAGAGGCCTTAAAATATCCTTTGTCTAAATATTGATTTATAGTCATAGTTATTTTATTTTTGATGTATAGGGCCAAAAAAAAAGTTAGAATGTGTCCAGATTAAACAATTTAAAATGGGTTTTGAAAATACCAGTCGGCCTAATTTAATTATAATCATTTGATGTAATAGTAAGTCATTATGAAGCTTATTTAAGATTGAGATACTATTATTCTTAATATTAAAAATGAGTAAATTAATGTTGGAATACTTAAAGAGGTGCCTAATTGGTAGGGGGTGGGGGTACACCTGATTTTTAGGCTTACAGTTTTTATGATACTTGTCCACAGAAGGGACTAAATTGTTCACTTGTTATGATAGCTTTTAGTCAAACCAGATAATTGTGAATTCTGGTAGATTTCTACTGCCTCAGTGAGATATCTGCCAGTTTTGAAAGTATGTTGATTCTTTTCCGGTTAAATAAAAATTATCTTATTTATTTCTGAGGATGTTTTTCTTTAAAGGGTGGTTTATAGCATACAGATGTGTAAATGCATGATGATCTTTCTGTTTCATAGGTATACAGGGTTGGGTATATTAGTCAAGTCAGATGTGGATCCTGTCTCTTTTTCTAAGACATAAAACATGCAGACAACTGAATATTATGTTTAACCTCCCTGAGCCTGAGTTTCCTGATCTATGAAATGGTTTGGATGGGTGACAGGGCTTGGGGAGAGGCTTGGACTAGATTGCCCCTGAGAGTTTTTAGTTCTTTTTCTGTGACCTGTAATAAGCAAGTACTGAAATAAAGTGTACTTACCAAAAAAAACTGTCAAGAATATTATAGAGATATGTATAAAGTGAAATTCAAGGGAAAAAATGGAAATCAAAACAAGTAAAATGATGTAAGATATTATAGTTGTGTTGCTGTTATAGGAGAGCTCCTTAGGCATACACAATTTGACACACAATTTTAATAAAGTTGGTTAACCTTTTTTCCTAGCCAAAAGCAACTTGAATCAAACAACACAATTAGTTGGTGGGAGAGATTGTGAGAGAAAGGCATGCTTACAACTTCAAGAAGTAATGGGACTTCTTCCTATATTTGCAGAGGTGAGGTCCTATGGCTGTGTCACAAACTACTATCAGACTTGGTTGATATGTTGTGTTTTTGCTGAACTGTTCTTTTTCTCTTTATTATCTGTTACAGGAGATGATTCTCTGGGGAAAGGGAAGGAAATATTTGAAAATAAAGGTGGTAACATGAAAATTTGATAACCTAAAGAGTCAGGGAGGAGACTGAGTTCGGATTTGAACTCAGGTCTTCCTGATTCCAGGCCTAGCACTCAATTCACTGAGCCACCTAGCTGCCTTCAATTTCTTTCTTTCTTTCTTTCTTTCTTTCTTTCTTTCTTTCTTTCTTTCTTTCTTTCTTTCTTTTTTAACTAACAGAAATAAAATTTGTTCCATGACAAATAACTAAAAAAATTTTTTTTATAAAAGCAATTCCTTTCAGATACTCTGATTAACCTTTAAGTGACAAAAAAAGCTTCAGCATCTTTTTTAATGCCAATATTTTGCACAATTTAGATATAGCTATTGAAGTAAGTTTTAGCCATAAAACACACAAAAAAGGAAAGAAAAAAAGAAGAAAAAAAAGTAACCCACCGAGAAGTTTATGTATCTTAGTAAGGTTTGGTTAGTTGCGGTTTTTAAAATTACATCCAGAATTTGAATTACCCTAATTGCCATCCCAATCAATTACCTATTGTTGGACTGCAGGCACTTTGTAAGCAAAATTGAACTAATAAACATAACACCCAATGATTGGATTGTTTGTAGAGAATCTGCTATATAATACTGGGTTTAGAACTGGAAATCTTCAATTAAGCTACAACTTTATATATTTGGTTCCACTGATTAAAAATGCAGTTTTAAAAAGTCTGCTTCTGTGGTAAATTTCTAGAATTAAATTATAAACACAGAATATTGTATTGTAAATATTGTACTGCTAAGGAGGTATTTGTTGGAGAGTAAATGCTAAGAGTAGTCAAACTGTCAAAATTCTGACCTTTCAAAACGCTAAGTTTATATAAAGCAAAATTTTGAAAACCAACATTTGCCTTTAAAGTCTCAAAAACATTTCAGTACCAGTTGAAGCACTAACATATAAACTGTAAAGTTACACCGGCCCACTTCAACTGCGAACTCAACATAGAACCAATTACTAAGTGAATATCCAGAGTAGAATAGTTTCAATGCAAAATAAACACAACATACTAAGAAAATTAACACAGCTTGCACAGGAAGTCTTGTGTTAAGTTGTCAAAAAATTCATATTTTATTTTTTTGGAGGGGGGGAAGGTAGGGCAGTTGGGGTTAAATGACTTACCCAAGGTCACATGGCTAGTTTTGTGTTGAGTGTCTGAGGCCGGATTTGAACGCAGGTCCTCCTGACTCCAGGGCTGGTGCTCCATTGACTGTGCCACCTAGCTGCCCCCAAAAAATTCAGAATTAACTTTCCATAATAGTGGAAAACAGGAACTCTCTGTATCTTTGTAATACTCAAAAATGGTAACTATTGTCCACAACACTGGAAGCTTCAGCAGAGAGGATTCAGACGGATTTAAGCACAGCCCTACATTTTCTAAAGTGATGTACTCTTTTGTCCTAGAAGAAATATACATATTCCACTTCAGTGAAAAATCTGCCTTCAATTTAAAATGACCGAAACACTCAAAAAACATAACCACCTGGGGCCAGTTAGTGTAAGACCAAGCACACCTTAGCAATGTATTGCTATACCATAGCTCACAGTTTTTCAGAATGATTGAATTATCAAGTATAAAAGTCACATTCATTACACTCTAACAATGTGTTAGATTTCCATCAAAGACATTTTAACACTTTTTTAAAGCACCAAAAGGGATAAGTTCCAATAATTTAGAAAATTCTTTTAGGTAAAATACTTCATTCCCCAATAATTCCATGTAAATCAGCCCGTTAAATAAATTGTTTAAGGCATAGCCCTTATGTACTACATCTGAAGTTGCTGAAGTTATTTCTGATGAAGTATAAGGGAGAGTAGTTTAGGTGGGAAAGGCAAAACATATACAATCAGGAGTTGTCCAGGGTGCTAAGAGGAAGGGATAACCAGACTGTGCAATAAAAACAGAAGGAATTTGAGGAGAGTAAAAGGATGGGAGAAGTAAAAGATCATGTTTGATCAGCTGCATTTTCCATGAATATTTAATGCCCAATGGTAAGGTCATCCATAATGAGGTAATAGAGTTCAATCAGTCAATTGGTATCAAGTCCACACACTACAACAAAGCTTTTGGCTAAACTTAGAAGGAAGATAGATTGCAGCACAATAGTCCAGAAGGTATCATTTGGTGAACTCATTTGTGAGTTGTAACTGTATTCTAGGCTAGTTACAAAAAAAGGAAAGAAGAGAAAACTGACAGGGATGAAGTAGTGGTTTCAGAAAGCAAAAGCAAGGTGGATTAAAGTATAAGTTGGCCTCCCTGAGATGGTATAGGTGGCTTAACAGGTCAACCAGTATGATGCAGAAACAAGCGTAAACTTGGAATATAGCCATGGCCACTACCAAGAGAACCATATATCATTCCTAGTTTACTGCTTGAATGTCACATCCATAGTTATGTAAGAATGGGTATGGAGTATGATGGAGTAGAGTCCGTTCTAGCATATCCCATTTGGGGACTGTCCTAACTTTTTTTATTTTCCTCTTTTTCTAGACTTGTATATTTCACTGTTTGTTGATACTTTTCATTAGTTGAGGAAAAGAAGGAAGGAATCAGACTGACCAATTCTGCAGTAGTCATCGGCTGAGTGAGAAAGGAAAACTAAAATGAGTGATTGAAACAGAAATTGCTAATATCACTAACCCTGGCTCAGATTGAAGTGGTTGTATTCAATGATATATAGCCCAAACCGTCTCTCTCCTCCATTTTACCAGGCAAAAGGACAAGATCTACAGTGCTCAAATACGCTATCTTTTTAATTGAATATTCTTCCCTTTCTTTTAAATGTCGCCACTCTCTGGAAAAATCTTCTTTTGAAACCTGAGTACTTCAGATTCTTAAAACTAAACTGTATTTCTTTTTTGTCCATGACAAGGGAAAATGCCAACATCTATTCTCTATACTGATAAGGGAATAACTTATGACAGGTATTTATGGAGGGATTAAAACCTGTTCCCTTAATTTGTAAAGGACTACAGATAGTCTACTTCCTCAATGGACAAAGTTCATTTGGAATTTTTATAGGTTCCTCTCTGCTCCTTGAAAAAGTCTGTGCAATTCCCCAAAACCAAATTGCTCTATTTCTCTTTATTCATCTTCCATTCTTTATTTCCTTCCCTCCTCGTCCCCTCCCACAAGAAACTCTTGTACAAGTAAAAATGTGATGAGTGAAGAATAGGTATGATATGAACAGAATGCTCAAAAGAAAATTCAAGGAGAGAGAAATCAGTTTCTACTGTAGTGTTGGAGGGGGTTGCTTAGCAAAGACTTTGTAGTAATTAGACTGGACCTTAAAAAAAAAAGGATTTCAGTAAGTGGAAATGTAGAATATGGGCTTTCTGGGTATGGAGGTTGGCCTATACAAATTTGCTGGAGATGATAGATTTGACGATGCTTTCCTCTAGAATGGAAGTTGTGTAAAAGAGAATGATGTGACAGAAGACTTTCCCAGATGAGTGAGTGTCCAAACAATATAAACAAGGAAATCTCAAAAGAATGGCAATCTATAAGCAGCCATATGAAAAACAGTTCCATATCACCAAGAAGACATGCAAACCAAAACAACTGAGCTTCTACCTCATATCTAGCAAATTGACAAAGAAGACAGAAGATTAGAATAGTCATTGCAGAATTGTAAAAAGACAGGTAAAGCAATATACTATTGGTGGAGCTGGGCATTGGTTCAGTCATTCTTTTTTTTTTGCTTTTTGGAGGGGGAAAGGCAGGGCAATTGTGGTTAACTGATTTGCCCAAGGTCACACTGCTAGTAGTCTGGGGCTGGATTTGAACTTAGGTCCTCCTGACTCCAGGGCCTGTGCTCTATTCACTGTGCCATCTAGCCACCCCTGGTTCTGCCAGTCTTGAGAACAATTTGAAATTAAGAAAGTGACTGAAATGTACCATATACTTGACCTACTACTAGCCATATACTCCAAGGAGGTAAAAGATCTAAATATTTATAATATAGTTTATAGTAAAAAACTGGAAACAAAATAGATACTGATGGAGGGATATTTAAATACGTTATGATCCATGATTATAATAGGATATTGCTATTTCGTAAGTAACATGGATATGAAGACTATATGAAAAGAATGTAAAAACTCACATGAACTGATTAAAAGATCCTTAGGACCAGGAAAACAACATACCCAATGACTATAAAAGTATGAATTAAAATAACAAAAAAATCTGAAACTAAACAACTGACCCCTCAGGCAGCAATAAAGCATTTTCTTCCAGTCTTTGCAGAGATGAGGCACTATGACAAGGTCACATTGCATATACCAGGACTTCTTAAATTTTTTCCACTCAATTCCCTTTTAGAACCCTTTTCACCTTTCAGCTTTTCTTGGTATGCATGGCCTGAGGGCATGTATAGAGCAAAGTGTGCATACTTTGTGTTCAGAACCAAGGCTGCAGCAAAGTTGTATGATGCAACATGGCAAGCACTGCTAGAAACACCTAGGATTCATTACGGTTTGATTTTTAATTAACTTTTGGTCATTGGCATTCAAAATCCTTTTACTGTTGCCAAATTTTTTGTGACCCCCGTATGGGGTTGCAACCCACAGTTTAAGAAGCACTGGTATATATTCTACTAACAGACTTGGTTGATATGTTGGTTATTTTTGCCAAATTGTTCTTTTTATTATCTATTATAAGAGATGATTCTCTGGGGAAAGGGAAGGAAATAATTGGAAATGGTGGTGAAAAACTAATGTTTTAAGAAGTTTTAAGGGTTAAATGGATTGGATATGGAATATCCAGGAAGCAGGACCAGTTTGAGAGCTGTTGCAAGAATTTGTTGCAATGAGCAGAGACTGAACTAGGATGGTGGCAGTAAGAATTGAAAAGAAGGAATGCATATGAAAGACATTATGAAGGAGTTGACATGCTCTTGTGATTGATGTGGTACAGAGGATAAAAAAGAAGGAAACCATATGGATGACACTCAGGTGTGAAGAATGGGTTATGCTTTCTATTTTCGTGACCTATTTTGGTGTTTTGTTTTCAACTGAGTATCAGAACCTTCCAGGGAATTGTGGAACAACTTATAAAACAAGAACAAGTCAATTTGGAGTTTTAAAGGGTTTGGAGGGTGCTTATAATAATAAACCACAGTACCTCATAATAACAGGTAGCATTTACATAGGGCTTTTATGTTTGGAAAGCCCTCTAACACATAACATCCCTTTTGATCCTTATGCCTCACCTGTGAGGTAGGTGTAATTATTATCTCCATTTTGCAGATGAGAAAACTGAGGCTGAGAGAAGTTGTAGCACCAATATGATATTCACAGTGCCTACCACAGCTATGAATATGCCAGTGTAATTCTGAATCATAAAATATAACAGACTCTCCACATGGAAGACAGAACCAAAACATCTATTAAAACACCAGAAAGCCGAATCCCAACACCAGAAAGCCAAATCCATCATACCAACAAAGAAATCTATACACAATAACAATGCAGAGGGCACTGCCATCCCCAAGCCTTCCCTATTCTAGGGCCTTCCCACAAATAAACACTCATAGCTCACTGCCTGCTTCCTTTCTCTCTCAGCTTTAACTACTCTGATCAACTTTCAGCTCTGCTCCACTGTTCTTGCTCCACCCGTTTGGCAAGCTCCTCACATCACATTCATGTGACCCAGGCTTCCATGTAACTCAAGCAAAAATGCATGAACAATATAGGGATCAAATGTATCTTGACCAGAGTCCTTCAACTAGACAGTGTCCTATTCAAGATTCAAACTTGGGTCTTCCACTACACAACCTAACTGACTCTAGCACCTTGAGATTCAAAGAGATTCAACGAATATTTGTTGAATTCAACTGAACTGTTAGAGTTTAGGGGACTGAGGGTTACACACTACCTTCATTTAATCTTTCTTTTTTTTTTTCTTTTTTTCTTAATTTAGTCTTTCAACGATTCATTTAAATTATATAGTTCCTGAGGCCCTCACCAGCTCCAAATCTTATGGAAAATGTGCTCATTGGATTATAGGTTTAGAGATAGAAGGAAATTGCTAGGTCAACTTAATCCAGGGCTTCCATTTTACAGTTTGAGGAAACTTGAGGCCAAGAGATCTAATTGACTTATTTGCTCAATGTAGGACAGTCAGTGCCAGAGAAAGGATTTGAACCCAGGTCCTCTGAATCAAAATCCAGCTTTTGCTGCTGTACTAGCTTGGTGTTGTGTGCAGCAGCAGCAGCAGCAGCAGCAGTAGCAGCAGCAGAAGAAGAAGAAGAAGAAGAAGAAGAAGAAGAAGAAGAAGAAGAAGACCACTGTGCTAGATGCTAGGAGAGAAAGAGTCTAGGTTAGATTTACTACCTGCCTTCAAGGAGATAACAAGGCTTTGCTGTATTGAGTAGGGGCCAGAGCTGGGAAGCTCCAAACTCTTGGATAAACAAACAGTGGATTACACTGGGGTGGGGGGTGAAGGATGGAAGGTGAAGTCAAAGGGACCATTAGCATATGAGAGGCTAAGGAACTCCTATTCTAAATCAAAGTGTTAATTTGTTAAAGTTGAATGTCAAATTTGCTTAAATACAGAACCTATTGCTAAATGGTACCTTTCTCTTGAATATTTAAATAGCTATCATATTTTCTATATCCAACAAAAATATTAAATCCTATCAGTACCTTCTATCCTGTGGGTTAAGTTGTTAATCCCTGTACTCTATTTATACAAATATTTTTCGAGTTTATTACCTATTTTTATCTTGTCCTTCAACTGCAGCATAGTTCAGGGTTGCCTATTTTTAGTACACTCAAGTACCACATCTTGGAAATGCTAAAACACTTCTCTGTCCGGTCATGGAAGTCCTAGACTAGAACTTCTGTTGTAGCAGGCAGCCAACGATTACATTTCCTGTTGTCACTGATACACAAGGCTTGTCAGAAAATTCTCATTCACCTACAATAAATCAGTGTGCATCTTTGCCCAAAGGAAAAAATTCCAAAGATACGCAGAAAATAGTCACCATATACTAAAGCAATACAGGGAGATGCCCTATCTTATTTGAAATGACAGGTGCCAAAGTGAAATGACAGGTGCCAAAGGTTAGTGGACTCCTAATGAGATAGCTTTTTAAAAAAATGAGCCAGAAAATTAGCCATCATTATTTGTTAGTGCTAATAATGAACATTTATATATCACTTTAAGGTTTACAAAGTGCTTTACATATATCATCTCATTTGATTATCATAGCAATCCTCAGGTAGGAATTGTTATTCAATGATAATAGTACTAACATTTCTGTAGCACTTTAGGATTTACAAGGTGCTTTATATATCTTATTGCATAATCAGCAATCCTGAGGAATTATTATCCAATAATGATAAAAATATTAATGACAATTCTATAGCACTTTGAGGTTTACAAAGTATTTTTTAATATGTATTATCTCATTTGATCCTCTCAGTCTTGTGAGTTAGGTGCTTTTATGTCCCCAAATTTGGAAACTGAGGGTGAGAAGTTAAATGACTTACTCAAGATCACACAGTTAATAAGTATTTAAGGCAGGATTCAAACTCAGGTCTTTCAGGCTCTGAGTCCAGTGCTCTATCAACTACACCACCAACTGCCACTAGATGGATGATGTGTAGATTGAAAGGTTACTTACTTAGAAATGAATTTTAAGTCTTTATGTTTTGGAAGACTTCTACTTGTCCTTTCTAAGAGATCCTATTGCTGCCAAACATTAGAGATTTTAGAGATCCCTAAATCCTTCAAAAACCCATATAAACACTACTTTCATTTATCTGACTCTCCACGCCAGTCACAAGCGCTGCCTTTCCTCCTCCACTCCCCCTTAAAATTATGTTGTACTCATTTAATATATGTTTTTGTATGTACATGTTCTGTCCCACAATAGAATCAGATGCTTGAGGGCAGGGACTCTTTGTATCCTCAGCATATGTACAGCACCTGGTGTATTATAGGTGCCTAATAAATGCTTGTCGATTGATCTTGCACCAAAATGCACATAGACTAAACACATTGTCCTGTTTGGAGTAGAAAATTAAAGGGGAAGCAAATGAATAAGTAATATGCTTGAGATTGTAGTCTTGGATTCAGATAAGAACTGTGGTTGGTTAAATGGGGAATGTACTTTTTTTCCCTTTTTTTCTTTTCAAACCCTCAGGCTGTTAATGCCATCTGTTGCACAATGTGAATAACAACTGAGCTTCCCTTCAACAAACACTGGCAGTTGGTCTTTTAATTTCCTTCTCTAGAGTACTTGTCTTTAACAGAAGAAAGGTCTCTGAAATCTCTCAAGGATATGTGCCTTAAGAAATAGAGAAAAACGAAACTGGATTCACTTTCTTGAATCTTTAAGTGCGAGGGTGATGATGATGATGATGATAGTTGAATGTAAAAGGAAAAAAAATATTATGGGTGGCTCTTTAAAAGTTTCTGAATGTGAACCTTTGCCCTATATTCAGCTAAAAGCTGAGCAGTAACTAGGGTGGAGTAATCAGAGCTCTGACCAAAGGTACCGAATTTAAAGGGTGCTGTCAGCACTTGCAATCCTCCAGCTGAAGAGAAAGCAGAGCTTAGCACCTACTTAGCAAGAATAATTAGTTAAAACAGAAAGCTACTAGATAGTAGGCTGGGATGAGCTGCTCCCCTTTCTCTTCCTCTGCTTCCCCAGCAGTAGCTTCTGGCCTGTAAATCCCCCACCCCACCGCATTCTGAACATCTACCCCACAAACAACAGAGAGATGGCTTCCTGCTGCATTTCTCAAGTCTTTTTTTTTTTTCTTACTTCGAGCATAACATTCTTAATTACAAATAACCTATTCTAAAGAATATAATTTGTCTCCAAATCACCATGTCATCAGAGACAGGGCCACCTGGCACAGTGCCTACGTTGTGCCAGGCACAGTGCTAAGCACTGGGAATACAAGGAAAGGCAAAAAAAAAAAAAAAATCCTTGTACTCAAGAATCTCACAGTTTGAACAGCAAAGCAACCGATTATGTGCAACCAAAACAAATTCAGGATAAATTAGGGGTAAAATCAGAGAGAAGGGACTAAGATTAACAGGGACTGGGAAAGGCTTCTTGCAGAAGGCAGGACATTAACTGAGATTCAACAGAAGCCAGGAAAACCAAGAGATGGAGATGAAGAGCCAGAATTTCTGGAATGGAGGGGACAACCGGTGAAAATGCTTCTGTCTGGAGAGATGGGGGATCTGGTTTGAGGAACATCGAAGAGACCACCAGATCACCAAGAATGTGGAGGGGATGAACATGAAAGAAGAATGGAAAGATAGAAAGGGACTAGTTTATAAAGGGCTTTAAATACCACACAACAGATTTTATATTTGATCCTGAAGCAATGATGTTTGTTGAAGTGGAAAATATTTTAGGAAATTGTAGAAAATGAAGGTGATTTAAATTTCTCTTAGTTCCCATTTGTTGGGAAGATATACATTTTATTCTGTCTTTCCAATCCACCCTTCCACCTCTTTGCAAGAAGAATAGATATTTCTAATTTTCTACATGTAATTTTTAAATGACATGAAAACAATCAGTGGTTTTCCAACTCGTTATGTTGTAGTAGAATTCTTTCAAGTCTCAATAAGGAAAAACAAGAGTGAGCTGATCTTTCAGTCTGACTGGTGGTTAAGCAGTTGTGTATATTTTAGAAATTCAAAAACCCTCATGTAGGTCATCATAGTGACCAGAAAACTATGAATTTCTCATAAAATGAGTTAATTCATTGAACAAATACTTATTGAATGGCTAATATATGTAGGGATGTCTTCTAACCTCCTCCACAGATAAAGCTACTCCTAAGAAATTTCATTTCAATATTTTAAAATAATTACAGTTACTGTATATACTGTACAGTTCAGTATACAGTTACTGTATACAATCTTCTCCTGGCTCTGTTCATTTCAGTTTGTATGAGTTCATATAAGTCTTCCCATGTTTTTCTGAAACCATACTGTTCATCATTTCTTTATAGCACAATAGTGGTGCATCCATTCTCCAACTGATAGGTATCTCCTTGATTTCCAATTCTTTGCCACCACAAATGGAGCCCTTTAATTTTTTTTTTTTTTGTACAACTAGATCATTTTCCCTTTCCTTTGATCTCTTTGAGATACAGACCTAGTAGTGATATTGCTGGGTCCAAGGGTATATACAGTTTTATAACCCTTTGGGTATAGTTCCAAATTGTTCTCCAGAATGGTTGTACTACTTCACAACTCCAAACAAAATGCATTACTGTTCCAATTTTTCTACATTCCCTTCAGCATTTGACATTTTCTGTCATGTCTGTAAATCTAATAGGTGTGCGGTAGTATTTCAAAGTTGTTTTAATTTGCATTTCTCTAGTTGGTAGTGATTTAGCATTTTTCATATGACTATAGATAGCTTTGATTTCTTCTTCTGAACTGCCCACTCATATCTTTTGATCATTTATCAACTGGGGAATGGCTTGTATTTTGATAAATTTGGCTAAGTTTTCTCATAGTTGAAAAATGAGACCTGTATCAAAGAAACTTGCTATAAAATTCCCCCCATTTCCTGTTTTCTTTCTAATTTTGGCTACACCACTTTTGTTTGTGCAAAATCCTTCTAATTTCATGTAATCAAAAGTATCCACTTTACTTCCTGTGATCCTCTCTATTTCTTGTTTGGACATAAACTCTTCCCTTATCCATAGATCTGACAGGTATATTTTCCCATGATCCCCTAATTTACTTGTGATAGACATACTCTATATGTCTAAATTATTTATCCATTTGACCTTATTTTGATATTATTTTGGTATGACATGTTAGTCTACTCCTAGTTACTTGTTACTAAGGTAACTTTTTTGTTTTTGAATAAGTAATTACTACTTATCATTTTGAGAAAGAATCTGTTGATCCCTGTTCTTTCTAGTGTTTTTAATAGGAATAGGTATTGTATTTTGTCAAAGGCTTCTTCTGCATTGATTGATGTAATATGATTTTGTTTTTTTTTTATTGATATGGCCAATTATTTTGATAATTCTCCTAGTGTTGAACCAGCTCTGCATTCCTGGTATGAATCCCATGATCTTTGTGATATATTGCTATAATCTCCTTGATAATTTTTTTCTTAATTTTTTTGCATCAATATTCAATAAGGTAATTGGCCTATAGTTTTCTTTCTCTGTTTTTGCTTTCCCTAGTTTAGATTTCAAAACCATATTTATGTCATAAAAAGATTTTTGGTAGGACTCCTTCTTTGCCTATTTGTTTAAAATAATTTATATACTATTGGAATTAATTGTTTCTTAAATGTTTGGTAGAATTCACTTGTAAATTCATCTGGTCCTGGGATTTAATTGCTTTGGTGACACATTCATCTTTTTTGTTTTTGATACTGGTAATTTGGTAGTCTTCTTTCTTTTAAATCAAATTAACTAATGGTTATCTATTATATTGTGGGTTCCCCCCTACCACCATAAAACCAACTCCAAATTTTGTTTATTAGTTTAGTGTTTTGTTTTGTTTTGACTTTCAATTTTACTAATCTCTGCTTTGATTTCAGGATTTCTATTTTGGTTTTTAATTAGGGCTTTTAAATTTGTTCTTTTTCCATAATGGATTCTACTCCAGCCCTTTCTTTTAACTCTTTGTGTGTCTCTCTGTTTCAAGTGTGTTTCTTGTAAACAACATGTTGCTGGATTCTGTTTTATGGGTGAGTTCATCCCATTCACATTCACAGTTGTGATTACTAACTTTGCATTCCCCTCCTTCCTGTTTTTTTCTGCTTTTCCTTCTTTTTCTTTTTTTTTTTTATTAATCCTGCCACTCCTTTAAAGTATATTTTTCTTCTAACCACTACCTTCTTTTATATGCACACACTTTGATCAGCCCTCCCTTTCTTTTATCCCATTCCATTTCTACTTCCCTGATGGGTAAGATAGATTTCAGGTACCAATTGAATGTGTGTGTGTGTGTGTGTGTGTGTATGTGTGTGTGTCTGCATGCATAAAACTTCTCCACTTTAAACCAGTTTAGATGTGAGTAAAGTTGGCCATCCCACCCTACCCCCCAACATTTCCCTATCCAATGTAAAAGTTCTTTCTTGTTCATCTCTTTTATATGAGATAATTTTCTCCATTCTTCTACTCTATTCCTCCTTTTCCCAGGACATCCCTCTTTCCCATTTATCCATTTTTTAAAACATCATCCAACATAATTGACTCACTCTTGCACTCTCTATGTATAATCTTTCTAATTGCCCTAATAATAATAAAATTCTTAGAATATATATATGTGTGTGTGTATAGATAGAGATATAGATAGATATAAATATAAACACATATACTTATATACATGCTATATACTTATAATCTTTCCACATAGAATTCATGTTTACCTTGTGGGACTTGTGTTTTATATTTGAAAGTCATATTTTTTTATTCAGCACTGGTCTTTTCAACAGGAATGTTAGAAAGTCCTCCATTTCATTGAATATCTGTTTCCCCCTTGAAGGATTATACTGTTTTGCCAGGGAGATTATTTTTTCTTTGTGATCTCAGCTCTTTTGCCTTCTGAAATATCACATTCCTGACTCTAGCTGTATGGCATTTGGATTATTTCTTTCTGGATGCTTGAAGTATTTTCTTTTTGACCTGGGAGCTCTGGAATTTGGCATAATATTCCTGGGAGTTTTCATTTTGGGATCTCTTTCAGGTGTTGATCAGTAGAATCTTTCAATTCCTATTTCACCCTCTGTTTCTAAGATAGTAGGACAGTTTTTCATGATTATTTCTTGAAATATGATGTCTTTCTCTGATCATGGTTTTCAGGTAATCCAATAACTTTTAAATTGTCTCTCCTTGATCTGTTTTCCATGTCAGTTGTTTTTTCCAGTGAAATATTTCACATTTTCTTCTTCTTTTTCCTCCTCATTCTTTTGACTTTGTCTTATTGTTTTTGATGTCTCATGGAGTCATAAGCTTCAATTTATCCAATTCTAATTTTTAAGAAATTATTTTCTTCAGTGAGATTTTGATCTCTTTTTCCATTTAGCCAACTTTGCTTTTTAAGGAGTTATTTTCATCAGTGAATATTTGTACCTCTTTTTCAATGTAGCCAATTCTTTTCTTTAAGGTGTTATTTTCTTCAACCGTTTTTGGGCCTATTTTGCCAACCTGTTAATTTCCTTTTTGTAATTTTCTTCCTTTGCTTTCATTTCTTTGCCTAATTTCCCTTTTATTACTCTTATTGGATCTGAAAATAATTTTTACCTCTTCTAGGAATTCTTGTTGGGCTTGTGTCCAATTAACATTTTTTTTCTTTGAAGCTTTGATTGTAGCTGTTTTGAGTTCATTGTCTTCTGAGTTTGTGTCTAGATCTTTCCTGCCACTGTAGTAGCTTTTAATGATCAGGTTCTGTTTTTGTTGTTTGTTCAATTTTTTCAGCCTATTTCTTGATTTGGAACTTTTTGTTAATTTTGGGCTCTGCGGCTGGCATGTGGTAGAGGGGCACTGTCTCAAGCTTCAGGCTTTTTCTTACTGCTGTTTTCAGAGTTAATTTTGGAAGTGTTTGGTGTTTCCAAAATGGTGTGGTCACTTCTTTGTTGTTCTGTACTCTGGTCTTTACCAAGGAAGCACCTTGCAGCTGGAAGTCACACAGCCCCTTGGGGCTTCCATTCTCTCTTGACTGAAAGTACTCCTCTCTGCCCTTGAACTATGGCTCTGAAATTGGTATAGGCAACAGGGTTGCCCAAAAGTGTGTGGTCCTACAGCCAGTGCTAGCATAGGGGTCCCCTGTAATCTCTTTCTGGCCAGTTGCCAGTTCCCCTTACCATTTGAGAACTTGCAAGGCTGCTGCTGCTTTTGTCATCACCACCTAGTCTTTCTACTAGTGTTTCATCCTCCATATCATATATTCTTTCTCTCTGGCATCCTGTGTTGTCTTGGGCTGGAAGAATGTTTCACTCTGACCTGCTACTACTTGTCTACTCTAGGATTCTCTTTGAGGTATTATTTTAAAGTTGTTTGGGGGGGGCAGTGTTGGGAGAGCTCAGCTGAGTGCTTTCTCTACTCTGTCATCTTGAATTCACCCCTGGAAGTCCCTATGATTATATTTTCTTAATTTGAATGCATCATATCAGGTAATTTTGAACGAATAATATTTATATTCCAGGTTTGGTGACCTTAATTTGAATAGGCTCATTTGGTTGGTTATCATTAATACCACCAGGGAATGTAATTTGCTTGAAAAAGATGCTTGAATGTGTCAGAAATCTAGCTTTGTATAAGGATGCAATGCTCTAGAAAATAATACAGAATAAAAGAATTGAAGGCAAAAAAAGTTTAATACATGCATAGATCTCACTCATTCTCCTTTCCTTTTGTTTGTTTGTTGAAGGAGCCTTCTGCTGTGCCTCACCCCTAGAGACACCAATTAATGAAGAGTCATTGGATTAGATTGGGATTTTGATCACTCTGTATCACAAGTCTTGAGGCCTAGTAGTACTATCCCCATGCTCTTAGCATGACCATGCACCCCTTCTAAGATCCGTATATTTCTGAATCTAGGTCCCTTCCCAGACCACTGTGAGTATTGGTCTTTTACACATACATCTTCTTTCCTTGGGTGGTATGCAGTCCTGAAAAGCATAATTGTTGATCAGAAAAGTCATCTTCTAATGTTCCATCAGATGGAGACCCTGAAAGTCTCCCAACTTTCCTCCATCTCTTGGGAGAATACTCTTTAACATGTTTCTTTATTTTTTCCTTCTAAATCTTGATCAGTCTTCTTTTTTTTTTTTTTTAAATTTGCTCATTTACTTTTAATTTACAAGATTCAGTTCCACAATCACTTGAGTTTCAGATTTTCTCCCCTCCC
>CM053588.1:248740083-248767479 GCA_028646515.1 Pseudochirops corinnae
TTTGTATTCTCTGAAGTTCAGGGTGCTGACTTTTCCTCCTGAACTAGGTAAATGATACGCTTGATTAAAGTAAGATTGTTAACCCATTTTGAGTTGCTTTCCTTTAGAAAAGCAGATCTAAGAACCTGTGCTAGTAGCCGCCCTAGGCATGCTAGGGTGCTTGCTGTTACACCCTTTCAATCTAACAATATAATAGGTGCTGAGAAGCAATGTTAAATTAAGGTTTGGGAAATAATGTTCAGTGACTTCTTGAGTAACATAATTTATGTTTTTATACATGTAAATGGAAAGATCTAAAACATGCTTTTTTCATGGTACCATGTGACTATGCAAACTCTCTGGGCCTCAGGATCCTCATCCAAAAGAACAAGTGTGTTTGATGAGATAATCCCTAAGAGCCTCCCCAACTCTAAAATTATATAATGACTTTTATTTTAGAGGCAATAGGAGTTTTTATAAGCACCTGCTTTCTAGGTAAAAAGTTTTCATATGGGTTCAAGTTTTATATTTCATCAATTTTAAAGATTTTATAATAGTTTACATTTTAATATCTGGAATTTAGCATTGTGGAATATAACTACAGTGACTGTATTTTCTCTATCCAGAAACAGGACAAGTTCTAAGAAAGACATCCCCTTTGCAAAGCACTAATAAACACTTTGCCTTCTTGAAATTAGGGCAATCCTAAAAAAAATCCAGGACATATGATTTCTATAAATGTAATCAGAATGTTGAGTGTGTCTTTGTGTATACATATGGTGTAGATAGAGATAGCTATATTATATACATATATATGGGTTGGGAAGGGGGGCCCAGGAGAGAGAGCATGTAAGAGAGAGGAGAGAGAACCTGTAATTTCACTAGCATAGGCAATTATTCCACCAATTCCAGTCAGTGCCTTCTCTGCAATTTTATAATCTTATAAAGTTGCCCAGGGTTCTGAATGGTTAAGTGACTTACTCCAAATCAAATACCCAGTAGATATCAGAAGCAGGACTCCCAGGATCCAAGGATAGGTCTCTATCTATCTCTATCTATCTCTCATCCACTGTTCCATTTTGTCTCTGTGTATATGTACACATATAAATATACAAATATATGTGTATGTGTTATTAAATTCTCTGAATACAGCAAAAAAAAATGTAAATTTTCAGGTTGTTCTGTTTTTAGAAATTGAAATAAGGGTGTCCTAATTTTTTAAAAGAACAGGAAAAAAAGGAATTTATAGAGAATAAAACCTTTCTATAAGATACAAAGCATTGTACAGTATTGATCATATTTAATTCCTCTCACAATTTAACAGATATTTGCTAAGCTTTTCTTAGGTATATAGTATTGTGCTAGGTGTTCAGGATAAGTGAATTAGAGCTGAAAGAGACTAAGAGACCACCCAGTCTAATCTGCTTATGTTATAGATAAGAAAACTAAGGTCCAGAGGCGTGAAGTGTCTTGCCCAAGGCCTCACAGATAGTTCAGCTACAGATCTGACTCCAAGCTCAGCGTTCTTTGCAATACATAAAAAATCTAGGACTCAAATTCATATCCTATGGCCCATGCCTAATGCCCTTTTCATTCTAGCAGACTGTTTTTAAAAAACAAATTAGAATCATAGGATCAAGAAATGGAAGGGACATAAGACATCACCAAACTACAGTTTTGTATAAGTCTAACATAAAGAAAAATAAAAGGAAAAATATGGAACTAAACAAATTACTGAAAATTTACTGGAGAAAAATTACTAAAGAAAAGAGCTATGATACCTTCTAAATGGGACAGTAAAAGAATATACATATTTCTTAGTACTACATGGAACTTTTGTAAAAACTGACCATATACTAAGACATAGACATCATGGAAAAGGTGTAAAAAGACAAATTGTTAGTTACATTCTTTACAGACTATAAAGTAATAAAAAAAAGACATTGTTACAGATACAAATGGAGACTAAACAATAAAATCTTAAATATAGGTGAGAGAATAAATTATAGAAACAATAACTATGTAAATGAAAATGATAATGATGAAATAACCTAACAAAATATTTGGGAGGCAGCTAAAGCAGTTCTCAGATAAATATCATATCCTTACAAATATATAATAACAAAATAGAAAAGAAAGATTAATGAACTATGCATTTAGATAAATTTGAAAGTCAACAAGCACCCTAACCTAAAATTAGAACAAAAGAGAAGATTTTAAAAATTAGAGGGGAAATAGATAAATTGGATACCAAAAAATGCCATAGAAATGATAAAAAAGACTAAAAGCTGGTTCTTTGAAAAGTCTAATAAAATTGATAAACTCTTGATAATCTGATTAAAAGAAGAAAGCAGAAAATCAAATTGATAAAGTTACAAATGAGCCGAGTGAAATTACAGCAAAACCAGAAGAAATAAAAAGAATAATCAGAACATATTATGCAGTTATATCCTAATAAAACTGAGAACACAAAATAAATAAGAGCATACCTTCAAAAATATAATATACCCAAATTATCAAAAGGCAACATAGAGATCTTAAGTCACCCAATCTCAGAAAAGGAAATAGATTTAATTGTAAAGGAACTACCAAAGAAAAAAAACCTTGATCAGGGTGGATTGATTCACAGGAGAATTCTATTCAGCTTTTAAAGTTAGTATCCATACTTCACAAATTATTCTCAAAAATTGAGAAGGAAAGGACCGTATCAGAAGCCTTTTATGAGAAAAATATAGTCCTAATACCTAAACCTGGGAAATATAAAACATTGTGGGGAAAAACCATAGGCCAATATCATTATTGAACATTGACTCAAAAATTTAAAACAAAATCATATCAAATGGACTATAGCTATTTATATAAGAAATCATTCATTATGATCAATTGGGATTCTTACCAGAGATGCAAGAATTGTTCTACATTAGAAAAATAATCAGCACAATTAGTCATATGAAAAAGCAAAACATCCAAAACCACACACTCATCTCAACAGGTACAGAAAAAACCTTTGACAAAGTACAATCCTTTTTTTTATGCTAAAAACCATATAAAGTATTGAAATAGAAGGTAAAAAAATCCAAAAAGCATGAATCTAAAACCAAAAGCAGGCATTATATACAGTGGGGAATAGTAGAACCTTTTGAATAAATATGAGAGGAGGGGTGGCTAGGTGGCTCAGTGAATAGAGCACTGGCCCTGGAGTCAGGAGGACCTGAGTTCAAATCTGGCCTCAGACACTTAACACACACACAAAGTCATTTGACCTTGGGCTAGTCACTTAACCCCAATTGCCCTACCTTCCTCCCTCCAAAAAAAAAAAAAAAAACCAAAAAATAACTAAATAAATAAATATGAGAGGAAAGCAATATTATTTGGTATAGTTTTGGAAACTAGCAAAAGAGGTAAGACAAGAGAAAGAAATAAAAAAAAATAAGCATAGATAAAGAGGAGATAAAACCATCCCTATTTGCTTAAGATATAATGGTTTATTTGAAAAGCCCCTAGAGAATGAGCAAAGATACCAGCTGACATGATGAATAGCTTCAGCAAAGTTGTGGGTTCGAAAACAAATCTTTAAAAATCAATAGCATATCTATATGATGATAACAAAACACAAAAAACAATAATAAAAAAGGATATTCCATTCCAAATAACTACAAATTGCATAAAATATCTAGGGCTCAACCTCCCAAAGCACACAAAAGATAGATAGTTTCAGTGACAAAGTATTCCTTAAAGAAATAAAGAACAACTTAAATACCTGAAGTAATACTTGGTGCTCATGGCTAGGCTGTGCTAATATAATTAAAAATTGCACTTTTACTGCTATACCAATCAAAATGCTAAAGGAATATTTTATAGAATTTTATTAAATAATCACAAAATTCACTTGGAAAAACAAAAGATCTAGAGTATCAAGGTAAATGGAAGAGACTAAACAAAGGAGAATTGGAAACAACAGAACTCAAGAGCCCATTGTTTGATAGATAAGTTAGAAAATATAAATTACCTAGGTAAAAACACCTTGTTTAATAAAAACTGCTAGGAAAAACTAGAAAGCAATCTGGCAGAAATTAGGTTTAGACCAACACACTGCACTATGTTCAACAATACATTCTCAATAGATACATGGCCTTAATCATAAAGATCATACTATAAAAGTAATAGAAGTAGATCATAAACCTCTCACATAGCTATGGATTGGAGATGTATCTATAATGGCAAGCAAAGAAGTATTTAGTGCCTTGTTTGAGTTCAAGTGTCTTTGAGCCTTGCCCTGATTATATCAAGTCTTTGTTAAGAAACAGAACTTGTGAACCCCACAGTGGGAGGAACTTGCTGATGCAACAAGAAGGGGTGGAACAGGAAGGAGCTTAATGACCATATATAAGGAGAAGCCCTAGCTGGGAAAGAGCAGAACAGAGAAGAGAGCACTTGTGGTGGCAGAACTGAGAAGGGGAACGTGATGGTGGCCAGGCACTCTGTTTGTCTGTCTGCGTTGATTTTTGTTTGTGATACTTTATACAGAAGCCCTGGGACCTTACTGGAAGCCCTGAAAGAGGATTTTCTTGTTCTCTGTTTACGGAAGTCCTGGAGGAGGGTTTCAGAGGTCCTGGGACCATACTAATGATGTGTGTTGAGTTCTCAGACCTTGTTGGTGGGTCTGTGCCAATTTCACAGGCCAATGGTGAATTGATGATGGTGCTGGCAATATGTATGAATGTTGTTTTGGCTCTGTTAAGCTTTGTCTTTCCAAAAACAGAAACTGTGAAGGATTTGAGGTGGACTGGACACTATGGGCTTCAATATGAAACCGTACAAGGAGCTGGACAAGGAACTGGACAAGGAGCTGAGAGCTACCTACCTTTGAACCCAGGTGACAGTTGGGTACATTCAGATAGGAGCTGGACCCATGGGAGAGGAACCATGGAATTTGGGAGCCAGCCTCTAGTCAAGATGAAAAAGACCTTTCCTTGGGTACTTGATGCTGACTGAGAAGATCATGATTAACTATGGCCTAGAGGTGGAGAACTTTGACCTTTGTACTTTATGTCCCTTAAGGAGGTTTGATCCTTAAGGATGATTGAGTTAAAGACTTACTGGATGATATCTTTTGTTTAAAACTATGTGGCCACTTTGGTAAAAACCATGTGGCCACTTTAGTGATAAGCTGTTATGCTATAACATAGTGAATGCTGTACTTTGGTTTCTGTCAATGTTTTGTCTTAGTTTATGTAAAGCCAAGCACAAGCACCTTTCCAGAGGACTGCTGCTGTGAACAACTTCAAGGTTCTGATTATATAGTGTGGTGAACTCTCTATTTATTCAGTAATAAACTAAGACAAAACATTGACAGAAACCAAAGTACAGCATTCACAATGTTACAGCATAACAAGTTATCACTAAAGTGGCCACATAGTTTTCACCAAAGTGGCCACAAAGTTTTAAGCAAAAGATATCATTCAGTAAGTTCTTAAATCAATCATCCTTAAAGAGCAAGCCTCCTTAAGTGACACAAAGGACAAAGGTCAAAGTTCTCCACTGCTAGGTCACAGTAAATCATGATCTTCTCAGTCAGAATTAAGTACTCAAGAAAAGGTCTTTTAATCTTGACTCGAGGCTAGCTCTCAGATTCCATGATTCCTCTTCCATGGGTCCAGCTCTTGCCTGAATCTACCCAACTGTCACCTGGATTCAGGCAGCTCTCAGCTCCTTGTCCAGCTCCTCATCCAGTTCCTTGTCCAGTTCCTTGTCCATATTGAAGCTCACAGTGTCCAGTCCACCTCAAGTCCTTCACAGTTCCTGTTTCTGGGAAGACAAAGCTTAACAGAGCCACAATAATAATCATACACATTGCTGGCACCATCATCAATTCACTATCTACCTGTGAAATCAACACAGGCTCACCAACAAGGTCTGAGAACTCAACACAAATCATCAGAAAGTCCCAAGACCTCCAAAACCTTCTTCTAGGACTTCCATAAATAGATAACCAGAAAATCCTCTTTCAGGGTTCCCAGTAAGGTCCCAGGGCTTCTGTATAAAGTATCGCAAACAAACATCAACACATGAAGAACAGAAAAATATAGAGTGCCAGGATGCCACAAGTTTTCTCCCTCTTGACTCTGCCACCACAAGAGTTCTCTTCTCAGTTCTTCTCTGTTCTGCTCAGTTCTTCTCAATTCTCCTCAGTTCTCAGTTCTGCTCTCTCCAACCTGGGCTTCTCCTTATATGTGATTATTAGCCCCTCCCCTTCCTGTTGCAGGAGCAACAGGAGTTCACAAATTCTAGGGTTCACAAGTTGTGGGGTTCACAAGTACTGCTTCTCAGCAAACACTTGATACAATCATGGACAAGAACTGAAATAAGGTGTCAACTAAATAGCTGAAACAAGATGTTAACTACTTCTTTGATTGTTACAGTTTATTACTGAATAAATAGAAAGCTCACTATGCTATATAATCAGAATCTTGAAGATGTTCACAGCAGCAGTCCTCTGGAAAGCTGCTCCCGCTTGGCTTAACAGTGTCCTTAACCAAATAAGAGATAGAGGCAATTTTAAAGGATAAAACAGGTAGCTTTAATTACTTGAAACTGAAAAGCTTCTACATAGACAAAATTAATGCATTAGGTATTAGAGGGAAGGTGGTCAAATGAGAAAAAAAATCTTCATATCAAATTTCTCTGATAAGGATTTGGTATCCAAAATATATAAGGAACAATAGCCATTCCTTAATAGATAAATGGTAAAAGAATATGAACAAACAATTTGCAAAAGAATGCAAAGTATTCACAACCACGTGAAAAATGCTCCAGATCACTAATAATAAGAAAAATACACATTAAAAAAACCCTGAGGTGTCAGCTCACATGCTGCAAAATAGCAAAGATGATAAAAAGATTATAGCAATCAACATTGGAGGGGTTGTGGAAAGATAAGTACACTAATACATTGTTGGTGAACTGTGAAATAGTATCACCATATTGGAAGAGAACCTGAAATTATACAAATAAAGTGACTAAAATGTCCATATCCTTTGAACCAGATACTGTATTACCAGGCAACAATAAGAAGAAAGTCCACATATACTTCAAAATATTAAAGCAACTCTTTTTGTGATAGCTAAGAATTAGGAACCATCAATGCCCATCAATCAGGGAATGGCTAAACAAATTATAATACATGAATATAATGGAATATTTACTATGCTATAAGATATAATGTGTGTGATGAAAACAAAAAACATGGAAAAATCTATATGATCTAACACAGAGTGAAGTAGAGCCAAGAAAACAATATTCGCAGTAACTACAACAATGTAAGTGGAATGAACAACTACAACTGAAAAAATCAAAAGTAAATGTATCACAATTGTGAAGATCAAGGAGGACTTGAATGAAGAGATATGAGAGAACTCCCCTAACCCACCTTTTCATGGAGGTGGAAAGTCCACAATTGTTACACAATGCAAATGTTTTCAGACTTTTTTAATGTATTGATCAGTTGTGTTGATTTTCTTTCCTCTCTAAAAATATAATTTTTCATATGGGATATCTGTGAAGGAGAGATACTTTGGATAATTATGGGGATGTAAGAAACAGAAAATATCAATAAAACCTTATTTTAAAAAAATAAATCACTGAGTCAAGTCTCTAATATTTTTAGATTGGGAAAGTGAGAGAGCCAGAGTGAGAGAGAGAGAGAGAGAGAGAGAGAGAGAGAGAGAGAGAGAAGTGACTTGTCCAAGATCACATAGACAACAAACATCAAAAGGAAGAAGGGTGTCACTGGAGGCTATGTGAAGTTGGAGCCTGTTTGGTTGAACCCTGAGACATATGTAAGGGTTCAACTGACAAAGGTGTGAAAGCCACAGCTTTTCAAATAGTAGGCTGAAATGTCTATTGAAATGACATGAAATGGGTGTAGATTGGCAATTTAGTTGTAGGAAATGACCTGACCAAAGAAACAGAAGCAAGAAATCCTAGAACTTTCCAAGAAAACAGAAACTTGTAACTGTGGCTAGAGTACCAGGTATATGAAGAACAATAATATGACAGTACTAGAAAAGTGGGGACAAAATCATCCCCAATCCATTAGCCTTTAACAAGGGAGAACCAGACTAATTAACAAATAAATGATGACATTTAAAAAAAAAGTTGACTAGAGCTGTATTCTAAAGGGTGTCAAATGTCAGGCTTGAATCAATTTCAACCTTTGACAGTTTTTCAGCAGGGGAGTGAGATGATCAGAATTGTAATTTAGGAAGATTAATTTAGCTTTCCTGCATACTATAAGTTGGAGCTGGGAGTATGAGTAAGGAGATTGTCTCAGTAGTGTAGGCAAGATGCTAAGAAAGGTTATTGCAATGGGAATGGAAAAGAAGTGGCAAATACAAGAGATGGGACTAGAAAGAATGATAATTGGCAATAGATCAGATGTGGAAGGTGGAAGAAAGGAGAAGTCATGATTCTGAGGTTTCATCTTTATACTATGAAAAAGAAACAGGGAAGTCAGGAAAAAAGAAGATAAATTCAATTTTGAATAACCAAATAATGCTAGTAGACTTCCCATGAAGCAAGTGGCAAAAATCATGAGGTTATACATGTGGTTCCTACTTTGAGCAACTCATAATACAAAATTTCACACTTATAAAAGTAAACTTCCAATAATGTCTTATGAATTTATGAAATATAAAATTGACCAACTACCTCCAGATGTAGCCCATTGCATTTCTGAATAACCCCAGTTGTAAGAAAGTTTTTCTCTCCTTTGATTTAAATTTGCCTCCTTGTATCAATGGAGTACATTCCAGAAGATCAGGACAGAAAAAGAAATTAGATGAGGAGTTTAGTTGAAAGTTCATCATACAGATTAGATCCAGAGATGAGAGAGAATATTGATAACCCTTTTTACAATGGTTAATTAGCATAAGAACTAAGAACAAAGGGATATTAACATTAGTATGAATGCCATTGATTTGTTCAAATATGTACTTGATCTTAAGTTATTTCTTATGATGATTTTATAAATAACATTTTAAAAATCTTAGTCATTGATCTGAATGAAATGCACAGACTTTAGCATAAGAGTTTGAGTCTTTTCAGTGGTACTAGCATTAATTAGTGCCTAGAAGTATAATCTTGATGAAAATGCCTATGACATGTACATCAATACAAAATAAATTGATGAGAATCAGTGAAACTTTTGTGGTTGCCACAGGAATCAGCAGTAATGAGTTGTTTTATGTTATACACAATTGCATCATGTTTAATTTATGTATAAATTCTGGGATATTATGTTTAAAATGTCTTTTGGAAATCATCTTGGGGCTTTAATTGAACCTTTTTTTCTGTGACAAGCTACACTGTATTATTATCACCATTTAACAGATGAAGAAACAGGTTCAATGAAGTTGAGTGAAATGTTTATGGTCATATAGCTAGTATGTTGACAGTAATAATACTTAGCTCTTGGGGTTTTTGTGAGGAAAAAAAAAATCTGAGATATTTGTAAAGCACTTAGTACCTGGCACCTAGTAGGACCTAAACAAATACTTGACCCCTTCTTCCCTCAGAGGCAGAACTTCAGTCCAGGACTTCTAGACTCCAAGTCTGTCTGTCTGCTATGTCACACTGCTATGTCACACTGCTCTTCTTGAAACCACCACTACCACCATATATATGAATGTATACACACACACACACAAACATACATATGTAAAATATACACACACATATATTATGCAATTCTTTTTTAAATTTATTTTTTAGTTTTCAACATTCATTTCCACAAAATTTTGAGTTACAAATTTTCTCCCAGTCTTTCCCCTGTCCCCCACCCCAAGATAGCAAGCATACTGAATACTCTTTACTCCAATCTGCTTTCTCTTATATCCTCCCGTATACCACGCCCCCTTACTTTCTTGTGGAGCAAGATGGATTTCTATACTTCATTGCCTGTATATCTTATTTGTCAGTTGCATGTAAAAAACAAATTTTAACATTTGTTTTTAAAGCTTTGAGTTCCAGATTCTCTCCCTTCTTCTCTCCTCACCCACCCCCATTGGGAAGACAAGCAATTCAATATAGGTTGTACATGTGTAGATATGCAAAACATTTCCATAGTAGTTATATTGTGAAAGACTAACTATATCTCCCTCCATCCTCTCCCACCCTCATTTATCCTATTTTCTCCTTTGACCCTGTCCCTTTTCAAAATTGTTTGCTTCTAACTACTCCCTCCCCCAATCTGCCCTCCCTTCTATCATCCTTCCTTTTATCCCCTTTCTCCCTACTATCCTGTAGGGTAAGATACCTAATTGAGTATATATGTTATTCCCTCCTTAAGCTAAATCCAATGAGAGTGAGGTGGATTCCTTCCCTTTCACCTTCCTGCTCTTCCCCTCCATTGTAACAGCTTTATCTTGCCTCTTTTATGTGAGATAATTTACCTTATTCTATCTTAACCTTTCTCCTTCTCCCAATATATTCCTTTCTCACCTCTTAATTTTATTATATATAATCTTCCCTTCAACTATCTTCATATTGAGAAAAGTCTCATAAGTTACAATTATCATCTTTCTATGTGGGAATGTAAATAGTTCAACTTTAATAAGTTCCTTTTGATTTCTTTTTCTTTTTCACCTTTTCATATTTTTCTTGCTTCTTGTATTTGACAGTCAGATTTTCTGTTCAGCTCCGGTCTTTTCATCAAGAATGCTTGAAAGTCCTCTATTTCACTGAATGTCCATATTTCCCCCAAAGTATTATACTCAGTTATCCTGGGTAGGTAATTCTTGATTTTAATCCTAGCTCCTTTGACCTCTGGAATACCATATTCCAAGCCCTTCAATCCCTTAATGTAGAAGCTGGTAGATCTTGTGTTATCTTGATTGTGTTTCCACAATACTAAAATTGTTTCTTCCTGGCAGCTTGCAATATTTTTTCCTTGAGCTGGGAACTCTGGAATTTATCTATAATATTCCTAGGAGTTTTCTTTTGGGGATCCTTTTCAAGAGGTGATCAGTAAATTCTTTCAATTTCAATCTTCCCCTCTGGTTCTAGAATATCAGGACAATTTTCCTTGAGAATTTCTTAAAAGATTATGTCTAGGCTCTCTTTTTGATCATGGCTTTCAGTTAGTTCGATAATTTTTAAATTATCTCTCCTGGATCTATTTTCCAGGTTAGTGGTTTTTCCAATGAGATATTTCACATTGCCTTCTATTTTTTCATTTGTTTGGATCTGTTTTATAGTATCTTGATTTCTCATAAAGTCATTAGCTTCCAATTGCTCCAATCTAATTTTGAAGGAATTATTCTCTTTGGTGAGTTTTTGAGATTCCTTTTCCATCTGGACAATGTGACTTTTTAAGGGATTCTTCTCCTCATTGGCTTTTTGGGCCTCTTTTGCCATTTGATTTCTTTAAAACTATATACTTTAAAATTATCTTCTATTTATTAGCTTTAATGCATATCCTCCCCAGCTAGGTGGCCTAGTAGATAGAGGGCCCAGACTAGAGTCAGGAGGACCTGAATTCAAATGTGATCTCACATACTGTAATGGTAATGGAAATTTGAAGATCTTCTCTGCCCCTTAATAGGCAGAATGTAATCACATGGAACCTGTGGTGGGAAGAGTTTGCTGAATGGGTTGAACAGGAAGGGGTGGAGTTGGAAATGAGTCAGAGCAATTAGTTTGGAGTGAGAGAGGACACAGGCAAGCAGACAGCTAGGATTGTGAGTTTTTGTTTGTGGGAAGTCCTGGGCAGGGGGAAGGCTTTGGGATGGTGTTGCTCTGTGCAGTGATAATGTGTATTAACTTCTTTGTTACTATGACGGATTTGGTTTTCTGGTGTTGTGATTTGACTTTCTGGTGTCTGAATAAATGTTTTGCTTCTGTCTTGTATATGGAGAGTCTGTTATATTTTATAATTCAGAATTACATTGGCATATTCATAGCTTTGTTGGTGCTGTGAATATTGCTGTAGTGATATACATACTTACTAGCTGTGTGACCTTGGGAAAGTCACTGGACCCTGTTTGTCTCAGTTTCCTCATTTGTAAAATGAGCTACCAGAGGAAATGACAAACCACTCCAATATCTTTGCCAAGAAATACTCAAATAGTGTCACGGAACAGTCAGACATGACTGAAACAACTCAACAACAACAAAAACATATTCTCCCCAAGTGAGAGGTATTATATATTCATTTTAATGTGTTCTTACCACTAATACCTTTCTCTTAGACTAAGATATTTTGTCATCAAAATAACTTATTAAACTCAAGTGTAGTAGGCTCATGAAAATATTTACATTTCATTTATTCAAAACTGTTTATTGAAAATCTCATCTAGCCTGTAGGTAAAGTGCTGAAGCTGGGATTTTGTCAGGAAAACTTTGGTTCGAATTCTTCATCTGACTCTAGCTATGTGAATGGAATCAAGTCATTTGGCTTCAGTGAACTCCAGTTTCCTCATCTATAAAATGAGGATGATAATACTTAGAGTACCTATCTCAGAGAGTAATTTTAAGGTTCAAATAATATTCTCTATGTGAAGTACATTGCAAACTTTAAATGCCAGCATTGTTCTTGTTATTGAGACTGTATTAGGTAGGCATTGAAAAGAAGACACAGATGAGTGAGGCACAGTCTGCACCATCAGAGTGGGCAGGAAATGTAAAAGGGTAAAAATGTAAAAAGAATTTATGATTTATTAGGGGAAAAATATGCACAATTATAATGTGAATTGTCCATTCATAAGAAAGGCATACAAAGGGTTCTGTGAGAGGTCAGAGATAGGTAAGATCAATTCTAGCTAAGGCCTTTATAAAGAAATGCTTTAATATTTGAAATCTCTGGTAAATCATCACAAGGAGGGAGCCTTAGCTGAGCCATGAAGGGCAAATAGAGATGAAAACAGGAAGACATTATATCTTTAGGGAATGGCAAGAGCAAAGACAGGGGAGCTAGGAATCCATAGGATGGATTGATGAAACAGCAAGTATTCTGACTTGGGGAAAATGTAGCATACCTGAAGGAGCCAAGAATGGGAAAAGGTTGGGAGTATGGGTTGAAACCAAGGGAAGGCCATAAATACCAGGCTATGGGAGAAGTGAAAGGGAGCCTTTGAAGGTTCAGCTGGAAAACAAGTTTGAAGACCCCCAAGGTGGTAGTTTTACGTAAAAGATTTTTGGTAGTCATTTGCATAGGGATGATAACTGAAGCCTTTAGGCAAGGCTGTCAAGACAGGGGGAAAGAAGAAAAGAGGAGGGAAGACTGAACCTTAGGGAATAGCACCCCTTAGGGGAAGGAATGGAAAGAAGTCAGATACAGAGAAGGAATAATCAACAAGACAGGAGAACTAGCCTAATTAAACATCAGAGAAGCCAAGGAAGAAGAAGGTACCAAGGAAAAGTTGCTCGACAGTATAAAAAAAATTCAAAGAGGATAAACAGTGGGTTGTCATGAAGAGAATTAGACTTGTTCTCTTTCGCCCCAGAGAGCAGAACCATGAGTGGAAGTTGCAAAGAAGCCAATTTGGGACTTGATGTCAGGAAAATCAGAACTGACCTGTCCAAAAGTGGAATGAGTTACCTAGCAAAGTCATGATTTCCCCTCCTTTTAGCTCTTCAAAAAGAGGATGTAAGGCAATTTGTCAGGTATGTTGTGAAGGAGGTTCCTTTCTTCCTGACCTCCAAGTCTAACACTTTAACCACTATCCCATTCTGCTTCTCAAATTACTTTGGCTAATCTACATGGTAGAACCACACACGTAGAATCTGGAACGACTGGTTTCACGATTCCCAAGGCATTAAATCATATCTGACATTTAATGCTTTAAATTTTGCAAAGGGCATATATGTTTACATGTATAAATGTACATACATATCCAAACATATACATATATACACACATACATGTATATATACACATACACACATATCACATGCTCCACAGTTTGGTGATACAGTGGATAGAGTGATGGGCCTGGAGTCAGAAAGACTTGATTTTCTGAGTTTAAATATGGCCTCAGATACTTACCAGTTGTGTGTCCCTTGTTTGCCTCAGTTTCTTCATCTGTAAAATGATCTGGAGAAGGAAAAAACAAACCACTCCAGTATCTTTGCCAAGAAAACTCTAAATGGGGTCAGAAAGAGTTGGACATGATTGAAAACTACTGAACAACAACAATAATCACATTGAATATTATAGCAACTCTGTGAGATAGAGACTATGGATGATTCCCATTTTCCATATTCATATTTTCCTTAATTATACCATACAGCCTCTATATTTTATGGTTATGATTGTTTGTCATGTTCTGGTGGTGATGAGGTAATTTGTACCATAGACAAAGACGGGCTGGGTCTGCAAATATTTTATCATTACTTATGATCCCTCTATACCAGTGGTTCTCAACCAGTAGGTCACAACCCCTTTGGGGATCAAACAACCCTTTTACAGGGGTCATAGGGTTCACCTAAGATCATTGGAAAACACATATTTCCGATGGTCTTAAGAACCGAGACACCGCTCCTCTATCTGTCTCCAGGCAGGTCCGCCCACATGCAGACATGCCCACATACGAGTATTAAAGAGTTGTGGCATTAGGAAGGTTGAGAACCACTGCTCTATACCTTTAATAGCAACAAAATTATGAATTCTCCTGGGGATTTAGACCAAAAACAAACCCAAAAAAGTATCTGGTGCCATGAAATAGATGGGGAAGGAAGGAAGCAAGCAATTAGACTAGTTCAGAAGATCAAGTGATTCCAACATGTTATGACAAAATCCTGAAGACTGAGTTTGTGCTGCCTTTCTTATAACTTCCTTTAATTAACTGAAGCATCCGACAAAGCTCTGAATCTTACCTTGGAGAATCCTCTAGGCTTCTCAAGTCAGTAAACCTATGAACAAAAACCTTATTAAGGCCTACTATGTACCAGATCCTGTGCTAGGTACTACACACAAACAGATACTCCTCTAAAGCTTTCAGTCATGGTGCATACTCCAATCCTGCTATAGGGCTGATACTTTATATAAACGAGCAATCCCTATAATTCAAAGTTTAGGACTTTTACATTCAAAATCTTTTTTTTTTTTTTACCATTTTGCACAAATAAAACCTGTGGATGGGGGGAATCTTTGCAGCAACCACTAGAGACATGGCTAAGAGCTACTGATTACTTGCAGGCTTAATGCAGGCAATTGATGCTTGTCAAATTGATCTCATTCTCATAGATGAAACTTTTTCATTCTCAGTAAGATTTTTGGTGCTTTGTTAAGTCATGTCAGAGTTAAAAAAGCACAGGGAAAGGGCAGGACTAGGAGTCCAGGCAGGACCTGGAGGGTGAGATGAATGCCAAGTGTCTGAACATGAAAGGAAGGCCATGGGCAGTTATTTTAAGATCAGTCCATGGGGGAAAGGACAGGAAGACATGAGTAAAGTACCAATAGCTTAAAAAATCCAGACAGTGTCCAAGTTCCAGAAAGACACTCCAAGCAGGGGTGGGGCAATTACATTTTTTCCCTTTCCTGGTTCTAATGTTAATCAACACATTGACAGTTGGTTGTTGCGAAATCAATCTCTACTAAGCTCATTCATTTTCTGTAATCAAAGTCTCATTTGAAGAAACTGCCAAGAATAAGCCATTTGTTGAGTCAGCAAAAGAGAAAAGGAATGAATTCATTATGTATACAGAGGTTTGAAGATAATTTTATGTGTATGTCCTAAAAACATATCACATTTTGGATATTTAACCTAAATGACTAAAAAAATAAAACTACCACTTCTTTCCAACTACCTAATATGCCATAGTTCTTCAACCTACAGTAGGAAATATTATTTTGGGCAGATAGTGGATAGATTAGTGGGCTTGGAATTAAGAAGACTTATCTACATGAGCTCAAATCCATCTTTGGACATACTAGCTGAGTGACCCTGGGCAAGTCACTTAAACCTGTTTGCTTTGGCAAGCCATTTGATATCAAGAAAACCCTAAAATGGGGTTGTGAGGAGTCAGACATGACTGAACAGCAAGAAATGTTTTTGTAAATTAGGAATAATGTTGCGAATGATTCCTGAGGTAAATGAAATGTCATTGGCAGCCCAAGTCTAAACTTGTCTTTTTCTAGGAATGGATCAATAATATGTGTTGTGTGGGTTTCTGAATTCTTCCGTTTTAGCCACATTGAAATGAAAGCATGTATTTTGAAAACTAATGATGAGTTTGTGGAATGCACTGATGAGCTATTCCAATAAAAGAGAAAGACCATTTCCTGCCTGGAAGGTCTGCCTCAGAAGTCCCTGCATGCCAGTGCAACCTTAGAAAGGTGACCTTTCCTCCAAAGCTGGTGTCATTTTTTAGGGGTCATATTTGCTGCTGAAGGGAGATTCTTAGCTGCTGAGAGAGTGACAATGATTTCAGTCTACCTCCTTCCTCCATCTGTCAGTACTTGCTGCTCCTTTTTTGGACCAATGAGTGACCATGTGGATTTGATTTCAGCTTACAAATCTGAGCCAGCTCTCTCATGCTATTTGAAAAAAAGACCATCCAGGGAAGCAAAGTAGACATGCAAGCCATGGAGGGTTTTAAAAACTAGCTTTCTGACCGTTGTGAGGATTTCCTTCTTTGGCATACTCTCTCCATTACAATGTTGAATCTTAAGAGTTTAGTAACTAGGCCAGTGCCACTCATGAAATTTGGGGAAGACTTTATTTTATTCTAATTTCATTTTCTATCTGCTCACTCTACAGGTACAACTAGATTTGGTAATCAGATATTTTGTGTAAAGCAAATTTAGGTGAGATCTATGTCCCTTTTCTTTAGCTTTGAGGATAAAATCAGAGAAGGGTGAACATGGAAAATTACAAGAGAAAGATTTTGGAGAGGAAGAAGTTAATACAGAATGTGTTTTACCAGACAAATTCACCCATAATATCATGCTTGCTGAAAGGTGTGATAATTACCCTTTTCTCTCAGGGTACTTTCTTGCCTTTGTACTACTTTCCTAAAACTCAGACCTTCCTTTACTGTCATTCAAATCCTGTCATCTCAACTCCACTCCAACCACTGGAATTTATCCCATAACCTGCCTTACTTCAGGAAGATGAGCCACTTAGGCCACCTGTTCTTTTTTTTTTGCAAAATTTTTACCATATTTCATTATTTAATTTCCCAGACTTTCCCATACATTTTCACTATAAAAGGAGGTTATATACTCTAGGTCTAGTGTGATCCTGTCTCTGACCTTTAAGGCCTATGGGACCTTGGGCAAGTCATCTAACTCCGTTGGGCCTCCATTTCCTCATCTGTAAACTCAGGACCACTGTGACAGCCTCCTAAGTAGTCTTCTTGCTTGCTGGCTCTGCCCTCTTGCCCTCTGCCCTCTCCATTCTCATCATAGCTGCCAAAGTGACATCCCTAAAGCACAGGTGTGGCCACATCACACCCCTTGCTCAAAAAGCTTTAGTGGCTCCCTTTTGCCTCTACGACAAAGTATACCCCACTTTTTTTAAATTTAAAAGTCCTTCACAGTCTGACTCCTGTCGACTTTTCTAGGCTTATTACACACTAGTCCCCTTCAAGTACTCTGTGTTTGAGCCAAACTGGCCTGCTTCCTGTTCCTAGTACAGGACATCCCATCTCTTTTTCTGTACTTTTGAACAGGCTGTCCTCAGTGCCTGCAATGGGATCCCTCCTCACTTCCACCTCCTAGGATCCCCACTTTCTTCAGATCTTAACTACTTGGCTAATTCAATTCAATTCAGTAAATATTTAATAAGTTCTTACTATCTGAAGACACCAAGTTAGGTGTTAGGACTGAAAAAAAGTTAACCTCAAGGGGACATGATATAAAGAAGCATCTTGGCATAATGGGTGGTGTGATGGAACTTGGAATCAGGAAGACCTGGGTTCCAGTTCCTCTATTTGCTGTCTGTGCAACCCTCTGCAAGTTTTTTAACTGCTTTCAGCCTCAGTCCAACTGTAAAATGAGAAGGTTGAACTAGATGGCTTCTTAGGTCCTTTCCAGCTCTGATCCTAAGATTTTATGGACACTAATAAGGATTTTACCAGCTCCACCCCCACCCCCAATGAAAATAGAGCACCTCTTGACCACTTATTAATTCTTTAAACTTTAAAAAAATTTAGTATTTTATTTTTCTTCAATTACATGTAAAAAACAATTATAACTTTTTTTTTCCATATTTTGAGTTCCAAATTCTTTCCCTTCCTTCTTTTCCTCCCCCCTCCCATTAAGAAGGCAAATAACTTGACATAGTTTATACATGTGTAGTCAGGTAAAACATGTTTCCATGTAAGTCATGCTGTGAAAGAAAACACAGACAAAAAAAAAACACAAGAAAAATGAAGTAAAGAAAAAGTATCTTCGATCTGCATTCAGGCTCCACCAGTTCTTTCTCTGGAGATGGACAGTACCTTTCATCATAAGTCTGTCTGAATTTTCTTGGGTCATTGTATTGCTGAGAATAGTGAAGCTATTCACAGTAGATCATCATATAATATTGCATTTAGTGTGTACAATGTTTTCTTGGTTCTGCTCATTTTATTTTGCACCAGTTTACATAAGAATTTTCAGGTTTTTCTGAGAGCATCCTGCTCATCATTTCTTATAGCATAATAGTATTTTGTCACAATCATATATAACAACTTGTTCAGCCATTCTCCAATTGCTGGACATCCCCTCAATTTCCAATTCTTTGCCACCACTAAGAGAACCTTTATAAATATTTTTTGTACATGTAGATGCTTTTCCTTTTTAAAAATTATCTCTTTGGGATATAGATCTCATAGTGGTATTGATTGATCAAGGGGTATACACAGTTTTGTAGCCCTTTGGGCATGGTTCCAAATTTCTCTGCAGAATGATTGACTCAGTATTCAACGTCACATCAGTGTATTAGGGTTTTAATTTTCCCATATCTCCTCCAACATTTGTTATTTCCCTTTTCTGTCACATTAGCTAATATGACAGGTGTGTGGTTGTAGCTCAGTTACTTTAATTTGCATTTCTTTAATCAGTAATGATTTAGATCATTTTTCCATATAACTATAGATAGTTTTGATTACTTTGAAAGCTGCCTGTTCATATCCTTTGACCATTTATCAATTGAGGAATGTCTCTTATTTCTATAAATTTGACTTGATTTTCTATATATTTGAGAAATGAGGTCTTTATCAGATAAGCTTAATGTAAATATTTTTTACAGCAATGATTATTATGTATTTTTCTCAACCCTGTTTCCCCCTATTTATCCTACTTTCTCTCTCCTTATACCCTTTCTATTCTCAAAAGTGTTTTTCTTCTGACTTTTACTTCCCTCAATCTGCCCTCCCTTCTATCAGCCCCCCTCCTTCCTCTTATCCCCTTCTCCTCCTACTTTCCTGTATGGTAAGATAGATTTCTACACCCAACTGAATGTGTATGCTATTCTCAATTTGAGTCAATTTTGATGAGAATCACATGCTCCTCTCACTCATCCCGCCCCCATCTTTCCCTCCACTGTAAAAGCTCTTTTGTGACATTTTTGTGTCAGATAATTTACCTCATTCTTCCTCTCCCTTTCCCCTTTTTTTCTTTCTTACTCCTTAATTTTATTTTTTTAGATAACCATCCCATCATATTCAATTCACAGCCATGCTTTCTGTCTATGTATAGTCCTTATAACTGCCCTAATAATGAGAAAGGTTTTAGGAGTTACAAGTATCATTTTGCCACATAAGAATGTAAACAGCTTAACCTTATTTAATTCCTTATGATTTCTCTTTCCTATTTACCTTTTAATGCCTCTTTTGAGCCTTGTATTTGAAAGTCAGATTTTCTATTCAGCTCAGGTCTTTTCATCAGGAACGCTTGAAACTTCTCTATTTCATCGAATATACATTTTCCCCCTGAAGGATTATTTCTCAGTTTTGCTGGGCAGGTGATTCTTGGTTGTAATCCTAGCTCTTTTGCCCTCTAGAATATCATATTCCAAGTCCTCTGATCTTTTAATTTAGAAACTAGTAAATCTTGTGTTATCCTGACTGTGGCTCCACAATATTTGAATTATTTCTTTTTGGCCGTTTACAATATTTTCTCCTTGATCTGAGAGCTCTGGAATTTGGGTGTAACATTCCTGGAAGTTTTCATTTTGGAATCTTTTTCAGGAGGTGATCGGTGGATTCTTTCAATTTCTATTTTGCCTTCTAGTTCTACAATATCAGGGCAGTTTTCCTTGATAATTTCTTGAAAAATGGTGTCTAAGTCCTTTTTTTTTTTTATCATGGCTTTCAGATAGTCTAACAATTCTTATATTCTCTCTATATTCCAGGTCAGTTGTTTTTTCCAACAAGATATTTCACATTTTCTTCTACATTTTCATTCTTCTGATTTTGTTTTATTGTTTCTTGATGTCTCATAAAGTCATTAGGTTCCACTTGCCCAATTTTAATTTTTAAGGAATTATTTTCTTTAGTGAGTTTGTGTACCTCCTTTTGGTATCTCTTTTTTCTATTTGGCCTATTCTGTTTTTTAAGGTATTGTTTTCTTCAGTAATTTTTGTTGCCTCCTTTACCAAGCTGTTGACTCTTTTTTTTCACGATTTTCTTGCATCACTCTCATTTCTTTTCCTCTACCTCTCTTACTTGATTTTTAAAATCCTTTTTTAAGCTTTTCCATGGCCTGGGGCCAATTCATATTTTAATTTCAGGCTTTAGATGTAGGAGTTTTGACTTTGTTGTTTTCTTCTGAATTTGTGTTTTGATCTTCCCTGTCACCATAGTAACTTTCCGTAGTCAGGATCTTTTTTTGATGTTCGCTCATTTTCCAGCCTATTTTTTTGACTTTTAACTCTATGCTAAAGTAGGGCTTTGAGTGGAGGTGGTTCCATCCCACACTTCATGTTTTTTGTGTAGTTGTTTTCAGAGGTAATTCTGGGGACCTTTAAATTTTCAGTTCTTCTAAGGTGGTATGATGTAGAGAGAGAGGTGTGTTTACTACTCTCCTGTACTGTGCACTGTGCCATGAGAGACAATATGCACTCTTTTCCACCCTGGAACTTTGACCAGGGTCCCAGTTCTCCTGTAGCCAAAAGCTCTGGTGTGCTAGTGCTCCTCCTTACCCTAGGACTGTGACCCAGTACTGTAAGCCAGATCAGAGTATGGCAATACAGAGTCCTGCTCCTGGTACTTGGTACCCCTGTAATCTCCTTTTGACCAGTTGTCAAACCCTCTTACCATCTGTGGACTGAGAGATCCATAAATTACCACTGCTGCCAGTGATTCTGTTGTGCCCAAGGCTTGCTTTTGGTTTGCTGGGACCTAGTCTGCTTTGGCACGGCCTGTGCTTCACTCTTACCCTGGTTCAACAGACCTTTCCTGATGACCTTCTCAGTTGTCTTGGGCCAGAAAATTGTTTCACTCTGCCCTTTTGTGGGTTCAGCCACTCTAGAATTTATTTTGAGGCATTATTTAAAGGGGTTTGGAGAGTGTTGTGGGAGAGCTCAGGAGAGTGCCTGCCTTTTCTCTGTCATCTTGGTTCCACCTCCCATTCTCCACACCCTTGCATCCTTCCATCCTGCTATCATCTTATATTTCTTCTGCAATTTGTATCTAAAATCCTTAAGAATACAGTATACAATGGCTGCCTCTGTTTTCTCTCCTCTCACTCTCTTAATGAGCTATAATCTGGTTTCTGACTTCATCACTGTATGGAAACTTTTCTCTCCAAAGTTAATAATGATCTCTTACTTGCCAAATCCAATGGCTTTTTCCCAGTCTTCATTTTCCTCAACTTCTCTGCAGTCTTTGAAACTATTAATCACCTTCTTAACCAATCATTCAGTAAATACCTAGTAAGCACCACATATGTTCTGAGCACTGTGCTAAGCCCTGGGGGTACAAAAAGAGGCAGAGTGACAGTTCCTGCCCTCGAGGAGCTCATAGTCAAATAGGAGAGAAAACAAACAAATAAATGTATACAATAAAGCTATATGCAACATAGATAGATAATAAGAGAAGGAAGGCACTAGAATTAACAGAACTTGGGATTTTTGTTGGGACTTAAAGGAGACCAAGGAAGGGAATAGATAGAGATGAGGAAGGAGGGCATTTCAGGCATGAAGCCCAGCCCAAGAAAATGGCCATGCCATTGTATGCCATTGAGACTACTCTTTCCAAGTTTATCCATGGCTCTTTATTTTCAGATCCATTATTTTTATTATATCCTCACTGTCCTTGATACTGTTTCTTGCTGTCAACTTTTTTATATTCTCCGGCCTGGTAGAAGGGGAAAGTGGTCCTTAGGTTCTTCCCAACAAGTTGCATGATGCCCCTCCTGTGAGTGTATGAGTTCTTGATCCTCCTATGATGCAATTTCAAGACCCTTTATCAATTTTCTCTGTGCCCTCCAGTTTAGCCATGTTCCTCCTAAAATATGGAGCCCCAGACTGGACATAATATTTCGGATATGTTCTGACAGAGTATCCCAGTACCATAACATGCTTTCTTCTGGACACTATGATGCTCTCAATGCATCCTAATATTGCAGTGGCATTCTTGGCTCCAATGTCATAGTATTGACTCACATTGAGTTTATATTCCACTAAAAAGCCAGAATTTTTTCTCTGACAAACTACAATCTTAATAATGCCTTTCTCCTATATTTTGCAGTTGTATTTGAACCCAAGTAAAAGACTTCAATTTATTTCTATCAAATTTCATTTTATTGGGCTCATCCCAATGGTCTGCCTTGTCAAGATATTTTTTTTAACTCTGTCACCAAATATGTAGGTCTTATTTAATTTCCCAGTGTCATTCTTAAATTTCTTTAAGTTTTTTAATTTGTCGTGTGTATGTATGTGTGTGTGTGTGTTTGTAAATCAATGCCAATTTTTAATTTATTATAGCAAGTTGTTTATCCATTTGGGACTGTCTCCTGGGGCATCTTGTGTGGTCTTTTTTCCACCTCATTGCTTTAGCTGATTCATTTGCTCTGCAGTATTTTAAATTGTATTGCATTCTTCTTTACTCATCTTTTATTTTGATTGGTTTTCACTTTCTTGTGGATTTTTTAAGCCATTTCTCTTCTATTTGGTTTTGGCTTATTTGGTAGGGGTGTGTGAAGAGCCTGGTTCCTTTGGATTCTCTCATTCTGGCACCTTGGATCTGATTCCCATGAATGGTTTTTGAATTGTTGAAATACTTATTAAAACTTCCCACCTTCCATAAAGTAGAGCAATCCCCACTTCCTAAAAAGTGTTGCTTAGGAAAATGATTTAACTGAGAAATTGTAATGGCAAATCCTGTGGGAAGGTGTCAGAACATTTATGCCAGTGTGTCTGTGAAAGAACCGAAAGATGGGTGGGGGTGGGGGTGGGGAAAGGAGTGAGAAAGCATTTGTGAAAATGTTTGAAAGGTTTATATTTAGCAATAGTTTTCAAATTCTAGATTTGGTGCTTTGGTCCAAAAGAGGGTCTGAAAGTAGTTGCAGTTCTGGGTCATTAGTTTTGAGCAGGAGTTCTTAACCTGGGTCAATGGACAGATTCCAGGGGGACATGTGAACTTGGATGGGAAAAATAATTTCATCTTTATTTCACTATAATTGGTTTCCTTGGCAATGCTATGTATTTTATTTTATTCATTTTAAAACATTATTTTGAGAGGGAGTCCAAAGACTTTTCTAGCCTGCTAAAGGGTCCATGACACAAATAAGTTTAAGAAGCCCTGTGCTAAAGTAGGATTGAAAGGAATTATATCCTCAAACCCAAGCCCAAAAGAACTGTTATTAACTTTGTTCTTCAGACAAATCTGTTCCATGGAAGTTACTGTACATTGCTAGGCAACCTCAATGTTGGCTAGTAAAGTGCCCAAGGTAGCACCCAACTGGGAACCTCATGTGATATACAACCTTACCCCAGGGGACTTAAAAGGGAGATTGTAGGATAAAAAGGAATTGGGAATGAGGTAGCTAGGCAAGGGCAAAAGAATTAATATTAATTCACTTTCCCTACCCTTATTCTACCCTGGACAGTGGCAAGTAGCTGTTTCTACTCCTTTAATTTAATCTTTTAGCCACCTTGAAAAGGAATAAAGCATGCTCTTCTCTCTGGGAAAAGTTTTCCATGACAAATTAATTAGATTCTATGAGATTAAATAGAAAAGAGCGTAGGTTTTCATATATGTATAACTATAGACTCAAAGCCCATTGCATAAGACAGCTCATTGGTGGAGATTGAATACTTGATGCTGGGTATTTGCATGCTCAATTTTTGAGGGGCAGAATTGATAAAAGCTTGGGAGAAGAGAGATCTTGGTCTTCTGGCTTCCAACTTCAATAGAGAATACATATGGTTCCAGAGTCTCTTCAGGTCTCTGAAGGGAGAGAAAGACTCTGGAAAGAAGTTGAAAGAAGAGCGGGTACCTGGATTGTGTTCCTAGCCCCAACTTACTACACTAGAGATTTCAAGTATTTTCCCCCTGGGTGAGATCTGAGACTTTCTTGCTTCCACTCTCTCACTCCCAGCAGGAGAGTGGGAAAGTTCATTCTCTCTGTGTATTGCCTGGCAGATTCTCACATGCACAACTTTCCTGATTTCTGTTTACTATTTATTGCTGTTGTTAAGTTGTTTTTCAGTCATGTCCAACACACTCTGTGGTCCCATTTGGGATTTTCTTGGCAAAGATCTACTTCAGTGATATTCCATTTACTTCTCCAGCTCATTTTACAGGTAAGGAACTGAGGCAAACAGGGTGACTTGCCCAGGGTCACACAACTAGTAAGTGTCTGAGGCCAGATTTGAACTCAGGAAGATAAGCCTTCTTGAGTTCTTTAGACTTCTTGACTCAGCACTCTAGTCACTCCTGCCACCTACCTTCCCTTTATGTTTGCTATAGACTGGGATAAATGGGTTTGTTTCCTATCTGTGGTCTGTGTAACAACCATTTGGTGGGAAGAGAGTCAAGTCTTTGAATATACAGCTTGGGCCACTTCTTCCCTGTTAAAGGAATAGTGATCAGAGGCACAGTTTGAACCTAGAATTGTTTCCCCTAGACTAACAATATTTAGGGGAGGGGTGGATAGACATAATTCAAACCCACAGAGCAGAGTGATCGGATTTGAAGCCCCGGTCTCCTGTGTCCCCTCCTGGAAGGAAGAGAAGTCACCGTTGGAGAAGGGTGGATGGAGGAGACTAGAGATATCTATCTGTTCATCCTTCCCTGCAAACCACATCTAGACAGACCCATGGAAGCACACATAACCTACATGGGAAACACACGAATACTCTTTAAATATGTATATGAAAGAACAAGAATGGGGTTAGGCAGGAAGAAGAGAAAACCAATGATTTTGATCCCTGGTTTTAGTTTTATATCTATGCCTCCTCTGCCTTCCTCCCAACTCATTTGCATGGGGATTATAGAAGGGGTTTGAGGGATAAAAAAATTGAAGGAATCCAGAATCTCTGGGGTCTTGGCAGCATTGGGTGAGTAGTTCAATATGTATCATTTATAGTCTAAAGATTAAAATTGGGAGATACATCATCATAAAACAGAATGAGGTCAATCACACAAATCCAATCCCAGCGACCAAGATAATTTAGTTCAGAAAGTCAGAGAAGTCTATAGGTAGTAGGGATTTATCTAGGAGTATCTCTTCCATAAAGAGCTTGGCACCTGGGATGGATAATCTCTTGCTGTTTATGAGAACCCCTATAGCCAAGGCTGAAGGGAACAAAACTCATCACTTGGTAAAGGAAAAAGATGAAGAAGGTTATTCTCCCTAAGGAAAGTCTTTTGCTAGTCAATAACTGGGCAGCCATTTTTTAAAAAAAGCCTAAAAAAAAGGTTTTGGCTTGGAACCATAAGAACATAGCAAAGCAAGGATCTATGGTAAAGCCAGAAGCTAGAAGGAAAGAGAAGTTACATGACCACATACCCAGCGGGGTTTTGTCTGGCAGTAGTCAAAGGAGATTACATGTCCAGTGGCAGCATCTAGTGGAGACTATGCATCTGATCAAGACCAGAAGGTAAGCAGGCCCAGACGTGTTTTACTATAACCAGAAGATGTCAGAGGTTCCACTGGGTTTCCATTGTGTGGTGTTGTCCCTTCCACCTTAACCATACATGTTCTCTGTTTATGCCTGTTCTTTCTAGGACATATTTCTTTTTATTTTTTTTTGGCTTTTACAAATGGATATGTATGAGAAGGTATAGTAAGGATTGAAGGACAACATCTTCCTCCATTCCTAAAAAGAAAGACCTCTTTGTCTACACATTCGCTCAGTCCCTGAGAAAGTGGACTATAATTTGAAATGATTGCTACAAAACATTCCCACCTCTGCAATGATCTGGAAGTAGGAGAGGAGGGGTGTTGGGGGGGAAGAGAGGATACACACTTCCTGACCCTTGACGTCCTTATTCTTTTTGTAGAATCCTGTTCAGTTTACTTCTGCATGTGGTGGTATTGTTTGTCTTTCATTCTCAAAGAGGACCAATGACATCATGAGGGTGATGTCTTGACTTGGATGGACTAGCCACTTGTCATTCACTTGCCCTGCTGGCCTGTCTCCTGTCTGAGCTGGGTAAAGGAAGTTACTCCTCAAAGCTGCTTCAAGTTTTCTTAAACCAGACTCAGCTCCAGGATTTTGGTTGCCCACAAGAACTCAGATGACTTTGATGAATCTCCTTGTATCACTGAACACCTGGGTACTCCTATTTGAGGATATTTACTGACCTGAGAGGTAAGGAAGAAAAAACATCAGAAACAGAGGTGCCATGAGTCCAAGAAAACATGGTGGGAGGTAAGGTTGCTAAAGCTGCTGCCCCTCATGAATGGAAAATTACAGCAGTTCTACTCAAAAGCCATGCAGGAAAAGTAAGCAAGAAATTTTTGAGGAAAACTTCAATTTTTCCCCTTAAAACATATAAGGGAAAAACACATTAATAAATATGGACATTTGACTAGTATGGTAATGTATACTACTAAAAATAATCATTCATTAAGGTCAGTCAACAAGCATTGTGTGCCTAACTTAAGGTATGTGAATTTTAAAACATACTGTATCAATAACCCCAAATGCTATGTACTGAATGGTTGAATATAATTACCTGATTTGTTAATCATGCTTAGACTGTAAGCTCCTCAAGAATAGAAATTATTTTGATTTTTTAATTTGTATTCTCACTGCCTAGTACAAAGCGTGGAATGAAGTAAAAGATTAATAAATACTTATTGAATTGTATCACTTACAAAATCATTCTTAGGGTTATTTTTAGGGTGTTGATTTCTTCAGTCATACTGCTGACTCTCTTTTCATGATTTTCCTGCAACATTCTTATTTCTCTTCCCAATTTTTCTTCCACTTCCCTTATTTGGTTTTGAAAATCCTTCTTCAGCTCATCTCTAGCTTT
>CM053588.1:248767579-248829898 GCA_028646515.1 Pseudochirops corinnae
CCGGCTGCCATAGCTCTAAGGAAGGTGCTGGGACCTTTCCTAATTACTTCTGGCTAACTGGATAGTGAAGACTCCAAGACCGAGGCCCAAGACGGCGATCTGGATCCAGGCCGCTCAATGCGAGAGCACTGGCCTCAGAACAATCTCTTAGTCCCCCTGCTGTCTGCAGGCCATGGGTGGGAAGCTGCAATGCTGAGGCAGGTGTAAAACCTCTGCTTTTTGCTTTTCCGCTCTGGGGGCCTTTTGGCCAGACTGCTCCCTTCCCAGATTCCCAAGTCCCAATGAGCTGCTCACAGCTGCTGCTAATCCACTCACCAGAGAGACTCCTCTGCTTCTCCTGTCCAGCCGCCCCAGGGCACAGCCGTGGCTTCAGGCCAGGCTGGTTTCGGTTCGCAGTGCTGATATGGTTCCTCATAGCTGAGCTGACTTTAGTGGGAAGTATCTTTGTGTCTCTTAGGGTTATTTTTAAAAAATAAGTGTAACTTCCTTATGTGATATAAAAATTTTATTAAATTGAAATATACTTCTGACTTGCCAAAGATCTTCTAGTTGCCAAGTCTGAAGACTTTTTCTCAATCTTCATCCTTCTTAACTTCTCTGCCTTTGTCACTATTGATCAACGCCAGTTTTTAGGTTTTCCTGACATTATTTTTATTTTCTAGTTCTTTGTCTCCTTTGTTAGATCTTTTTCCAGGTCATGCCTTCCAACTATGAGTGTCCTCTAAGGCTCTCTTCTGGACCCTCTACGAGTCTTCTTTTATATTATCTCTATTGGTGATCTAATCAGCTCCTTTGGGTTCAAATATCTTTAGGAAGGTAATTCTTAAATCTATTCAGCTAGCCCCAATCTCTCTCCTGAATTATAGTCTTGCATCCCCAGCTGCCTTTTAGACAACCCTAACTAGATGTCTCATAGGTATCTCAAACTCATCATGTCCAAAACTGAACTTATTTTCCCTCTCAAACCCTCTCCTGTTCCACACTTTCCTATTACTGCTGAGAGTACCACCATCCTCACAGTTATTCAGGATTACAACCCAAGTGTCATTGTTGACTCCTCACACTCATCCCTCATCCCAATCTGTTGCCAAGGCCTGTAGATTCTACTTTTACAGTGTCTTTTGTATATTCCCCTTTCTCTCCTCTAACACTGTCATCATCCTGGTACAGGTTCTCATCACCTCATACTCAGAATGTTATAACAGTTTTCTAGTTGGTCACCTTTTCTCCCCATGTTGTCTTGTTAGGTTCAACTCAATGTTCTAGCCCATTGAGAACTTTTGGGATTGTGACTGTCATCTAGTAGATTAGATTCTTCAAAGAGCTTTTGCTTTATGCAGACAAAAAGGTTAAGATTCCAAGGTTTCAGTCCTATCTCTGCTATTTACTGGCTATGTGACCTCGCCACTGACCTTTCCTGCATCCTAGTTTTCTCATATGTAGAATGGGGTTCACCTTATCTCATGAAGTTGTTGTGAGGGATACACTTTGTATAATGCACAGTGGTATATATGTGTGAGCTCTTTTACTGCTGAAGAAATATAATTAGGTAAGTATAAGAAGGGCAAGTTGTAAATATGGGGTTTTGTGGGGATTGGGTGAGAAAATGGATAGGAAAATCCTTGGGAAACTATAAAAGTGCCATTCAGATATAAAATATTAACTGTAGGCACTTAAAAAATGTTTATTCAGTTGGATAATAACAACAGTATATCTGAATAGGATGGAAATTAGATACCCAAAGGAAAGACATTTGGGAAATACTGTGGTATAGTAGGGGAAAAAAAGTACTAGATAAGAAAGCTTCCTAGAAAATAAGTTCCAAGGTTTAAAGCAGGCAGAGACTTCCCAGGCTCTTTAGTTCAACCTTTGACATGGTGAACAGGGTACTTGTTTTGGAGTTAAGAAAGTCTAGCTTCAAATCCTGCCTCTAACACTTGCTGTAGGACATAATATCCTTAAATTGAACAATTAAATTACATACCATCTAAATCCTAGAATATTTAAATCTATTTTCATAGGTGTTGAAGGATTCATTAATTAGTGGTAGAGGAAGATTTGCCCTACTGCAATGTCAATAAAGATTTAATGTGTAATAAAATGCAGTAATTAGATGTTATTTTCTCTTAGAGGAAAAAAATCTTTTACAGATTTATAAAAAGAATCAGCATTTTAAAATTGTGGGTGGTTTTCAAAAGCATATTACTGGTGCATGGTAAAGATTAATTAAATTTCCCAAATTATCAAATAGTTCTCTTCCTAGAAGCCATGTATCTTTTTTTTTTTGGAGGAGGCAAGGCAGGGCAATTGGGGTTAAGTGACCTGCCTAAGGTCACACAGCTAGTAAGTGTCAAGCTTCTAAGACCACATTTGAACTCAGGCCCTCCTGACTCCAGGGTCAGTACTCTATTCTCTGAGCCAACTAGCTGCCCAAAGCTCTGTATCTTAAGTGTCGTATGAGTGGAGAACATGAAAGGAATTTTGGAGGTTCTACTCTTTGCATTTCTAGTGTGCTGAGACTAGAGTCTTTTGGTCATATTGGGGAGAATTAATTCTATTACCATTCCCTGGAGAGGCATGTACATTTCTACTTACTTGATCTTGTCTATTCCCAAAATGACATCTATATGCAGGTTCTTAATTTTCAATAACTCCTTATAGATAATTATGCTAAAGGCAACTAAGTGACATAGTGGATGTGGGGTATGGAGTCAGCAAAACCTAGGTTCAAATATTACTTCAGACTCTTATTAGCTGTGTGACTCTGGGTATGTCACTTAAACCTCTCTTCATCTGAGTTTCCTCACCTGTAAAATGGAAAGAATAATAGCACCTAACTCCAAGAGTTGTTTTGAGGGGTTAACATGAAATTGGTATGAGTTAATATATGAAAAGCATTTTGCAAACCTTAAAACACTATATAAAAGCTAATGAGCTATCTTTAGATTTCCATCATACGATCTTGCCCTTCCAGAGAACAACTTTTTGTAGCTTGTTCCATCATTATTCAAAGATATCTATTCATTTATAGAAAATCTTAGCTTCCATGAAAGCAAAGTTCAGGTGCTACCTCCTACACAATGTCTTTCCTGATCCCTCCAACTTGGTACCCTCTCCCTTTTGTAATGACTATTTTTATACCTTGTATTTATCAGGGTCAAGGAGAGATTCCCAGTAGATAGTGAGGTGCTCTAGCTACCCCCTTGTGCAGACAATACTGAACTAATTAAGTCAAGGTCAGAAGCATTGTAGAACCTCCCAAGTGAGATCCATCATTACTCAAAAGAGTTTGACCTAACTTTATAACAGCAAGATTGTTCTGATGATACTGTATGACGACGAGTCATGAAACACCACCATTTCAAAAAAGCAGAGAGTGAACATACATGTCACATGCAAGAAGGTATGTAAGAGGAACAATATAAAAGATGTCATTAAAGAAATGTATGATAGAAAAGAAGCTGAGTTGATCACATGGAGAGAGCATAGGATAACATACATACTTTACATGTCTCCTAATGTTCTTGCAAGGTCAACAAAACCTGAAGAAGTCCTCCAGCATGTTGGACAGGTCTCCTCTTGGTGAACTTATGGTAGGATATAGAGAAGAAGAATGACTCTGGATGGGCAGGGATGAATGGATGGTGATTTGCAAGGGAAGAGGGAATACCCACATTGGTGAGATCATACAATCAACAAATTCAGACAAATCATCTACTTTGCATTTACCTATTGCTGTCTGTAGATGGAATAGAGCTTAAATTTCTTGAGGACAAGGACTGTTCCTCTTTTGACTTTATATCCCCAGGGTTTAGCACAGATTCCTGTGCATCATAGATGCCTTATAAATATTTGTTGAATTGAATTATAGTCAGAAAAGAAAGTGCCTGAAGAGACTTTAAAGATGATGGATACACTACCAATCAGCTGTGTGATCTTGGATAAATCATAGAAGTCGTTGGCCTCAGTTTCTCCTCTGTCTATGAGGGAGTTGGGGTAGATGATATCTAAAGACCCACTAAAGCACTAAGATTCTATGATGATCACTTTTATTATTTTTTTCTAACAGGGTCATTATTATAGCTTTTTATTTAATAAGCAATTCAGAAAACTGTAGAAAGAAATGAATGTGCTACCTTCATTTCTTAAGTTTCCTAAGGGAATTTCCTCTTTCACTTATAAAGTCTCCTTGTGTATTTTTTGAAAGTTGACTAAGGTAACTTTTAATCATCTTGAAAATAGTGCCTTTTAAAAACAACCTCCCTTCCTCTTGCCTATGGGTGGGTTATATGGGTTATATAGTACAGGAGATTTCTCTTCTCTTCTCAATTTTTGCCCAAATCCATCTTAATTGTTTTTGCTTTAGCACCCCCTCTGACACAAATCTTTCATGTTCCAGGGACCATTTCTGATGATATTTCTACTGTAACTGGTTCTGGAAAGCTCTGACACATTACAGACTTCTTTTGGTAGCTAACAACCATGTTGAGAATCTTAAAGAAATACCAAACAAATTACCTTTAGTAATGAGACTTTTTTATTCTTCCCTAATGATGGTTTCTTCTATAAGTGATTCATCTTATGGCTAATGACTAAGTAATCACTTTGAAGAAGGGAAAAAGGGCATGATTTCAAAAAAGCTATTGACTAGAGTTGTAAGATATAGAAGCCAAAGCACAATAGATATGCTAAGGAAAAATAGTTTTTAGAAAACAAAATGCACTTAGGTGCTTTAGGGAAATGAATAATGGATGGGAGAAATTTGTTCCCAAAAGATTTTCCTTGCTTTCAAAGAGTGTCTGAGGGCCCAGTTTTATTCAATATATGCACTGAAAGAAAGACAGGCTTTTGGGTAGCAAGGCCTCCACTTGGGATCTAAAATAATAATAACAGTAATAACTCACATTGGCATAGTGCTTCACAGTTTCTAAAGTACTTTTACTTACTCATTTGATCCTCATATGTAACTTAATCCTCCCAATAACCTTGTGAAATAGTCTAGGAGGAAATTGTTATCCCCATTTTAAAGATCAGGAAAATAAGGATCAGAGAAGTCTGTCTACTCATTAGTTAAAAGTCATGTAAGTATTAGGTCAAGGAGCCAGGTTAGAGCCCAAATTTACTGACTCAATTCAGGGCTATTTATAGCAAAAATGTCCTATATCTCTCTCTATTCTAGAAGAGTGCTAATAACTGCCACCAACATCTCTCACTTCCCTCTTCTGAATTCTCAACATCCATATTGGCATTTCTCAGACTTTGTCTCATGGACTCCTTTGGCTCAAATATACCTTCCCTTTAGTCCTTTGCTGAGACTCAGTGCATATCCTTCTTGACTTGTTCTCTGGCATTTGACACTGCTGATCATCCATTATTGCTGAATACTAGGTCCTCCCTGGGTTTCTGTGGTACTACTCTCTCATGGTCTTCCCTATCCTGGCTTGAACAATCATTCTCAATCTCCTTTGTTATATCACCATCCATGTCCTTACCCAGATATGTGGGTTTAACTCCAAGGATCTTTCATGGACTCTTCTTTAGCTATATTCTGTCTCTGCAATCTCACTGACTTCCATGGGCTCAACTATCATTTTTATGTAGATGACTCCCAAATATACATCTCCAGCTACTTAGGATTTCTCCTGAGCTTGATATCACCAACGGTTGAATGTACAATTTGAATTAGCTGTCTTGTAGCTATCTGAAATTCAACAAGTCCAGAACAGAACTCATTATCTTTCCCTTAAAGAAACTCAACATAATTTCTTACTTTCATTTCTATCAAGGTCACAAACATTCTTCTACAGGCATTCAAGTTCATACCCTGAGAGCTGTCCTTATTTCTTCGCTCTCTTTCTCTATGTTCTATCACAACCAATCATTTTGCCAAGATTTGTTGTAAAGCCAAGCACAAGCAGCTTTCCAGAGGAATGGAAAAAGCTGTGAACAGCTTTTAAGGTTCTGATTACATAGTATAGCAAACTCTATTTATTCAATAACAAATCAGATCAAAACATTCACAGAAAATCAAAGTACAGCATTCACCATGTCACAACTCAACAACTTATCACTAAAATGGCCACATAGTTTTCACCAAAGTGGTCACATAGTTTTAAACAAAGTACAATCATTTAGTAATTCAGTCATTCAATTATGCTTAAGGAGGCTTGCCTCCTTAAGGGACACAAAGTACAAAAATCAAAGTCCTCCACCGATGGGGTGCAATTAAGTTACAATTTCATCAGACACTACTCAGTACCCTCTTAAGGGATAGTGGAAAGTACAAAAGCCATCCACTCCTAGGTCACAAGTAAGTTACAATTTTATCAGTCACTACTCAGTACCCTGTTTCATCAGTCACTACTCAGACAATTTCATCTTGACTTGAGGCAGGCTTTCAGCTTCCATGGTTCCTCTTCCATGGTCCCAGCTCCTGCCCAAATCTAACCAACTGCCATCTGAGTTCAAAGGCAGACAGCTCCCAGTTCCTTGTCCAGCTCTCCATGCAGTTCCTGCTCTACATTGAAGCTCACAGTGTCCAAGTGTCCAGGTGTCAAGTCCTTCACAGTTTCTATTCCTGGAAAGAGAAAACTTAACAGAGCCACAACAATATCTAAACACATCAAGCTCAGCAGAATTACAACAATATTCACACACATGGTCATCATTATCAACACAGATCCAAAACAGACAGACAAAATACCAACACCTAAGTCATGCTTCCTCTGGCAGCTCCGGCTAGCCCTTGGAAGTCTTTGGCAGCTCCAGCTGGTTCTTGGAAGCTTTCAGCAGGAGTTTGGCTGGCTCTCTGAAGAAGCTCTGCCACCACAAGTTCTGTTCTCAAAATCAAAATTACTTTCTCCAGCTCCATTCTCAAAATCAAAATCACTTTATCCTGCCTCCATGCAACTTGCTCCAAGAAATTCTGTCTCAGTTCTCGATTTTCATTTCTCTTCTCAGTTCTTCTTAATTCTCAGTTAAGTCTTCAGTCCAGCAGTACCAGCCCAGCCTCCAGATGCTCACTGACAGAAATTCTATCTGTCTCTCTGGCAGCAACTGCTCTGGCTCCATGATGCTTACCCTAAGAAATTCTGACTCTCTTACCTGGGGTTTTTCCTCATATACAGTATTAGTTCCTCCCTGTTTAGCCCCTTCCTGTTATGTCAGCAACAGGGGTTCATACCTTCTGTTTCTTTACAGAGGTTTAATTTGAAACTAAGTACTAAGTACCTGTTATCTTGGCAATACAAAGGAATCTTCAAATTTCATTACTATTACACTTGTCCATTCTATTTCCACATCTCTCACACTCATCCCCTTTTCTTCACTCAAAGAACTATTATCTTAATAATAGGGAGCAGGGCAGTACGATGGACAGTGTGTTGAATGCAGAATCAGGAAGATCTGAGTTCAAATCTTGCCTCAGACACTTGCTAGCTGTGAGACCCTGGGCAAATCACATCACTTTAATCTTAGTTCCCTCAACTAGAAAATGGGGATAATAATAGAACTTCCTTCCGCAGGGTTGTTATGAGGATAAAATGAGATAACGTATAAAGCGTTTCACAAATCTTAAAGCACTTTGCAAATGCATCTTTTTATCATCATCAGTACTACTACTACTACTACTACTAACTACCATTACTACTACTACCATTACCACTGCCACTACTACCCCTTTCAAACTAAAAGTATTAGAATAGCCTCCTAGTAGATCTCCTTGTTAAAGTATAAGATGAAGATATCATAGTTAGAGAATAGTTCTGAAAAAGGTCTGAGGGCTTTAGTGAATATCAAGCTCAATATGAATCCTCAGTGTGGTGATGTAGCAGGCAAAAAGCTAATATGAACCTGAGCTGCATTTAGAGAGGCCCATCTTGCAGGAGTAAGGAGAGGATTGTCCCATGGCACTCTTTTCTTGTCAGATTTTGTCTAAAGCAGGGCTTCTCAAAATTTTTCCACTTGTGACTCCTTCTGTGCCTCTTAAACTGTGGATCACGACTCCATATGGGGTTGCAAAAAATTTGGCGACAGTAAAAGGTTTCTGAATGTGCAGTGACCAAAAATTAATTAAAAATCAAGCATGTACAGTGAATAGAGCACTGGCCCTGGAGTCAGGAAGACCTGAGTTCAAATCCAGCTTCAGACACTTGACACACTTACTAGCCGTGTGACTTTGGGCAAGTCCCTTAACCCCAATTGCCCTTCAAAAAAAAAGTCAAATATGTAATGAATCCTAGGTGTTTTTGGCAGCTCTTGCCCATGTTACATTGTACAGCTTCTCTGCAGCCTTGGTTCTGAGCACAAAGCATGTACACTTTGCACTGTGCATGCCCTCAGGCTAAGTAATGCCAATGCACTCTGCCTAATCAGGAAAAAGGGGATCGTAAGTGGAAAAAGTCCTGAGCACCACAGTTTAAGAAAGACATTGATAAGCTGAAGAGCATCCAGAGGAGGGCAATCAGGATGTTGAAGGACCTTAAATCAATGCCACAGAAAGATTGATTTAAGGACCTGGCATGTTTGGTCTGGAGGAGATAAGAATCCAGATGAATATAACGTGTTAAGGATGTTTAAATTCTTAAAGGATTGTTATGTGGAAAAGCAATTAGACTTGTTTTGGTTGACTCCAGAGGACTCAGGAGCAATGGGTGGGAGGCCCAAAGACATCCTTTAGGCTTGATGTCAGGAAACCTTCCTAATGATGAAAGTTTTCCAAAAGGAGAATAGGCTGATGAGTTCCACCTCTTTGGGGGTCTTTAAGCAGAAGCCTGATTATCACTTGTTAAATATATTGTAGTGAGGGTTCTTTCCATGTATCAGTTAGACAACATGGCTCCTACTGAAGCCCCTTCCAATTCTCCAATTCTAGATTCTGGGAGGTATTTCTCGTTACAAATTCATGCTCTATACAGCCTCAAAATTAATATTTCTAAAGCGAATGTCTGAGCATGTCTTCCCAAGAAGAATAAATGACTTTTTTTTTGCCTCCAGAATAAATACAAGCTCCTCTAAAATTTAAAGACCTCAGTCTGGCTTGAGTTGAGGATAATTGAAAATTACTGTACTTCATTCAAGCTATATTCCAGCCAAAATGGCCTACGTTTCCAGCATACAGCAGCGCATCTCTTTTTTCCAATTCTTTTCAGAGTCTATCCCCCATGCTTGGAAATGATTTGATCTTCCCACTCATCTCTTTGATTACCCAGCTTCCTTCAAGTCTCAGTTTAAGTGCCCTTTCTTGAACAAGGCTTTTTCTGATTAGGCAGGTAGGTGGTGCAGTGTATAGTGTTGGGCTTAGAGTCGAGAAGACTTCAGTTCAAATCCAGACTCAGGTATTTACTAGTTATGTGACCCTGGGCAAGTCACTTAACCTTAATTTACTCAACTATAAAATGGGGATAATAATACACCTACCTTTCATTTGTAGTGAGGATCAAAGGTGATAATATTTGTCACTTTGGTACATAGTAGGCAAGTAATAAATATTTGTTCCGTTCTTGATTTTCTCATGTTGATATTCTTCCTGCCTACTTTATTTCTAAATTACAATTTGCTGAAGGTTCAGATTATAGTAAGCATTTTTAGCAGTAAAGTATTTTAAAAATATGTACATTTTTAGGCATAATGCTATTGCACACTTAATAGACTACAGTATAGTTTTTATATGCACTAGGAAATAAAAACAATCCACGTGTCTTGTATTTGCTTTATTATAGTGGTCTAGAACCAAACTCACAATATCTCTGAAGTATGCCCATAAATAAAACATGAATCATGAGTTGGCTCTTGAGGGAGGAAAAGAGGATATAAGGAAAGAAAGAAAGAAGAACCTGTGATCTCAGTCTGGGTAAAGGGAAAGAGTAGAGTTCAAATTTCACATTCATAGTTATTGTTCCCCACAACTTTCTTTCCTAGTATATTCCTTTTCCTTCCCTTTTATTTCTACTCTTAAGAGCATCAAAATGTGAAAAATGAAAAAAACCTAAAACATTCCCTGGATCTCTCTTTTATTTATTTAATTTTATGACTCTTCTTATGACATAAAAGTTCTGGGGGACACTTGTTTCTTCTCCCCCTGTTAGAATGCAAATACCTTCAATTGTTTTAAATGTATTTCCCCCTTTTATGTTTCTCTTGAATCCTACATTTGCATTTCAAAATTCCTACTTAGCTCTGATCTTTTCACTAAGGATGCTTGGAAGCTCATTCCTATTAAAGGTCTATTTTATGCCCCACACTTATATATAGCTGCCGTGTGTATCCTGGAAGGCAAATTCCTACATATTGTACATGTTCTATAGTTATTTTAAGTGGAATTTTGCTTTCTATCTCACTTTGCTGGATTTTGTTGTTAACATACAGAAGTGCTGCTGATTCATATGAATTTATTTTGTATCCTGCAACTTTGTTGAAATTATTGCTTCAGTTAATTATTACTAGACCCACTAGCATTCTCTAAGTAAGTTAGCATGTCATCTGCAAAAGTAATAATTTTGCTTTAATAATCTTGCTCATTTTTGTTTAAATTTGGCTAGATCTGAAAGGGGTACATAGACATCCCCTGCTATCATAGGTTTGTTGTTCATTTCTTCCTGCACCTTATTTGTTTTTTACTTTTAAGTATTTAATTGCCACGGATTTTGATGCATATGTATTACATTATTATTATTAAAATATTATTCTGAAAGGTACCATAGATAATAAATTGATATTAATACTTTATTAACATTAACATAGTTTCCTTGTTTATCTTTTTAAATCAAGTCTATTTTTGTTGTTGCCTTATCTGAGATCATTATTGCTACTCCTGTTTTTTTTATTACTTCAGATAAAGCATAATAGATTTTACTCTACTCCTTATTTTAATTTTATGTGAATCTTTATGTTTCAAGCACTTTTCTTGTAAACAATATGGTGTTGGAGGATTTTACTTTCTATTCCATTCTGCTTTCCTCTCTCATATTATAGACGAGTTCATGCCATTCAAATTGACAATTATGATAATTAATTGTATATTTCTTTTGCTCCTCTTCTCTTATACTTTTTCCTCTTTGCTTTCCACATCCTCTTCAGGTGTGAAAGAAAATGATAGTGAGAGAGGAGTATGCTAAGTACTAGTTGTCTATGCTTGATTCACTCTGCTTTTAGTTTCCCAGCCCCTCTTCTCTTTCCCCTAACCAGAGTCTAGTCATTGGTTCTCATCCTTTCTTTCTGTTCATTTAACCTTCTCTTTGTATCCCAAAGCCCTACTCTCTGTTTGCCTTAGGAATGATTCCTCCCTCTCCCTATCACCATTCCCTCCTGATTTCCTATTAAGTAAAATGTACTTCTGTACGTAGTGCTTTGTATGTATGTATTCTCCACTTCTTTGAAAGGCGCGAAATAAAACAAAGCTCAAGTGTCACCTGTCTTGCTTTCTTCCTTGTTTGTATTTTTTTCCATTTGCCCACCTTGATTTTGTGAGATGATTTTACTCCCATTTTCCCCTAGCACATTCCTCTTTTCTCTTCCTCTTTTTCTCTCTTTCTTAAAGATCATTAAAACATAATAAAATCACTCCTAGATTCTCCGTCTTATTTAATTAAATCTGTGACTCTTTATGATGTTAGGATTCTGGGAAAGAACTGTGTAATCTTTTACTCATATTTGCCTTTTTATCTTTCTCTTGAACACTATGTTTGTATTTCAAAGTTTCTATTCAGCTTTGGATTTTATATTAAGAATGCTTGGAAGTCCTCTGTTTGAAGGTATATTTGTTTTCCCCTGTGAGATTATGTTGAGTTTCCCCCCCCATATTTCTTTTTAATTTATGCAATAAAACAAGAATTTCCAAAACATGGTATAAAAACAAAGGTGACTCAAATGAAATTGCAACTCTATTATGTACAACCTGCTATTCCTTTTAAACATAAAATAAAGTTATCATGCAAATTTCTTTTTTCTTCTTCCCTTCCCCTTTGCCCTAGAGATAGCTACCATTAGACACAAATAGGTGTATGTATGTGTGTGTATTTATAGTATGTGTGTATATGTATATATATATATATATATATATATGTAAGATTATTCTATACAGATTTCTATTTATCAGTTCTTTCTCTAGATGCAGATGGCATCTTTCTTCAAATGTCCTTTATAGTTAATTTGGATATTTGTAATAGTAAAAATTACTTATTCAAAAGTCATTCTTAAAACAATGTTGCTGTTACTGTATACGATGTTCTCTTGGTTCTGCTCATTTTGTCCTTCACTATTTCATGCCCATCTTTCCATGTTTGTCTAAGATCATTAAACTCATCGTTTCTTATATCACAGTAGTATTCCATCACAATCATCTACCACAACTTGTTCAGTCATTCCTCAATTGATGGGCTACTCTGCAATTTCCAGTTCTTTGCCACCACAAAGAGAGCTGCTACAAACATCTTATTACATATTAGTTCTTTTCCTTTTTCCCTAATCATCTTTGGAAATTTAGTACAGCTATTGCTGGGTCAAAAGGTATAGGCAGTTTAATAATGCTTTGAGCAAAATTCCAGATTGTACTCCAGAATGGTTGGGTCACTGCAGAATTCCACAAACAATGAATGAGTGTCTTAATTTTTCCACATCCTCTCCAACATTTGTCACTTTCCCCTTCAATCATTTTAGTCAATCTGGTAGGTGTAAAATGATATCTCAAGGTTGTTTTAATTTGCCTTTCTCTAATCAATAATGATTTAGAGCATTTGTTTTATAGGATTATAAATTATTTTGATTTCTTCACTGGAAAACTACCTATTCATATCCTTGGACAATTTCTTAATTGCAGAATGACTTGTATTCTTATAGATTTGACAAAGTTCTTTCTATATTTGAGATATGAGACCTTTATATCTGATAAACTATCTATAAAATTTCCCCCCAAATCTTCTGCTTTCCTTCTATTCTTGATGACATTTGTTTTATTTGTGCAAAACCTTCTTAATTTAACGTAATCAAATTATCCATTTTACACTTAACTTTGCTCTCTATCACTTGTTCACACATTGAGTTTTGATGGGCAAATTATTCTTGGTGGTAAGCCTATATCTTTTGCCTTCTGAGATACAGTAACCTTAGCTCTTTCCTCCTTTACAATGGTAGTAGCTAGCTGCTAAATCTTCTGATCTTGATTCTAGCACCTTTGTTCTTGGAGTCTCTACTTATAGTACTTTTATCTTTGATTTAGAAATGCTGGATTTTGTCTATGACCAAATTTTGACTGGGCTTTTTTATTTTAGATTTTCTTTCAAAAGGTCACTTGTGTATACTTTTAATTTTTACTTAATTTTCAGGTTCTAATAGGTCTAGACAGTTTTTGTTCACGATTTTTTGAAACAGGGTATCTGTTGTTGGTGGTGGTTTTGGTTTTTGTCGTAGTTTTCAGGCAGCCCAATGATTCTTAGCTTTGTTTTTTTCTCCTTGACATGTTTTCCAGTTCACTTGTTTTTGAAAGGGGATGCCTTACATTTTTCCAGTCTTTTGATTTTGTTCCAATATTTCTTTTGTACTATGGAGTCATTTATCTCTCTGTGTTCATCCTAATTTTCAGGGAATTTATTGTTTTAGTAAGGTTTTGTCCCTCTTATACCATTCAGTTTATTCTCCTTATTCTCCTTCTTCCTGAAAAGCAGTGGTGTCAAACTCAAATAGAAATGGATCCCTGAAGGCCACATACTGACTTAGAAAACCACAAATTATCTATGTTGAATTATATTCTTATTTATTTTGTTAAACATTTTCTAATCGCATTTTAATCTGACTTGGGCTCAGGCTGCAAGTGTGAATCTCTGTTCAAGAGTTTTCATTTCTTTTCCAATTTTTTCCCTCTATATCTACCATTTCATTTATAATATCATTTTAAAATTCTCATTTTATTTCTTTCAGGAATTCTCGTTGAACTTGTGGTCATATTGTATTTTGCTTAAGATTTTGCATTATATATATATATACATACACACACATATGTGCATATACATACATAAAGCATTACACATATATACAATATATATAACACATGTAATATTATATGTGTATACTAACACCTATATACATATACTTACATACATACATGTGTGTATATGTGTGTAATCATTGTCTTACTTTATTATTCATTTCTCCAGCCTTATTTCTTGAATTGGGATTGTGTCAGGGTCAGGCTCTGAACATTTCTAAAATGAAGGATGAAGCCTCCTTTAGCCCTAATTGGCATTATCTGCTCTGATTTTTTTGGGTTTTAAGTTCCTGTGTTCTTCAACAACCCCAGGGGAGTAGTTCAGTTCAGAAAGCTGCAAACTTTCAGTTCTGTAAAGGGTCTGACCTAGGGAATGGTATGACCACTCCTCTCCTGGTCTGAGCCTCCTGACCCCGGATTAGGGTCTGAATGGTAGAGCTGTAAGCTTGCTACTGGTCAAAGCTCTTCAGTAGACAGCTGTTGGCCCCAGTCACTGTCAGCATGCTGCAGGGCTCTGCTGGGCCTGAATAATTGAAATTGTCAATGAAATGGTCCAAGTTCCCTGCCCCAGACATATACCTGCAGGCCTAGCCCCTGACTCTTTTTCCTTGGTCTCAGGTCAGAGTGACACAGCTTCTAGCTGATCTAATCCTTGGTCCATGGTGTGCTCCTGGTTTCTAGTACACAGCTGTAGTCCCTAGTCATGTAGTTCAGTCCACACACTGGAAGGCTCTCTTGTTGGCCTCGTGGTTAGACCCCTAAGTGTGAGAAACTATCCAGATAACAGAAACTTAGATTCACTTAATAAGCAGTAAAAGGGAGGTCATATTGAGGTGTTGGTGTGTTTCAGTTATGTTTGCAGTCAGCTCTGGGTTTTTACTAGTTGTTTTCCTGTGTCAAAGTGGGATAGAAAAAAAGCACCCACTGCAGTTTCTTTATGAATTTTACTATTACCACCTGGACAAGTACGCTTTCTTGATCTTTCCTAAAGTATTTATGTGAAAGAGTTTTTCTGTAGGGCTCCATCATCTTGCTGGTTCTCTCTGGAGGCTTTATAATTAAAATCTGTCCGCAGACAAGGCTTTTGGAGAGTTCCAGATAATCCAGGCCAAGAGTATTTTGCAGAATGTGACCTCTTAGGGGAGGGAGGATGGGGTTTCTCTTTCCTCCCCTCCCATTGACCATGGTTTCTAGCAGCAGAGGAAAGCTACTTGCTTAGAAGAAGACCCTTCACTGAGTAGTAGTTTGAGTGAGTTTGAGGTACAGTTGAGAGAGGAGAGATTCATATTTTCAGACACAATGAGAGGCACTCATAACAAACAAGGAACAGCTTCAAGGAGTGTGACCTCTGGATGGCAAAGAAGAAATCCAGTTATGAACTCAAAAAAGGGCTAGTCTGGGCAATCAAGAGCTAGGCTTCAGAGAAAGGTAGACCCTGGGAGTCTAGCAGGGAATATGTAGACTCCAGAAGTAAAGAAAGGCCTATGTGGCCTTGCAGTGCCAGAATTATGCATTGTCTGGGACACATGTTGTCTGACACACCCCACACGTGTGCTTCACCATCACTGTACTCTAAGTTTGTGCCTCCTCTTCTCATATACATTGTGTTTATTTGTGGGAAAGTACCCCAGGAGGTTTATGGGGGAGTAATTTATAACTATTGTAGCATTTTAGTAAAATGCTCTTACTTTGAGCTTTGGGTGGCTCTGAATGGGCAGCACACCAGATGGGGACCGTGAGCTTTAGTCACAGTTGCACATACTACACTAGAACACGGAAGAGTAGCTGTCCCCCTGTGAATCCAACTTTGAACCCAAAACATCAATTTGGGGATTACCCCAGAGGGAGAGTCACACGTGGGTTTTCACACTGAAGAGGCTTGAAAATGGCTATTACAGATAATATCACTGAGTAGATTTCAAAATATTTCTTATACAAGGTCTTGTTTTTTTTTGGGGGGAGGGCAATTGGGGTTAAGTGACTTGCCCAAGGTCACATGGCTAGGTTTTTGTGTTAAGTGTCTGAGGCCGTATTTGAACTCTGGTCCTCCTGACTCCAGCGCGGGTGCTCTATTCACTGTACTACCTAGTCGCCCTGCTTATACAAAGTCCTACCAAAATGTTTTGCACTTTTAAGATTTAGTAACATTGGTTGGGGCGGCTAGGTGGCATAGTGAATAGAGCACTGGTCCTGGAGTCAGGAGGACCTGAGTTCAAATTCGGCTTCAGACACTTGACACACCTACTAGCCGTGTGACTTTGGGCAAGTCACTTAACCCCAGTTGCCCTCCAAAAAAAGCAAAAAAAAAAAATAATGTTGGTTGTAGGTCTGATACATATGCTGTAGAAATAGTATTTAAAAAGACAGTTCTTAAAGATTAGGTAAAGTACATAACAGTTTATACAGTATAATCTTATTCTAGATGCCCTAAAACAAACAAAAATCAGCTAAAATGAATGAGAAGATGAACCATTCTCAATAGCTAATTTAATGGAACCTCTTATTAGCTGCCCAAAGAAATTTTACCACTAACGGCTGGTCACTTCCACTGTGCCTGGAACCCTAGATAATTAAAGTTAAACATTTATAAATTTTAAAATATGAGGAAATTATGAAGATCCAAAAGGAAAACTAAAATTCCTATATTGAGATTTCAACCATTATTCTTAATATACCTTCAGGCTTTGGAGAACAACAGCCTGGTGGGTAGAAATTATGGTGTCCAACTTTATTTTCCCCAGTCTCCTGTTACACTCTCTTCCCTGCAGTCTTCTCAATGTCTCAAAAACATGCCAAATTCATTCTACTTCTGTGATTTTCTTTATTTTGTTATCCTTTTTGTCAATCCATCCCTCAAAACTCTGTACATACTTTAAGGCTGAGATCAAGTATCCATCTCCACTTCCCTGACCACTCCACTCCTTTTTGAATTCTATAACCTCCAAACTTCTCTAGTACCTCAAGTCTCTACCAGACCTTTTAGCCCTTAATTATATGTAGTCACACACACACACACACACACACACACAGACACATTTTTTTAGCCAATCTTTTTTCTCTCCTCATCTAGACTATAAGCTCCATGAAGGCAGAGATAAAGTCTCATTTTGCAACTATATTTCTGAAAAGGCTTCACATGGTCCTAAGCACAGTACTTAAATATCTTCTAATTTGTGTATGTGTGTATGTGTATGTGTATGTGTATGTGTATGTGTGTGCCTAGAGGCAATAAAGTGGGTCTGGGCCTCCTAAGTGGTATCCTAATCCACAGTAGCTGCTTTTGGAAATTTAGAGACAGAGCAGCCAGTAACGCTAAAAGCTGTGTGTTTGACATGTTTTAGCTCATACAAGGAAAGAATATGACCAAACTTGAGATATTTAGAGCAGAGATGGGGGTGGGAAAGGAATAGAAGTTCAAGGCAAAGGCTATATCTGGACCATAGGCACCTGAGATATAAAAATATGACTAGATGTCTGGAGAGGAAAGGACATATCTGTGACTGCCAGAGGAGGGCATCGAGGTCTCAGGAGAGAGACACTTAAAGTCATGATAGGTGGGGGAAGGTAACTATTGATGCTCAGTGAAATACCAATTAGTGAGGCTGCCTGGGCCTGGAAAACTTCTAGGTACTGAAAAATCAAGAAAAGGGAGGCTCTCCCTGCTAAGAATTAGGAGCAGAACTAGAATAGGTATAAAGGAAGGCTGACCTGGACATTTCCTTAAAATGAGGCTTCTCTTAAAATGAGGAATATCATTTGTACAATGCTTCCAGAGTTGTTGCGATGACCAAGTCAGATAATATACAATAATCTGATTTGTAACCTTAAAGTGCTATATAAATGTAGGTGGAATCCCTGCAGGAAAAAAGTTCTCAACTTTTATGAGCATAACCTCAGGGCACTTTCCTGTCTTTGCAGAATTAGACCCAGAGGTGTGGATTGCTAGCACAGTGAAAGCCTGTCTTTCAGAATAATTCCAATTTCCTTTCAGCAGAAATTGAGATAGTCCTGCCTAATTTGGAGGCTAGGGTAAGTACATTTCTTTTAGGTCTCTCCATGGCCCTTGCAGCTAGAGCCAGAGCCATGCAAATGACCCTGGAGTGTCACTTAGCAGCATTGGAGGGGGTGGGGCATAGTGAACTGGCAACCATTTTCTTGATCACTGCTTTATTTAAATAAGTATTGGGGAATTTTAAGCATGCCCATTTTGGAGCAGCTAGGCAAAGCTGGAAGGAATGGAATAAAGGATACTTGCATAGTTGGGAAACAGGCAGCATTGAGTTGACAAGCTCCAAGGGATTGGAGATCAGTTTCTATCCTAACATCTTAATTATACACCTGAGAATTACAGCCCTTAAATAGAAACCCCTTGGGATTTAAAAATAAAAATACAAACATTTACTATAGCAAAATACTCTTAGGCCTCCCCTAGGAAAAATATAAATTCCTAAGAAAATCAAAAGTGAATAGGAAGGAAAGACAGTGTATATAGTCTCATTTAGGTTCACCAAGAAATTTTTTCAGACCTGTAAGCACATGGAACAGCCTTCAGCTCCATTGCTGATTTATGGCCTGAAAATTTTAAATCCAGTAGAACAATCTTCTACAGCATTTACTATTGCCAATTTATTGTGATACAGTCATATTTTTTTTTAACTTAAACCTTTTCATTCTTTTCTACCTAAACTTGGTGCTGCCATAAGATACACAGCCTACTCATTTGATTTATTGGCAGGATTCTCTTTAATTAAGAGATGCCTCATTTATTCACATTTCAAAAAAAAAAAAAATCAATATGAAGAGAATTACACCCTAGCCACTGGAAATAATAAAAGCCAAGTCATAAAGTAGCTACATACTTTAAAATTTGATTTAAAAAGTTGTTGGTGGAATCACTGCAAGCCATCTGGAATTCAGGAGTCCAAGAGAGTGCACATTTTTTGATCTAATAAAGGCGTGCCACAGGTGCAGAGAGAAACATAAGATTGAAAGTAGTGCTTCTAGGGCTGGAGAATAAAGCATGCTCCCTAGGGTAGTGTTGTGTTTTTCTTTTCTACTTTTAAAGAAATGAAATTATACTGAATGTAGCACTCATAAGAGTGTCAGTCTGATAGGCCTGGAGTCTGAAATGTCTTCTACCCACAAGGCAAGGGCAACACAGATAGGAGCCTTAGGAAATTTACAAATGGTAATGGACCTTAATTGGGATCCAAAGAGAATGACCCAACAAGTAGGCCTTCAACAAGAATTAGGTCAAATTGTACTCTGACTGTGACAGGATGGGGGAGAGGTCATTTAACTGTGAAATGCTTTAGTCTTTCATGGTGATTCATAGGATCCAAGATGTAGAGGCACAAGAGACCTTAGAGGTTATCTCACCAAACTTATTTGCAGATAAGAAAACTGGGGCCTAGGGAAATTAAGTTGACTTGTCCAAGGTCACATAGGTAGTAATTGTGGGAGGAGGGATTTCAACCTAGGTCTTTTGATGCCAGAGCCAGGGATCTTTCCATCATACAATTATGACTCTACTTCTATTACATCTCCTTTTCAAGGAGACAGAAAATTCACTTTTGAATGGCTGGTTTTAAACATTTGGTTGTAAAAACACTTGCTCAGGTTTACCACTTCAGAAATAGGGTTGGCTCTACAGATTGGTAAAGTAGATGAGCACCTATACAGTACGGTTTGAGGAGTAACTCAATACCCTATCTGTATCAAAATGCATATTTTTTTCCCCTTCAGTTTGCCATAGAACTGTTATACCTTCTTCTATGGTTTGAAATTCCTTCTACTAGTATCTCCACTGATTTGTATAATAAAGGTATAGGCATTATCTTTAAGAGGCTGCTGTTAAAATGCACTTATTACCTCATTCTGAGAGAAGATCCCTGGCCCTCTTCCATAGCATAGATTCCTTTATCAGACTAGCTAGCTTGTCCGCCAATCAACATTTATAAGTGCTTACCATGTACTAGGCAACATGACAAATGCCAGTGATAGAAGAAGAACAACAACAGTCCCTGCTCTCAAGGAGCTCATATTCTAATGGAGGAAGCAACATGGAAATAATTATATATGTGATAGACACAGAATAGATGGAAAATAATCTCAGATGGAAAAGTACTAATAGTTAGAGGGGCTGGGAAAAACCTCAAGCAGAACATGGGACCTGAGCTTGGTCCTGAAGGAAGGCAGTGAAATTGAGGCAGAGATTTGAAAGTTAGAACAAGGTAAAGAGCCAGGAGAGGGAGGGTCCTGTTTGGAAAGTAAGTTGGCCATTGCTGCTAAAGTATAGAATTTGTGAAGGGTGGTAAAGCGCAAGAAGACTGATGAGTAGGCATGGCCCAGTTTATGAAGATCTTTAAAAACCAAACAGATGGCTTTGTATTTGTTTCTGGAGGTAAGAGGAAACTACTGGAGCAGTGTGGAGTCTGTGGTTGGACCTGTGCTTTGGAAAAATCTTTTTTGGTACTTGAGTGTATGATTGATTAGAGTAGATCTGAGGCAGGGAGGACCCCCTCTTCCCCAGAAGGTCATTGTAATAGTCTAAGAGATGAGGACTTAGGCTGTGAGAGCAGAGATAAAGGAACACAAACAGTAGATGTTGTGAGCATAGAAATGATGATTTTGTAACTGAGTAAAAGTGAAAGTAAAGGATAACACTTAGGTTATAAGCTTGGATAACTGGGAAGATGGTGGTATTCTCAATAGTACTAAGGAAGCTCAGAAGAGGAGCAGGTTTTTAGGGAAAGGTTTTAGGGAAAATTATGTTTTCATTATGTTGAGTTTGAAATGCCTATGAGACATCCTTTTAAAGATGTTCTAAAAGCAGTCCAGGATTATAGCTCAGGACAGAGATATGTAAATATGTATATGTAGATCTGGGATATGTAGATCTAGGAGTCATCTGCATAGGGAGTATAACTGAACCCCTGAAAATGAATGAAATCACCAAGTATGCTAGCGCAGTAAAAGTAAAAAGAGAAGAGATCTCAGGAGATCTTCCCTTAGGGGAACAACTACGGTTAGTGAGCATCAAATGAATGAAGAACCAGAAGGTGTTCCCTACCGAAATCAGATTTGGTCCAAATTTATAGGTAACATTTTCCTTAAAAGCTTTAAAATCTCATTGGTTTTCATTATCACTTTTGACACAATTCAACTGGAGTGCACAGATAGATGACAGAAAGGTAAATAGAGATGGATAGACAGAACATTTATAAGTGCTCATTATGTGCCAGGCACTGTGATAAGTGTTGAAAATGCAAATATAAGCAAAGGGAAAGAAAGTCCCTATTCTCAAGGAGCTTACATTCTAATGGGGGAGGGGAAGAAAACACCCAAAAGGAAGGTGATGAGCAAGGTGTCAGAAGCAGAACCAGGTGAGAAGTGAAAATGGCTGACCCTAGGAACTTTCTCAAATAGAGGTTCTTTGAGTTAACAGGGATGGAGGTATCTCAGGGTAAGAAGGCAGCCAGGACAGAGGTAGAAAAGTTTGGAGAGTCAGGAGCAGAGCCAGGAGAAAAAGAGATGAAGAACCCAGTGAAGACATCTTTATCAAGGAGTTTAACAACAAAGAGGAGTAGAGATATAGTATAATAGTGGGGATGGTAGCATCAAGTGAGGCTTTTTTAAGGATGAGGGAAAACATGGACTTTTTTTTTTTGCTTTTTTGGAGGCTGTAAGGCAGGGCAATTGGGATTAAGTGACTTGCCCAAGGTCACAGGGCTAGTAAGTGTTAAGTGTCTGAAGCAGGATTGGAACTCAGGTTCTCCTGTCTCAAGGCCAGTGCTCAATTCACCACAATACCTACCCAATCCAAGACGTGGACATTTTTATAGGCATCAGAGAAGGAACTGGAAATTGAGATAAATTGAATATAAGAAAGAGAATCAAGATGATAACAGGGAAAATCTATAGAAGAAGACAGGAAGTAACAATGGGATCAAGAATGCATGTTAAGGGATTGACCTTGGCAAAGAAAAGGGGCACTTCTTCATCTGAGATATGAAGGAAGGGGGAGATAGTAGAGAAGATGTCTTACTGATGTGGGGTGAAGAGGAAAGAAGAAGAGGAACTCATAGCAAATGGATGTTTCTTTTTGGTGAAGTCTGGGACAAGGTCAGTATTTGAGAGGGTGAGTGTTAGGGTGCCATGGAAGGCTTTAGGAGAGATGAGACCATTTTGAACAGCTGCTTCAGAGAATTAGATAGTGAATTAATTAAGGAGCAATAAAATGATTGCTCCCCTTCAGTGAAGGCCCACTTGAGATTAGATAACATAAATTTGTAGTGCATACAATTGGCATGGTTTTGTGATTTCCTCCAGTTCCATTCAGCAGAACATGAGCAAAAAGAGACAGATAGTGAGAGTAATATAGGGTTGGGTTTTGGAAAGGGATGATTGGAGATAGGACAGGGGAGACAGGTAATCAAGAGTAGAGGTTAATGTAGAATTGAGTTGTTTCATTAGGGGGTCAAAATACAGAAAGAAGAGTACGTCGATAGATTGCCTGGCAAAGTGCTCAGTTCCTTCAGAGCAGGGTTTGTCTTTGTTTTCCCAGGGCTTAGGACAGTACCTGACACATAGTAGGTGGTTAATAATTGTTTATTGACTAGGTGACTAACATTACCAAGAGGGAGAGGGAATTAAAGGAGTTGAAAGGCATAAAGATAGAATGATAAAAGATTATGATTAGATAAATAATTTCAGAATTAGGATCAGGATTAGATGGTTATCTAGAAAGCTTGACTATAAGGCAATAAGAAAATGGAGAAATTTCACTGAGACAGGGAAAAGAGATGAGCATGATGGTAGTATGGATTATTGGCAGGTCAGGATAATAGTTCTAGACATAGTTCTCCCCTATAGAGCACCCTGGGTCTCCAGGGTGGGGGAAGACATGGAGGGAGTAATTAAACACAATGGTTTTGGACAAGGGAGGATGGTGAAAGGGGTCAGAAATGCCCAAAGAGAAAAGTAATTTAGAACAAACTGATGACTTCATAAATTTTACCTCGACTTGACCTTTGTCCAAAATCTGGAAATCATCCAAGGAATCATACCTACACTGTGACATAGTGATCTGAGTTCTGGCTATTTTCAGGGCCCCTGTAAGTTACTGTCTGAAAGTACCTTTTTTTTCTTCTTTTACTGTGAAATTCTAATAACTTCTTTTTTCGTTAGGCAGTCAGAATAACTTCAGGTTTTATGACTGCAAGGGTCTTTCTGTGGAATCTACTCTTGTAAACCCCTTAGAAATGTAAACTCATGTAATTTGTTTGCTCACGGGTTTTCTCAGTGTGGATTATAACAACACCAGTCAGGCTTTGTAAAGACTATCAAGGTATTTCTGGGAGCAAATTCAATATTTTAGTGTCAATCTAGAAGACCCTAAGTAATTTAGATTTTGGTTACCTTAGAAACCTTTTTTCCCCCTGTGAGTTGCCGTTGGCTGTCAAACACAGGACTGGTTTTGAAAGTCCCTAATTCTTTATTCCTGCAGCTAAGGAGAAACATTAAGCTTGCAAACAAACACAGTCAGGATTTTATTTGAAGGAAACAAAGAGTTCTATTATTATCTGGGTGGAGGGAGAAGGAATTTAGAGCCCACTCCAACCAACAAATTATATTTCTGAAGGTTTGAAAATTGAACTGAGGGGGAGGAGAAAGATACCATATTGAAAGCAGCTGGACTGCACTGATTTTGATTCTCTTCTCTGTTACCTCCCATCCTTTTCTGCAACTTGAGAGGAGGAGGGAAGGTGAACTAGAATATGGTGGGAAGCTCCCTCAGCTATCAATTTAGCATCTCCTTCCCTCATCATAGAAGTCTATTGCCAGATCCTTCCCAGAAAATCCCAGGAAGGAGAAAGAGCTTTTGAGAATTTAGGGTTAAGATAGGATGAAGAGGACAAAGCTTTGTAAAATGTATCCCTTTGATTTTTCCCTTGTGAAATCCTGACTCCTCTTTTAGAAATTATGCTGACTCTGATCTACTTGTATACTTCCCAATATAGGCATTCCCTTACTTATAGGTGAGAACAGAATGAAGTCTATGAATTCATTCCAAGTATCCTGAATATGCCTTTTTCTCCTAAATTTGACCAAAGTGCTGGCTAGTCAGTATATCTCAGTTTTAGTACTGACCCTGTCACTTATTGATCTTCAGTAAGCAATTTCCTTATATGGACTTACTGTTCATCTATAAAATAGCAGAATTGGGCTAGATCATTTCTGGTCCCTTCTAGCCTTAGGATTCAAGTTGCAGTGTTTCTCAGACTGGGGGTGGGGTGGGATGAGGTGTCAGGGAATCCTAGGTATTAGGAATGATTTATATTTACAAGGCTCAGGGTTTATGGGTTTAATTCTGGAGGTAAGATGTGTTTGTTTTGGACACTACTGGGTTGTGTTGATCAGAAAGATTCCAGTGACCTTATAACAGCAAAGATCCTTACAAATCAGACCATAAGAGCTGCCCAATTTAGAGAGTAAATAAGGATTTAAAATTGGAGAAACTTGATATTATTTTTTTGGGGGGAGCCATTGTTATATTAAAAAAGTACTAAACATTTATTCTTGTAGCTTCTTTTTCAGTAGTAAGTCTTTCTCAATTTCATAGATATTTTAAAAGGAATTTTCAACTCTTCAGAACAGTATGTGATGACATATATGTAAAAGTAACAGAGGGAGGTTTCTTTTTCCTTTCCTGGAACTGGTATTTCAGACTAGAGTACAGCAGAAAAAAAAAAAGTCTAGCAGCTGGACAGGGCAGCTAGTCCACAGCTGGTCCCGCTGGCAAGATTCTGGGCGTTATCTGTTACTGCCCCCGACTTAAGCAGAGCTACAGAAAGACACCGCCCTCCTCCCAGTTACGGGGTATCGACTACGGGGCCAAAGCTTATGTCGAAGACCTGGAGGGCCCAAATGACCACTTTTTCAGCTTGATAAAGCAAGGGACCCCCTTCTAAGCTCCTTCTTCCCAAGGAGAGCTGGACTGGCTCCCAGGGAGAAGTTTTTGATCAGTCAGGCCTGAATTAGCGACTACAAGGAAGGTATGCCTCCCCCCGCCCCGGGAACTGCTCCTGCCCTGGGTTCGAGAATCGGAAGAAGGCCCCGGGGTCTTCCAGGAACCCCAGCTCTAACTCCCGGCGTCTCCTCCTCCCTCTTCTCTCCTAGGCCACGTGCTGGAGGAAGGCTCTGCAGCAGCCGCCCGGGCGGAGCGGCAGCGCCCACTCCGCCCACTCCCCGCCTTTCTCCGGTCCTGGCCGCCCACCTTGCCGCTCCGCCCCTTCGTCCGCCTCCGCCTCCCCAGGCAGCCCAGCCTCGAGCCTGCACCGCCCGCCCGCCCCGGCGAGGCTCCTGGTGAGCGCAGCCACCGCACCTGCCAAGCCCAGGGAGAGCCCAGCCGCGGCCGCCCTGGCTCCCTTTCTCCCTCCCTCTCCTCTCTGCAGGGTCTCCCATGACGCCTGAGCTTAGCCCCTCCACCTGCCAAGCATGACTACTTCCCTGCAAGATGGGCAAAACGCCTCGGGGAGAGCGGCTGCCCGGGGCTTGGGGTTGACCCAGGTGTGCGGCGCTGCCCAGGGGAGGGGCGACGCTAGTGCCCTGGCAGCGCGCCCCCCGGGGCTGCCCTGTCGGACTCTCCTGCCCCCTCTGGAGGGCGCCCAGTTTTGTGCTGCGGACAGGTAGGTGGTTTCTGGGGAGGGGGAGCAGAGCAGCGTCCCGGGGTGGGAGCTGACCGGGGTGAGGAGGACGGTCCTGGTGGGGAAGCCTGGGCTAGAACTCTGGCCAAGTTTGGGAAAAGTATCACAAGACCATCCCCTTTCTAGCTCGCTCCTGGGATCGGTAGGACATTGCGATCTCACTGTGCCTTCTCATAAATAGCATTGTCCATTCATTGAGAGCTGCTTCTCTTTCTCCCTCCTGACACCCGCCTCTTCTCATTAGTGTAACCAGAAGGCAACGAAGACTCCAGGTTGATTTTTTTTTTTCCCCCTTCGAGGCCCTGCATTTTCTTAATAAACACTCTTGGTTTCTTTAAACTGTAGCATTAAATGAAACCTCGCCTCCCACACAGACATTACCGGTACCTAGCCAGAAAAAGCAATGCTCTGGATGGATATCTGATCAGTCTTGCTTCCCGAAGACTTAGGATGGAATCGTTTAAAATATTCTCCAATCTTTATACCATTCAGCATCAAGTACATTTGTAGTTGACTGTCTAAAGTAGGGCATTCCTTAGGAGAGAAAAGGCTGCAAAGGTATAAAGCCTACAAATTAAACGTATTATTGACCTCCTTCAACTCAGATGACTCAGGTACCGCTTATTTATTTACTTATTTTTAGGTTCAGAGCATTCTAAACTCTAGCAAAGTTACGTTACTTTTCATTATACCGCAGTGTACATTTTATACTGGCAAGTTCCATTAACTTAACTGCTTTCAAAGACTCAGTACTAGTTGCTGTTTTGTAGCTTAAGCATCTGAGAAGTCAACAGACTGTGTGTGGGCAACGTTTTGAATGAAATTTGAAGTGAGATGAACCACAGCTATAATTAATAAATATAACTTTCAAAATGTGATTAGTAAAGTATAATAGAACAGGTTTCTCTAAATGCAATAAAGATTCCCATGGTTTCATTGAAGCTTTAAAAGAATTTTTTTGTTTGTTTGTTTGCTTAGAGCAGTTTCCAGAATAACCGCTTCTACAATTTTGGTCTCTGTATTTTTGCTTCAGAGAAGTTACCAAAAACTGCTGTTTACCTACATGCCTGATGGTTTGTGGAAGGTCAAAAGTGTAGATATTACAAAAGGTTCAAGTTATTAAAGTACTTTAAAAAATTTAATCCACAGAAAATATGCCAAAAAGCTTTTCAGTGTACTTTATATAATATTAGGTCTGTTACAGTACTGTTTGGCCTTAACAGTTTTAGATTCTGACAGCAATTATATTTTACATTCTGTTTTATGTAAATTATATCCTATGTTCTGTTGGTTGCAGGAGAAAAAAGAAAGATCTCAATGTTCTAGAAATGCCATCTATTCCAAATCCTTTCCCTGAGCTTTGTTGTTCTCCATTTACATCTGTGTTTTCAGCAAGCCTATTTCCCAAAGCAAATTCAAGGAAAAAACAGGTATGAGTTTTTAGTTTCATTGTTATAACTCTTAGGATCGACAAAATCACATAACACCTTAAAAGACACATTCAGTCTTCTGATTTAGGTTTTTGTGATTGTGGATTATTTAACATGAATCGTGAAAAAGAGGCAACTTTCCTTATAGTATTAACTTCATGGCTAAAAACTCCTCAGTAAAATATATATATGTATTTAATTGTAACAAGTGATGTCAGATGTGATATATTTGATAACACAATCATACATATGTACTGTGTATAAATATAATAACAATTTCCCTTTTCTCCCTTTCCAGCAAGGGTTTATTAAGCACACGAGGCCAAAAATGCAGTGGTCCTTGCCATGAGACGCTCATATTCCCTTTAGAAGGAGGTTGAGGGAGACACAGGCTTTTAAGTATAAACAAGTAAACAAATGTAAAGTATATGCAATGTAATACAAATAATTTCAAGAGGGAGAAAGTGCTAATAACCGGAGTGGGTGATTAGGTTAGCAATATCCTTATATAGGACTTGGTAGCTGCCATGAAGGGAGTTGGTTCTTCTGTGTGGAGATGAGTAGGGAGTACATTCTAGACAAAGAAGGCTTGATCCTGTATCGCCTTTGGCTTCTTTGATCCTTGAGGTACTACCTGCCCCATCCCCACCCCCTTTAACCTTGTCACTGTTCTTTAGTAATTCATTGGCAAAGTTAATTGGGTTCCAAACCTCTTCCATTTTCCCTCTTCCGAATTTTGAGTTCCTGAGGAAGGCTACTGGGAGTGAAAGCCTGGAAGCCTCTGGCTGCAGAGGGGAATGGTAGACAAGGAATTGAAAGGTGATAGTTAGGCATTTAGGATTTCTTCCTTTTCCTGGCACGTAGTAGGTGCTTAATAAATGCTTGCTGACATGACTTTCAAGGTTTGGCTTTATATATTGGGGGATGAGGTGGGGAAGATGGACCAATCAGCTTTCCCTCTCATTTTACTTATGACTCTTTTCACAGGCTTGGGGGTACACTGGGGATCAACAGGCTTGTACCCTTGGGCTTTTAGCCCAAGGAAGGTAGGAAAGAAAAAAGTGGGAAAGGGGAGGGGGGAGATGTAGTTGGGTAGGCAAATTTGTGCTTGATATCTGGAAAAACTTCCTAACAATTAGTTTTTCAAAAGTGCAATGGACTGCCTTGACAAGTTGTTGGTTGTCACTTTTTTGGAGATCTTCAAGCAAAGGATGGATGACTAATGTTTGTGCATGTTATGTGGTAAGCCCTCTTGAGTATTGGTTGGATTAGGTGGTTGCTGAGATCCTTTCCAACTCTCAAATTTTATGGTCTTGGTGGCAACAGAAGGGCGAAGACTGACTAGCTTCCCTCCCCACTGGTAAGCATCTAGCTGCTTTACTTTAATTCTTTCACTACTCTGGTAAGGAAGGGCAGGTTATATTTTCCTTCAAAAGTCCACATTAGCAGCTCAGTATGTTTTGGAAACAGAAAAACAGTAGTCTGTTGTTGGAGGTGGGGGGGGGGGGGGCTATGTGATGAAGCAGTTTTTTTTTTCTTTAGAGAAAGAGTCCTTGGGGTTTCTATGTGTATTTGCAAATATATGTTTATACTGAGCAATTACTAAGGTAATTGGGACTTTTCCTAGGATACCAACATGATAGGTTTGCAGTTCTTCTCCATGGCTATCTGGAGACCCTTGTCCCTCAGTGAAATTGTGCTTGGTGTTCCTTACCAGTAGGACCTGCTTTCTTGTTTGTTCCCTGTCGTCATGTCCCTGTGACATGCAGGATTACACTTTTCCCCTTTCATCGCCCTACCCTGCCTCTTCCCCAACCCATGAAAAGTACAGTTGAGTTTCTTTAGGGGATGAGCCTGTGCCCTTTTCTAGAACAAATGCTTTCATGGTTGAATTAATTGTTGGGCTGTCTTCTACACCAGTGGTGTCAAACTCAAAAAGAGACAAGTCCACTAAAATGTCTGGACTGAATACTGACTTAGAGAACCATAAAACATTGTCTGTGTTCTACTGTATTTTAATTTAATTTAAAATATTTCCCAAATGCATTTTAATCTGGTTCAGATTTCACTTGGTCATGAGTTTGACACCTCTGTTCTTCAGTGTACAGTGCTCCCTCACCTCCCCAGGGCTGCCACTCTTCCATCCTCATCGGTCCTTTTCTCCACCATCGTTCCCCAGGATCTTCACCTGGGAAGGAATTTCTAGTTGGCTCTGTGTGTGTATAGAACCTGACTTGTGATTTCACTGATACAATGAGTTCCTAGATTGGGAACCTCCCTTTATTGATAGATAAACTGGTAGATACTATGACTTATCGAGTTATTTAGAGTTTGAGCCTTGTCCAGGGTCACAAATCAGTATGTGTAAGGGGTGGGATTTGAACCAAAGTCTTCCTGGCTTCAAGGCCAGCTCTCTCTCTACTATGCCACACTGCCTTATGTATAGTTTGTAGGTAGAAAATGCCTAAGTAATAGGTGATGATCCTATAATGATTCATTCACGGTAACTTAGAGGTAGAGTAGAGGAGAACAGGAAGGCATATGTAGCAATATTCCAAGGAATAGTGTTCTTTGACTGGAGTGAGTTATGTCAGGAAGAGATTTTCAAACTCTTTGAAATCCCCCAAGTGCCTTGTTTATTTTTTTTAGATAATGGAAGTCATTACTTTGAGTAGGAGGTGGCAGGTGTAGGTGAGGATGAATACTACAGGACTTGAATTGTAGCCTTTTCTGGATTGGTATCCATTGATCTTAGAGGAAAACATAATATTGAATGGGAACTATGTGTCTTTAAGTGGAAGATTGTAGTAGGGGGCAAGAAAATGTACAAAAAGAGCTTTGCAGTTGGGGAGTAGGCTTCAGAATTAAGAAAAATGTGTCCCAAAGAGATAGGTGGCCATGGGGAAATGAATCGGTTTTGGTGTGTGGGGTATTTTTGAGAAGGATGGGGGAAATGACAGTGAGTGTTAGGTTGTGTTCTAGACTGAAGAATGTTCATTTAGGATTTGTTTATATCTTGAAATGAGAAGGGGACGAGGTTAATTTTTGTATCTCATGGCATAGCTACCTCAAACAGTTGTCTTCAGTGGAGGATGTTCCTATGTGACAATCTCTGAAGGGAAAGTGATAGAGGTGTTATGGTGGGGCAAACACATTCTTGTGTTTGTGTGTCTGGGTATTATGCCTAATCAGAGGAGCATCTATGACTACGATAGTTAATAAAGTGAGAAGTATTGTTTTGAGGGGAGAAGACAGTATCTCTTGGTGTTCTTGTGTTTTCCAAAGCAAAATGTAAAGAACAAGTAGAGTGAGACTGGGGAAACATAGGTATTTCTTTGAACTTTGCAACTGAGGAAAATTTTTTAACTTTTCTGGGTTTTCTTCATCTGTAAAATGAAGGAGAAAGGGTTTGAACTGGATGATCTTTAAGGTTTGCTATAGCTCTGAGAGATAACTCCTAGGCTGGGATGGTGATAGAGCTGGAAATGGGTGAGTTTTAAGTGTAGGCCATTGTCTCAACATAGACAGACTTATTTGGGGAAGGATGAAAATCTTTTTAAAAAGGGGACCAGGTTTGTAAAAGTGAAGTATGTTTTCTACTGTCTTGATATGTGTTTCCTGCTTTGGTACTCTTCCCTGATTCTGTGGACCATGTAATCAGGCAACAGGACATCTTTAATAGTCAGTGATCAGGGAGAATTCTCTTGGTCTAAATTAACATGGATCAGTCCTGAACATAGACTGATCCTGGAAGATGGCTACTTGTAGACTGTAAGCTCTATTAAGACAGGCAGTAGTTTCTCTCTCTAGTATAACATAATATTCTGAATACAACAGATGCTCAATAAATGTTTGATTTATATTTTTACTTTTTTCCATCCACATGTATATAGTTATTATTTTGGCAGATATACAAATATATACATATGTATGTATGCCCCTGTGTGTGTGTTTGTGTGTGTTTGTGTGTATTATGGGTATAAAGAGGAAGGAACCAGAAAATTGAAGGGGAGACAAGGTTTCTATTTTTCCTTTGACCTTACATGTATAAATTTTCTTTTGTTTTTATCTTTTTATATATGATCATTTCTTTGAAATTGGTAGGCACATGGAAACAAGAGTATGACACATATATAACACTTTAATGTTTCCATGGTCTCTTTTCATGCCTTATTTTGTTTGAGCTTTAAAACAACCCTGTGAAGTAGATTCACCAAAAGTATTATTAGCCTGATTTTATTGGTGAGGAAACTGAGGCCCATGGTTACACAACTAGTTAATGTCAAAGGCAGACTTTGAACCTAGTTCTTTATGATGTCAATTTTACTATTCTTTTATCATACGACCTCTCACAGGAAGAGAACACTATATGTATATCTCTTACATCTTCCATGAAAGCCCTATTGTGATTTCTAAGATGGTGTTGACTATCACCTAGGATGGTGTTACCTATGGGTTCTTGAAATCTATGTTGTTGGAACACAATCTCTCCTAACAACTACTCAACTGGAAAGAATTTAAGTATAGCCCTAAAAGTGTCTGTCATTTAAGGATCTGCATGGTATGGTTTGAACACTACCCGTTGGCTACTATGTGATAAACTTTTTCAGCTATTTCAATTCATGAAGCTCATTTCCTAAGGAATAGAGGAAATGGGATTTGTATTGGTATAGAGTAGCCATATGCATGAAATAAGTCTTTTAGTATTGAAGTGTTTGTGAACAAAAATATGTTGTCTTTTCAACTAGAATATCTATACAGAGTTATCCTTAGATTTCTTTGGTCATGGTATTTGACCTTTTTATTAAATAATGATGTAAATTAGATAGTGATGTAAATAACTCAGTATATGACAGGTTCTTCTCACTTATATTTATGGTCGAAACATGAGAGAGCAAGTGTATGATTCTCTTGTGTTTGTCCTTTCATTTTACATCTAATCTTTACTCTTTTTTTTGGAGGTTAATTCATTTCAACAAATGTTCCACTTAGGGCCTACTATGTTCAAGACATATTATTAGGAATTATTATTGTTAAATTATTGGAATTGTTCTAGGTATTTTATACTCCCAAATAAATTCTTCAGCGTAGAAAATTTTGAAGGATTCGACAGAAGATATAACAGAAAGAGTTAAAAATTTGTTTGGCTATAGTCAAAATCATTTTACAGACCACAAATATTTTTTTACAGTTTGAGATGCCTGCATAATGCATGAGAGGCAAAGCGTATTGAAGCCACAAATAGGACGTGTTTTATCTTCCTTAACAAATAAAATACCCAAGTATATAGCACTACTGGCATTTCTTCTTTTTTATTAAAAAAAGAGAGAAACTGAATTCTTTTTTCTATTTTTCTTTTTTATTATGCCAACTAGAGATATATTTCCCAGGCAAGTCTATTCATGCTGCTCTATAATGTTTGTTTGAAGACTGCCTTCCTTTATTTAGTAGATGTTTGTGAAAACTTGTATATGAATATTATGTTTTATAAATTGACCAATATAACCAGTAATTTCATATATCCTTTATCTTAATTTTTTTCTGACTTTCATTTTACAATAACCCCTAATAATTTATTCCCCAGAGGGTAGTGAATAGAAATGTAAATAAAACTTACCATTGAATGCTCTACCATTCTGCTAGTTGGGGAATCTGGAACGGACAGGTAAATCTGACCCTTGATTTGGCTTTTTCTGACTTATGTTGACATGTTGTACTTGTCCTAGCTGGCACTGTCATTCTCAAGAATCTTCTACGAGTTTGTGATCTTTGTGTAGTTAAAAAAAAAATTATCCATCCCTAACTTTAAATGACCTGATTTGAATCCTTGTGAAGAATTATCTCCTAATTCATTGTTCCCCAGCTCTTTTTGATTGCATACCCCATCAGTAAGAAAATTTTGATTATATACCCCAGATATATATATTTATTTATTTGTAGGTCATATATATGCTACTCTATTGATATACATCATAAAACATACAAAAGAATGTTTAAAAGAATAAGATAAAGATAAAAAACAAAATTTTATTTATAAATAATATAAAACTTTTTGGTTTTGAGAGCAGTGTAATTCATTATATTTCTAAAGTTCCATTTATGTCCTGAGGATAGGATGAACTTATAAATAATAATTGTTAGTTATTATTCAATTCATTTAATCAATGGAAATAGCCAAGCAGGGTAACGAACTTCTTCTTTCCTTCCTTCCTTCCTTCGTTTCTTCCTTTTTTCTTTCCTTCCTTCCTTCCTTCCTTCCTTCCTTCCTTCCTTCCTTCCTTCCTTCCTTCCTTCCTTTTTCATCTTCTTCTTTCTTTTTTCTCCTCTTCCTTTTTGTTTTTGAAATACTTTTTATTGAAAAACACATATTACAGTCAATTATTAGGGCATAACAGTAAACTTTTTAAAAACTTTTTTAAACAGATTTTTTAGGAGTCATATTTTTCCTGTGTGTAAATACTCATTATGCACAATGGAACACAATGAGCAAAAGTAAATTTTGACAACAATGAGCAAAAGTTTCTGATTTCAGCTGAGCAGAAACTTTTCAGTATAAACCCATCTCCCCTTTTTTCTGTTGTTCTGCTGAATGAGTGCTATCAGACCTTTCTCTCCTATTCATGTTCATATATTTTAATTGTATTTTTGTTTGAGTTTTAGGAACAGTGAGAAGGTCAGTTTGGCTGGAGCACAGAGTGCGTGAAGGAAAGTAATGCAAAATGAAGTCTAGAAAGTGAGTTTGGGGATATACTGCAAAGGGCTTTAATGTGAAGTGGAGTTTATATTTAATCCAGGAGGCAATAGGAGGCTACTGGAATTTGAGAAGTTTAACTGAGTTTCTGTTGGAGAATGACATGATTAGACCTATCATTTCAGAAAATCACTGTAGCAGATGTATGTAGGATGGACTGGAGTGGATTTGAGGCAGAGAGAACAGGTCGTCAGTCATTGCAGCAGTGTATAGGGAGATGATGAGGTCCTGAACTTGGGTAGTGGCTATGGGAGAGGAGAGATGGGGATAGGTGGTTCTAGACATTGTAGAGATAGAAATGACAAGATTTTCCCAACTGTTTCCATATGTGGGGTGAGAGAAAATGAAGATTTCAGGATGATGCTGGGGTTAACATAGGTGACTAGACAGAAGTTTGGAAGAAGGGGATGTGTTGGGGTGGGGCACATACTATCATGAGACCTGTGATGCAGGTAACAGTCTATCTATTTCCTTGACCTATGTGACTCACTCTGACAGCTAAAATGAAAAGGCAGGGTGTGAGGTGCAGAGTGTACTCTGGGAGGAGTGCCTTTTGCAACATGAGGTGATCTTAGTAGGGGGCAGTATGCTGGGGGACTGGAGTTTTCCTAATAGCACCTGTGCAGCTGGTGCTATGAGTGCCCAGATAGCAATAAGGTTATAAATACTTCAAGGGGGTCAATCCTTTGTGTGCAGAAGTGGGAAGGTTGGGAGCTTGCATGATGATAATGATGGTGATGAAAGTGGACTGGTCCCATGGTTGGCAGTACTATGTGTATGGGCTGCTACTCATCTTGCCACCCTCTCTGGTTGATCACACATTCCTTGGGATAATGCTGTGGACCACCAGGTGATTGGAGCCCCAGCTTTGGAGACCACTACCTTGTTCATATAGAGTTCAATGCAGTATTTCCTGACATTTTCTAAATGGTTTCCATGAAATGTTTTGTGTAAAAAAGATGCCAATATTAGTTGTTTCAGAATAGGAAGTATTCAGCTGATACATTGTCCATTTTCTGTTCATTTTTTAAGTACATACGTTATTTGGTACTTGAACACATTTTCACTTACAGTGTTATAAATAGTAGTTAGATTCCCAGGCTATCCCACACAAAAGCCTATTTAAAACAGTGCCATACATTTTTAATGAAAAATAGTAGGCAGTAATACTGTTACAGTACTAGCAAATGAACAAAAGAACAAAAAGACATAAGATTTTTTCAGTTTTCATGAATGCTGATGTCTGAGAAATAACATTTAACAAATATAATAGAATAACATTTAATTGGAGGAGAATAAAGTGACAAACTTTTATTGAAGTTTAAAGAGAACTGAGTTTCTTCCAGGAGTTTAGAATATAAAAAAAAAAACCAAACCAAACCCAAACTATTCTGAACTTAAACATCAAAATGAGTATTTTCACATATAAAGCAGAACAAAAAAAGAGGATCATCTATCAAACTATCATTCCCTGTTTCATATGGATTGATTTTTAAAAGTACATAATACATTTACAATTTACTTTCAAGACTTCCACTTGTCTCTACTTCCTTCTTCATGTCCTTTTTTCTCTTTTGCCCATTAAAAAAAAAAAAGTTTCCCTGGTCATATCACTACTGCTAACCCTCCCTTCTTTTTCTCCTCATCAGACCCACAGAACAGAATCAATCCACCTCCAAGTCACATATTTTTCTTTTTTAATTCTCTCAATAACTTTTGACGACATTAGGATTATTATTATTATTATTTTTTTGCTTTTTTGGAGAGGGGAAGGCAGGGCAATTGGGGTGAAGTGACTTGTCCAAGGTCACATGGCTAGATCACAGGTCACATGTCTGAGGCTGGATTTGAACTCAGGTCCTCCTGACTCCTAGGCTGGTGCTCTATTCATTATGCCACTTAGGTGCCCTGACATTAAGATTCTTAAAGGACACTTTTTTTTTTCCTCCTCATTAGAATGTTTGCACTCTATGCCATTGCTCCTTCCAATTCTTGAAATTAATTTACCGGTCTTTAGTGTTTGTATTTCCAAGTCTCTGCTCAACTCCAGACTTTTCATCAGAAATACTTGAAAGTCTTTTATTTCACTAAAAATCTACTGCCCCATTTATCAACTGTAGCATTATGCTCAGCTTTGTGAGGTGAGTTATTCTTGGTTGTAAGCGTCTGTCTTTTGCTTTTTGAAATCTTGTATTCTTAGATTCCCCTTTCAATTAGAGTAAAAGCTATCAGGTCTTGTGTGAATCTGCCATGGTTTCTTGGGACTTCATTCAGGGTGCTTGAAGTATTTTTTCTTTTGTGTGGGGACTCTGGGTTTTGGCTGTGATATGCCTGGGACTTATCCTTTTGGGGTTACCCTTCAGGAGGTGATCAGTGGGTTTTTTGTTTCTATATTTTGCTTATGATTTTAATAGTTCAGGGCAGTCTTGCTATTTTTTGAAATGTAGTGACCAGGCCTTTTTTTTTAATCATAATTTTAAGATAGTTTAGTGATTTCTTGAAAAACCAAATCTCAAAGTGCGTGAATACAGTAACTTTATTTGAATAATCTCAAATTGTTTTCCAAAGTTGTTGTATTAATTCACAGTTACACTGACAATGCATTAGTGTTCCTATATTTCCACAACTCCAATATTTATTCCTGTATTTTTTCGTCTTTGCCGGATGTGAGGTAAAACTTTAGGTTTGTCTTGATTGTCATTTATCTTATTGTCAATGATTTGGAACATTCTTTCAAATAATTATTAATAGTTTGAAATTCTTCTTTTTGAGAACTGTTTGTTAATACCCTTTGACCATTTATCTATTGGGGAATAACTTTTGTACTTATATATTTGTTAGGTGGTTATATATCTTGGATACCAAACTTTTAGCCAAGAAATTTGACACAAAGTTTTCTTTGCCAGTTGACTGTTTCTCTTGTTGTTTGAAATTTATTAATTTTGTTTGTTTTCAATTTCATGTAATCAAAATGATCTGTTTTGTCTTTTGAAATTGCTTCTCTCCATTGTTTGATCGAAAATTTACCTATTACCGTAGCTGTGAAAAATATATGATCTACTTCTTTTCTAATGAGTCCAGTGACTTCTAAATTGACTCTGCTAGAGGTCACTTATTTTTGATATGATGTATCTTTTATTTTCTTCTATTTTTTTCAGTATTTTGATATTTGTTCTAATGTAGCTTGATATATCATGGAGTCATTAATTTCTACTTGGTCTATTCCAATTTTCAGGGAATCCATTACTTGGATAATGTTTGTCATTTTCTCTTCTAAGCTCTTTATTCTCCGTACATTTCTTTCCTCCAGAGCTTTTATTTCATTTTTTGGGCTTCATTTCTTTGAGATATTCATGCAGTCCATGTGAAAAATCCACTTAAAAAATTCATTTGAGTATATGTTACAGTTGCTCTTATTTTTTTTTTGGAAAATCTCTATATTTATAACAATTTGAAAAATACTGGTTGGTGTCTTCTTTTGTTTTACTCATCTTTCCAGCTTTAGTTCCTTACCTTAGGCTTTAGGCCAGGACGAGGCTCTTCCCTCTGTTGCACTTTTGGATGAGGTAATGAGCTCTATTTGGATTTGCCTCAGAATCCCTGGACTCTCTTACTGACTTCTACCTTTTGTGATTAAGGTCCCCTGGATTTTTGAGGTTTAGAGTGCTGGGTCTTCAGGGACCTCTCTGACATCTTAAGACAGAGTTCTAGGGAATTTGTAGCCTGTGGGTATCTTTGCTGTCCTGGTCTGAGTGCTTCCCTGTACCACTGATTGCTGCTGCTTTCTTGGGTTCTTTTAGTTTCTATGGCTGTTGGGTCATCTGTACCTGCTTGAGGCTTTCTTGGGGACGCCTTTTGCTCTTGCTGCCTCTGAATACAGCCTTTCAGACTACACAAATCTCTGGCTCACCTCTATTTTTTCTGGGAGATAAGTAGCTGCTTGCATGAGTCGATGGTTTTCTCCTTAGCCCCTCTTTCTTCTTGTAGTTTTTTTTACATCATGATTTGGTCTGGTGCCAATTTTTGATTTTTCTGAAGTAGTCATGTGGATACTGGGAGTTTTGTTTCCATTCAGGCAGCCATCTTGGCTGAAATTTTCAGTAGTTTACAAGTTGATGACACTGTTTTTTAAAATCTAATTGGCTTCATAATTTATGACTTCTGTAGGCATATTGTTTTTTAGGATTATCAGTTATGATAAGAATTACTTTTTGGCTCACTGGTGGAATGAGATGGGGATGGAAGAAAAAGAAAAGAGGGAAGTTTTTGAGGTAAGCGTGAGAAAGAGAAGAACATGAGAATAAACTTTAAGACTGTGTTTGTGCTTAAGGGGATATCTCAGATAGAATCAACCGAATATGATGAAGCACTCTTAGAGGTAATGGCCCAGATGTCAGATCATTTCCCCATGATTGCCACCAGGTGGCACTATTCTTCCATAACAACTTAGATATCATCAGGCTTGACAGATTTGGAGGTGGAAGCATCCTCAGTAATCCCTTCCATGGTTCAAAGCCTTCATTTTTAGAGATGAAGAAACTGAAGCACAGAGATCACAAAAGCTAACATAGGTAGGAAGTACTAAAGTCAGATTTGAGTTCCAGTTCTTGGACTTTACAGTTTCACATGAAGGTTCCTTTTGGGAGGAGGTTTTGAATCAGCTTTGGTGTGCCTGAACTTTGGAAAGAACCATTTGTATGTATGTATGAATAATTTGCAAGCCTGGTGCTTTGGGTGATGCTATAGGTAAAGCATACATGTTTTTAGGATAATATTCCCATACTTTTAGAATTATTTCGTTATGTGTTGGTCAAATTGATTCATATTGGAAAAGCAATGCTTGTTGTACCTTTGGAAATAACAAATTAGCATTAAGTTAATTTCAAGTGGATCGTGTTTGGTAAGTGATGGTGATAACTTTGCAAAAAAAAAAACCCCAAACCTCCTGAAATACTGAGATCTCTAAAAAAATTTCGAATACAATGACTTGGAATAGAGTATGTGTGTGTATATATGTATGTATATGCACACACATATATACATATGTGTGTATGTGTGTTTGTTGTATATATATATGCATGTATATATGTATGTATATGAGCTTTATTTTCTCTTTCTTTGAGATATAATAATCTTTCATTTTCTTTCATTTTTCTCTTAGAGGTCATTGTGTATCTTTGTGTATCTTTGGAGAAGTACTCTGTAGTTGGGCAAGAATAGATAGAATTGTTTGTGTTTTAATGTGAATAGGACAGAGATAGAGGCTGAACCTATGATTTTATTGATGTAGGGAACTCTTGTCTGCAGACCCTGGCCCTCCCAATGCAGGTGAGCTGTTCTTTGTAACTTACAGCCTTAGAGTTACCTAGAGCACTGAGAGGTTAACAACTTGCCTAAAGTCATCCATGTAGTATCAGAGACTGGGTGCACACTCAGATCTTCCTATCTCTGAGGCCAGATCTTTATCCACTATGCCATGCTGGCTCTCTTCAGCATACATAAGAGCCTTTGAGGATTTAAAATACCCCTGGGCATCTGTGATTTAATCAATGAAGGTATATTATTCAACAATGCAGATTGCAGCTCACATAAATTTACCAAGTTTTCTTGACATTTTAAGGAGTGGGCAAGCTGTCCATTGGTTATTTCTTTTTCATTTCCTTTTTTGCTATGTGACCAGTCCCATATGTTTTCCAATCATACTTTTTTTTTTTTTTACATCATTTGTATCATTACTTCTGCAGAGTTCTTTGTTTGTAATATGTTTTATCTTACTCGCACCCACGGCCCACAGCTCCAATGTGCACTTTCAAAGCAACTCCCACAGATTTCTAGTATACTTTTAAAATTAAATTAGGATCCCTCAATTAATTTTAAAAGTGTGCCAGAAATCTGTGGGAGTTGCTTTGAAAAATGCAGATTGAATAGCATTGAAGATGCTGTTGTAAAGCATCTCAATATACCTGAGAAGCTGAGAGGCAGAACTGGGATTTGGCTACCAGGCCACTCTCTGCTCTACCCTCTAAACAAGGGATAAGTAAAGGAAAAGAAGGACCTAGGTCAGGAGAAGAGGAGAGATTGTATTGTGAGAAGGACAGGAGAAAACTAAATAGGGGTTTAGAAAGAAATTTGAAAAGCAGAGGCTTTAGAGTAACATGCAGGAGAGGAGATAACATGACAAAATGGTAGATCTGCACTATGAAGGTCTGATACAGAACCCATGTGAATAGCTCACAAAAAGGCTGATGAAAAGAATACTAATAATGTGTTAAATTAAAGAATTTTCGCTAAAGCTTTGCTTTGATGTCTCCTCACATTACAGAAGCGACCCTGAAGTTTTGAAGGCTGTGTCAGTGAGAGTATCAGCTCTAGTAGGTTCTTGGAAGCTGAGAAAGTTCTGAATAGGGGCCCGGTAGAGACTGTATGTCTTTCTGAGGAGGACCGACTAGCTGAGGACCAGAGAGTTAATGACCACAGGGCAAAGAGAAGGTCCACCAATAACGAATGCATTAATGTGCTGGACTATTTTTTCTTTTTGGTTAGAGACCCCCATTCAATTGTTTTATAAACTATAAAATTGCATTTTTGCATCATTGAAGGTTGTACCTACTTGGATGAAATAAGGATTATGAATAACAATGGCTACCATTTATTTGGTGCCTTAAGACTTGCAAAGAAAGCACTTTACATTTATTATCTCATTCAATCCTCACACCTCTGGGAGGGAGGTGCTATTAGTATCCCCATCTTAGAGATGAAAAAAACTGAGATAAATGGAGGTTAAGGGACTTAACAGGCTCAAGTTTCTGAGACAGGATTTGAATTCAGATCTTCCTTATTCCAAGCCTGGTACTTTATCCACTGTGTTACCTGGTTGAGGAGAAAAAGGAAAGGCTATGTTGTAGGGCAGTGAGAGAAGGATGAATAAGAAGACAGGATTTCTTAGGGCAAGAGCTAGAGAACTTCACTTTCTTATGAAGGAGATAGATAGAATCTAAGTGCAGTTTTGAGCAGAATCCAAGCAGCCAAAGTACAAGAATGTCTTCTTCTCTAAATAAGAACAGACACTTATTAAGCACCTGTTATAGGCAGAACACTTGTGGGTGCTGGGAGAAGTATATGTTTAGATAAAAGATGGCTTCTGACTTTGGGGAGCTCACAAGCTCCAGAAAGTATGTGGACTTGGGACCAGATGTGGTTGGATGGTGGGTGGATTGAAGAGAGTGAGGATGGCTTTCACGTACATGAGACTTTCTAATGCTATTTTAAACCTTGAGCTAAATGGACTGAGTACTTGGAATCTATAATGATAGCATATTTAATGCTTGTAGTTTAAACCCTGGAGATAATCTTTTGCATGTGGGCATGTGTGTGTGTGTGTGTGTGTGTGTGTGTGTGTGTGTGTGTGTGTGTGTGAGACAGAGAGAGAGAGAGAGAGAGAGAGAGAGAGAGAGAGAGAGAGAGAGAGAGAGAGAGATGATAATAGACTCGGCCAGAGATAAGGGTAATTTGTGGAGAGGGATGGGGAATGTCTAGGGAGCCCAGGTTGATCCTCTGTATAAGGAAGTTCCATTCTTTTTATGGTCAGCAAGCCCTGAGAGTGATTTTACAGAATCCTAAAACCTGAGAAAAGAGGCAGGGATGTGGAGGGATAGATTCTTTCTCCTCTTTCATCCCTGCCCCGTGTCAAGATATGTAACTTTTTTTTTAAACCATAGAGAATAATACTATTTGCACAAATTATTTGCTAGGTCCTGCTCATTTCATTTTTCATTATTTTATAAAAGTCTTCAAAATTGTTCATTTTTGTAAGACAGGTGGTGTAGTATATATGTTCTTCAGGTCCAACTCAATTCACTCTGCACCAGTTTATGCAAGTCTTTTCATGTCTCTTTGAAATCATCTATTTCCTTGGTTTTTATAGCTCAGTAGCATTTAATTATATTCATATATCATAATTATTCAACTATTCCTCAATTAATGAGCATCTTTTTAGTTTCCAATATTTTGCTACCACAAAAAAGAACTACTATAAATATTTTTGTACATACGGGACCTTTTCCTTTTTCTTTGCTTTCTTTTGGTAGAGGTCTAGCAGTGATAGAGCTGGGATAAAGGCATGTACCTCTTTTATGTTAAATTGCAAATTGCTTTGTAGAATGGTTTTATCCATTTGCAGGTTCACCAATAAGGCTTTAATGTTTGTTTTTCCATAGTCTTGACAATATTTGTCATTTTCCTTGTTAGTGTGATGGGTGTGACATGGTACTGCAGACTTGTTTTAATTTGCATTTCTCTAATTAGTAATGATTTGGAATATTTTTTTATATGACTCTAAAATGGCCTGTGTTTCTTTCCTTGAGAACTTCCTTTTCATTTCCTTATATAATTGGTGAATAGCCCTTAAGCTGCTAAAATTGAATCAATTCCTTATTATAGGACTTGGAAATGAGACTTTTATCAGAGAAACTTTCCACAAGAATTTTCCCAGCTGAATTTTTTATTGTATTCTCAAAACAATTCAACAGTAGTTAAAAAAATAGAAAGATCTATCAGTGGAACATTAGGTACACAATACACAGAAGCAAAATATATCTAGTAGTATGATATTTGATAAACACACAAAAACCCCAGTTGCTGAGAAAACTACTCTCACTATTTGATAAAAATGGTAGAAAAATTGGATAGCAGCATGGAAGAAATTAGATTTAAGCCAGCACTTCACACTTTCTACCAAGATACCAAATGGACACATGCCCTAGATATAAAAGGTCACATCATAAACAAATTAGAGAAACATAGGAAAAGTTACCTACCAGATCAATAGATAGAATAAACATTTATGACTGAACAAATGTTATAGAATCAGAAAAGATAAAATGGATGGTTTTGATTGCATAAAATTAAAAAGTTTTTGTACAAGCAAATCTGATAAAGATAAGATTAAAAGAGAAACAATCAACGTGCACTTAATTATCATGACTGTACATACTTTAAGTTTTGGAAGAAGACAGTGGTGAACCATAATGAGGAACCTTAGGAGTTGAGAAGGTATTGGTTAATCGTCAAGTAAATGAGGAGCTTCTGTACCATGTGGAGTAGGATTGTTTGTCCTATTAGACTGTTAGCTCCTTGAAGAGAGGAGTCTTTTGCCTCTTTTTGTACCCCTGGTGCTTAGAATGTGGTTAACATACCTAACAGATGCTTATTGCTTGATTGATAAGTATTAGTTTTTCAGATGTACACTCAGATATTAGTATTTTGCTATTGATGCACATATGTTAGATGGAATAATGAAGGAACAGCGTGTGGAAAAAAAATATATAAATATATGAGCATGATTAACGATGAAAGCTCTGTATGAGTTTAAAACATTTGGCAGGCACTAGTAGAGGAACACTGTTAATTTAATGTGTGGGAGAAATACACAGGTGGACTAATAAGTGGGCTAAGAAGGAACTGTTTTAAATTGAAGAAGACTATGCCAAAGACTTTTGGACTGTAAATACTTTTAATAAAATTATTTTTACATTTTTAATAAATGTTAAGAAATACCCTCTTAGATATCATTTTACCTGTTGAATTGAGTACAGAGCACTTCAGGTATCATTGATCTAGAAAAGTCTGGTCCCATCAACTAAATTGTGGTTAAGAGTGAAGACCTGAGTTCAAATTCCTTCTCAGACACTTATTCGCTGTATAAGCCAGGGGGAAGTCACTTACCTCAGAGGGTTATTGCTAGGACCAAGTGAAATATAAAGCACGTTATAAGACTCAAACTGCTGTGTAAATGTTAGCAATTTAAAATTATTTTAGAAAAGGAACTGTGCTTTCATGTGATCAAAGTGCCTAGCATGGTGTTGGACACATAGTTGGTGTTCTTCAATAAACATTGATGGGTAGATTAATGAATGAAAGATGTGGCAGACATTAGGCTAGAGATAATATCCTTGCTATCCCTAGAAGTATTCTTAGATGATATTGTAGCAATTGATCTTCATTAAATAGTTAAAACTCCATTTTGTCATAATTGTAGTGACACCACCAAAAATTGGGCCTTTATTTTGTTAAAATAGTACATTAATTTCTTCTAAATAAAGGGCTAGCATTGAAACTCTACCTATGTTGAGGAGTCCATCTGTTTACATAAAAAGAGAGTTAAAATATTCTTATTCTTAATTATTTCAAGAGAAACACACAAATCCTTCCTTCTAACTTTTCCTATTTAAAATCAATTTTCAGAAAATTTTAAAAATGGTCTGTAGGCTTAAATCTAACAATTTATGAGCCGTTGGGAACCTGGACTCTGTCAGTTGGATAGTAGGCCATCTGTTACAGGAGCTTTTGGTGGGGGAATTGAAGAAGAAAGAGCATTTATTGGTCTAGATGGAAATCTCCAGGGCTTCTCAGCTATATTCATAGGTGGAGTCACAGATAAGGGTTCTTCTAGGGTATTACAAAGGAAAAGAAGTATAAGACTGGCACTTTATGCAAGGATTGGGGGAAAGATTGGGAATTTATAGACATTCTTTAAGTGAAGAAACATGATTATGGGACACTAAAGAAGAAAAATGAATCTTGGTTCGATCTGCAGAACTGTAGCTTGAATTATGAGATGTTGATAGAGACACTTGTCAGAAATGAGATCGATTGACTGCTAATGGACCACTGTTGACATTTATCCTAAATTTGGACTACCCGAGCTTAGAATGAATTCTCTTATTTTTGATAATTCTCTTACTTGCTTTTTGTTGCCTGAACATTATCAACCTTAACAATTCATGTATATTAATTTGAAAGTATTTGTTTTTATGGGGCTGAAATATTGAAAAAGACCTATCAATTAGCCTGCATTTATAGCTTATGGAAGATTACTTCCATTCTTGGGAAAATGGAAATCTGTTTGTGAAACACTGTTCAGGTAAAAAACTTAGTGGTGGCATTAATTCTGTATTGGCACAACTCTGGTCAGTGTCAGATTTCCCTTTGGAGTCACTGTGCTTTATGTTACAGTATACTCCCTGTGCATTGGCAAGGGAGTTAAGATCAGCCAGTATGTTCTTGTAGATATGTCAATTGGAATCCTTGGGTACTGAGAGCAAGCATTTTGTTTAAAATAACCTCATTTTTATATATTTCATAGACTGAAACCTGAAAAAAATCCTATTATAGCCAGGCTTTAATGTTGTGAGGTTGTTTAGATTCTAAGTCCTAAGCAGAAAAGTCTAGAGAAATGTCTTAGTACAAATATATTGCCACTCCTTTAGTCTGAGGCATTCAAGATAGGGTGTGCTTTTTTCTCCTTGGGGTAGAGGAACGGTTACAATGACCACAGCGTCTAGCATAGCCCCTTTAACATTTCTCTTCGGGTCTATAAAAGAGAAAGGACTTTTCTTACATTGACTGTTAGACCCATGTCTCTGGCACCTGGTAAAACTCTCCTTATGTGTTTTATCTCCTTCACCATGAGGTTGGTCCTGGTCCTATGAAATTCTATTTTCTAGAATGTCATATCATTCTAGGCCTAGTTACCTTCCCACTAAGCAAACCTTAGGTTCCTGATCCCTTGTCTCTATTAAGGAAATATCCCAGAACAATGAGATTTCTTAACTTGGGTGTAGGTCTGTGAGTTTTATGGCTTGTCACAAAGTCCACTGACCCAAAGGGCAATTTAGAGGCACGTGTTGGGCATAAGAAGGTTGCAGCATATTACTGAGGATGATTTGTGTACAAGAAAGGGTATAAATATGTCACTTGGTGCATCTGTGCTCCGAAAAGGAGGTGGGCTGGCCACGAAGTCAAATTGAGAGAGAATAGATATTGGTATCCACATAATATTGAAAGACACAGAAGAAGACTTAACAAAATTTGGAGTAGGCATCCTATGGAAGGCTGATGGAAAGAAATGAGTAAGAGTCTCACAGAATGAGGAGGCATGAATGGATTAGGATTTGTAGTAGTGGAGAGTACATTAAGTTATGGGCCTATTGAAGCTTAAGGTCCTTGATGGATGTTTGTCCATCTATTAGGGTATGATTAAAACATAGAGAAGAACTAAGCACAAGACCTAGGATTTTAATATTCTTAAGGAGGGCCTAGAGTAGGGGTTCTTAACTTTTTTTTGTATCTTGCTTCTTTTGGCAGCCTCTGTGGACTTCTTCTAAGAATAATGTTTTCAAATACATAAAACAAAATACATAAGATTGCAAAGGAAACCAATTATATTGGTTTCAAAATGTTTTTCAAAGAAATCCACACCTAGGTTAAGAAACCCAGCTTTAGAGGCAATATGACAGCAAGCAAATGAAAGAATGAAAAACCATTCGTTAAGCGTTTACTATGTAAATTTTACTATTGTACTAAGAGGGACATAAATAGCAAAGCTAGACACAGTCCCTGCTCTCAAGGAGTCTACATTCTAATAGGGATGCTGATTAGATTAAAAGTCTCCATGGTTCTTAGGCTCTAGTCAATTCAACAAGTCTTTTTTAAGCATATTGTCAAAGGAGAGGTTCTGGGGATAGTAATAAAAATGAAAAAAAAAAGTTCTTGCCATGAAAGAGTTTTACTTTTTAATGGAACTAAACAATATTTAAGAGGAAGTTAAAGTGGAGGAGGGGAAGTAGAAGCACTCTTGCAGGGGTATGTTGAATAAAGAAGTTTGGAGAGTCAGGATTGGGTGCCTGGATGGACTGAAGGGGTGAACACAGCAGCTAAGCAGCATGTATCTTCTTCTTTAAAGAAATTAGAAAAAATTTCCCCCCTTAATTGTATTTTATTTTTTCCAGTTACTTGTAAAGATAGTTTTCAACATCCACTTTTATAAGATTTTGAATTGCAAATTTTTTCTCCCTCCTCCTTTACTCTTCCCCCTCCCCAAGATAGTAAGCAATCTGATGTAGGCTATACATATAAAACATTTTCACATTAGTCATGTTGTGCAGGAAGAATCAGAAAAGGGAAAAATCATAAGAAAGAAAAAAAAGTGAAAATAGTCTGCTTTCATCTGCATTCAGATTTTATAGTTCTTTCTCTGGATGTGGATAGCACTTTCCATCATGAGTCTTTTGGAATTGTCTTAGATCATTGTATTGTTGAGAAGAGCTAAGTCTATCATCGTTGATCATCACAAAATGTTGCTGTTAGTATGTACAGTGTTCTCTTGGTTCTGCTCAGTTCACTCAGCATCAGTTCATGTAAGTCCAGGTTTTTCTAAATATGCCTGCTTATCATTTCTTACAGCATAGTAATATGCCATTGCATTCATATACCACATCTTGTTCAGCCATTCCCCAGTTGACGGGCATCCCCTCAATATCCAATTCTTTGTCACCATTAAAAGAGCTGCTATCAATATTTTTATACATGTGGATCCATTTCCTTTTTTATGATCTCTTTGGGATCGAGACTTACTAGGGGTATTGCTGGATCAGTCAGGTTTTTTTTTACTCCCAATTTAATGCTCCTTAGATTAGCAAGACTAATGAACTCCTGTGGAAGTGGAGATTTGTCAAAGGATCTGTTCTAAAAACAGTGTGGTCACATCAGCAGGCCAAATGCCATTAGATGAATTCTTTGCTCGGAAATTTCAGTACATTTTAGAGAGAATAGTACTTTCCTTAGCACAGAATCAGAATATTGAGGCCCTATTTATCATGTTGGCACTATTCCACTATGATATTTTGAAGATGAACATTTAATTTGAGAAAAGTATACTTTAAAGTGTTTTAGGATATAAACTGAATGAACTAGGGATCGAAAGGGGAATATAGCTGACAGAGTACTATAAAATTAGGGAGCATTATTTAAGAATATAACAAAAGGTTTCATATTTATGTCCATATTTAGTTTTGTGTTTATGCTTGCTCTGATTTTATTTCAAAAAGGCCCATGTTTAAGTTGTAACAATTGCCTTACTCATGTCAGTGCTAATTCTGCTTGAATTGGAAAAAAAGTCTCACTTATTTAAAGATTATAGTTATGGATTAATAAATATTCAGTTTCAAGAGTTATCATAACTTTTCTCTTTAGACAAATGCTCATCTTTTTTATATTAATATTCCTTCTGTGATTCTGTATGGCTGAAAAATCATGAATCAAACTCTCTAAAGAATTAAAGTTTTGAATAATTTTATTGATTGTTGAAAGACAGGAACCTTAAGTGAAGTGCAATTTATTAACAGTATGTAGTAACACAGAAGAAGCAGCTTTAAGAATATTTTCAGATTGGTGTATGACCAGAAAGAGGAGGTGGTTGGGCATGCCGTGTGAGCGAGGGATAACTAACGGAGAATTCACATGCTTGATTGGTATCTACCCAATGTCAGAGCATCTAGAGAAAGACCCTCAGTGTGTTTAGTTGTGCCCCTAGGGTGGGGGAACATACATTGGTATAGAACACGTCGATGAGTTGTAATCTACACCCTTAGCGGGAGTCCTTTCATCAGAGATTCGCTGAAGTATTTAGTTAGGAGGCAGTGTCTGTATCTTATTTGTTATCTTGCAAAGTATTTAGTAAAGGGGGATGTTCAACATGAAAAGTAAAATCATTAGGCTGTGTTGAAAAGTGATGTATAGAAGAGAGCGTGGAACTCCATGTTTTTACTATGCATTGATGTCAGTTTGTGTTTTTACGCTGTTTAAACTGTCAAATGATTGAGTTATCTGACTGGACAACATGAAATAATAGGAGGTCATTTCATTGAAATCTAAGAATAGACCTAAAGTCAAGGTCTTGGCAGTTTTATCACTCAATGAATTATGGATCAAAATATTTTGGCAAAATTATCTTGATTTTGTTTGCTTCCCTTTGGGTAATTCCATAGGCTTTTTTATACTTTACAGTTACTTTTGTTGCTTAACATATTAAAAACAAGACTACTCAGATTCTCTAGAAGAATGGCTTTATTCTCTCAGCGATCTTTTAAATTTGGCAGCAGTACATTTTGTCAGATTTTACACACTAAGTCACACAATAGATTTCTTTTTAAAAACAGAACAATGTATTTAACATACAGGTCTAAAATATGCATTGATGTTTTTACATCATAGTCTTTTTTGGATATACTCATCCCACCTTACCCACTCACAACTGACACTGACAGCATCTAACAAATTATATAATATTCCATACCCCTAGACCTCTGCCATTCTAAGGAAAGGAGCCTGGTGGGTTTCCTTGTCTCTTCTCTAGGCTAATAACTGATCATTATGACCACATAGACTCCAGGTTTGTTTTATCGTCTCTTTCATCTACATTATTATAGGGAGTATAATGTTGCATCAGTTCATGCAAAACTTTCACTACTTTTCTGAAATCTTCATAACCAGAATTTCTCAGATACTCAAATAAATCTATGATCTCACTATTCCTGCCCTGCTTCTTCTGTAGTTACTTTCTTTGGCATTGTAAGGGTACCACTGGAACACTGGCTGTCTATGTATCATCCCTCAGTCTTGCCCTGTGACTATCCCATTTTCTCTTTCTGTTATACAGTTCTTTGATACAAATTAAAACAGTTTGAGATTCCACTTCGCAGTAGTCATATTGACAAAGTGACAAAAAAAAAAAAGAAAATGACAATTGCTGGAAGGCATGTGGGAGGAAAGACAAACATGGATTTGGTGGAGCTGTGAATTCGTTCAACCATTTTGGAAAGGAATTTAGAACTGTACCTCCTTCCTCCCCCCAAAAAGGAATCACTCAACTGTCCATACCTTTTAATCCCTTGATACCACTAGTAGGCATGATATCATAAAGAAACAAAGAGAGGAAGGACCCATATGTATTTAGCTTAATTACTTAGCTAATTAACATCTGAGCTGATATTATATCCCAGGATTCTAATTCTCAGTCTCCATGCTGTTTTTTTTTTTTTTCTGAATCTTTCCCAACCTACCCCTGCCAGATCTTCCTTTAATGTGGACTAGAGAGAGTCTATATCACGTTCTGGCCTGGTTGCCTATCTGAAACAAAAGAGAATAATAGAACAATGCAAGAAATACAACAGAAGGAGCAGAATAGGGATGGTGACCAAGTCCAAGCTATGATTTTCACCCATGGTCCATAAAATGCAGCAAGTGAAATAGTAAGAATGGATCCGTCTAAGAACATAAATTAATTAGCGAATTAACACTGCAGTCCAGGGAACACGGATAGTTCAGCGTCACCAGGATGTATTCCATATAGTTAACAAGCAGCAAGGTTATGTTTTTTAAAAAATCCAAATAAGAGCCATTTTCTTTTTAAGCTCATCTCTCCTAAGCATGGTTGATAAGGTTTATTTGTCACACAAAGCTCGTCTTGGGCCTTTACAACACTCTGAATTGCATTATAGTAGTTTCCTATGTTTTTTCCCCTATTGAATGTTTGTAAATTCCTTGAAGACAGAGGAAGACTGTGCCTTATTAATTTCTGCAGTTACTGTAGTACTTATGATTATGTTTTTTACACATTAAACACCTTAAATTATTTTATTTTTTTGAATGACTCGTTCAGTATTCCTTCATTGGCTTAATTTTTAAAATTTAATGTATTTTATTTTTTTTCTCAATTTATATGTTAAAACAATTTTCATACATTTAAAAAAAGTTTTGAGTTGCAAATTCCCATCCTTCCTCTGCGGGGGGGGGGGGGGAGGGGAGGACGTATGCATGCATGTATATACATATGTAATCATGTAAAGCATTTCCATAATAGTAATTTTGTACAAGAAGATTTGAATAAAAGCAAAAGAATGAAAGAAAGTGAAAAAGAACATGTTTCTGTCTGTGTTCAAACGATTTCAGTTTTTTCTCTGGAGGTGGATAGTATGCTTTAACACAAGTTCTTTGGAATTGTCTTGGATTATTGTACTGCTCAGAATAGCTAAATTGTTCACAGTTCTTCATCGAACAGTATTGCTGTTTCTTTGCACAATGTTCTCCTGGCTCTGTTCACTTCATCCTTTATCAGTTCATGTAAGTCTTTCCAGGTTTTTCTGAAATCATTCTGATGGTCATTTCTTCTAACACAATAATAGTACAGTTACAGTCATATACCACAGCTTGTCTAGCCATTCCCCAACTGATGGGCATTCCTTTGATTTCCAATCCTTAGCCATCACAAAAAGAGCTGCTACACTGGCTTACTTTTTAAAAATAAAATTCATTAAATTTTGCAAGTATACTATGACTTAATTTTTCTTTTAATTTTAATTTTTAAAAACATTTTTTGAGTTTTCTTATTTAATTTTAATTTTACTATTTAATTTTGCTACTCAAAATATAGTAGGATTCAACTAAGGTAAGTGAAAAGTAACAGAAACTTTTTATAAGATGCTCTTCCCAACTAAGTAATAAAATGGTATAGACTCAGTGATGATTATTCTGACTTAATTGAAGGAAATGTAATTCAAGTCTTATATGAGATAAGCTCTATGAAAGATAATTTTCTTCCTAGGTACTGAATAGTTCTGGTGACTAGAACCAGATGAATGGTGCTTTCTGTTACTGAATGGCTAGGCTCTATGGGGAAGTAGGTAACTGAGTGACACAGCAGTAAGTAAGTTCCTATTGATGTGATTATATACAGGTTTTTGATATCACAATGGTTGGGGCTTTTAAAATTGATTCTTATAGAAAAGTAGGTAGAAAGAACATTTGACTTGGAATGAGGAAGACCTGAGTTAGAAACCCAGTGTAGACACTTGGTAGCTATTCAACCCCGGGATAAGTCACTCAATTCATCTCAACCTTAGGTGCCTTATTTGTAAAATGGGAATAACACTAGCACATATCTCATGGGTTTGAAGAGCAAATTTAAGTGCTATACAAGGTGTCCCAAAAATCTTAGTGCAGTTGTAAGCTTTAATAGTCTGTAGGAAATATGTTACTGAAAGGCTACAAAAGAATCCAGTTCAATGAACATTTATTAAGCACCTACTTTGTGGCATGCACTGAGCTAAATAAGCATTGGGGATACAGTTAGAAGAAAGTCAGACCCTACCCTCAAAGAGTTTACATCTAATGGAGGGCAGAGGGAGGGGAGACAAAACACAAAAAGAGGCAGGAAATGGTGTGACTTGTGGAGGGAGACACCAGGGGGTACACAGCACGGGAGTATCTTATGCCTTGGAGTAGAAACCAAGCAGAGCATCAGATGCAAAGTGGAAGGAGCGGTTTAGTTTCTGGGCTCTACAAAGGAAGGCAATGGGAAGAGTTTGGTACTTTACCCTCCAGATCTCCAATCAGAGGGGAATTTGGACCTCTGTCTCTCCCTCCCTCTTTCCCTTCTTCCTTCCTTCCTCCCTCCCTGCCTCCGTTCTTTCCTTCCTCCCTCCCTGCCTCCGTTCTTTCCTTCCTTCCTTCCTTCCTTCCTTCCTTCCTTCCTTCCTTCCTTCCTTCTTTCCTTCCTTCCTTCCCTCCTCCCTCTCTTTCCTCTAAAGTAAAACAGGTTGTATTTAAAAATAAGTGATTGCCTTTTTCAGGTCTTTGTCTCATCCTATACTGCTACTTTTTAATGTCATATCACTAGTTTCTGTCTCACCTCTGACTCTTAGAAACCTGACTTCCTCAAAGCATAGCTCAAAATTGACTTTGAACCTGAGGCCTTTACCAGGCCCCCTTGTTACTACTACATCCCTCCAAAATTCATATACGCATATGCATATGTGTATAAATATATGTAGATATATGTGTGTGTGCATGCATGTGTATGTGTATGTGTGTATAATAAATATATAGACATATACACATATGTTTTTTCCTCCAGCATCTGGCACAATCTCTGGCATATAGTAGGGGATATGGACCAGACCTTCATTTATATTGGTAAAGGGAACTCCTGAATGAATAAACTTCCTCTACCAGTGCAGGTCTGTATCTTCTCTGAAACTTACAGATTTAAGAGAGTTACTTAGGGCACTGAGAGGTTTGCCAAGGATCATACGACCAGCATGTTTCAGAGGCAGAATTTGAATCTAGTGTTTCTGATACCAAGGCCTTTTCTGTTGCATGTGCCATATTGCCTCTCATGGCCCTTAATAAATGCTTGTTGATTTGATTAATATTTTAGGGACATATTCTAGTTGAAAGCGTACTGTATTTGTTTATGAATGTACATTTTGTTACTTAAAATTTAGGTTTAAAAGATGGTGAGATAGTGGTAAAAATTGGATTCAGAGATCATGATCTATAATCACTTATCAAGTTTTAAAACTGAGACAAATAAGAATATTTAATAATGGATAATAAAATCCCCTAGATTAGAGCTGAGAATCATGGACGGAGTGTTTGTTGAATTCTGGTGACTGGAAGATTTAGGTTCTAATACTGCCTATGACAGTAGCAATGTGAGCCTGGGCAAGTCATTAAAGTCTATGTGCCTTAGACAACTCCCTAGAGTTAATATACTTAGGCTGAAAAACAATTACAGATTTTACCTTTTGGTATTAAAATCTCTTATGACTTCTTTCCTCAGTTGTTTTACTTGGAGAAAATGAGTTTACCTCTCAGTAGGACGGACATCATTTGCGAGCTGTAGATATTGTGGTCGCTTGTCAAATAGGGCCAGGAGACCTATTTCTCCAGAGGTGTTTTATGTGAGATAGACTGACATTAGTCATTCTGAAATGGGTTAAATATTGCCTGGAATACTAGAGAATGGATATGGGAATTGAATGAGATTGCCAGGCTCATGGGATGCATTTACCTACTTTTTTCCCCTATGAGAAAACCAATAGAAATGATTATTATAATTTTTCTTCTGATACATTAGGCTTATTCTAAAGAAAATAAAGTAGTTTCTTCTAGGTCTTAGGAACCTATATATGGTTAATTAAATGCTTCATTTTATCATTAGATACAGGTCAGATCAATGTCAGTGATTTGAACATCTTCTCTGCTTGTGTGAAAGCGATTCCATTTTGTGGGATTCATGCTGAACAAACACTCTTGGGCCGTCTAATAAATGGGACTAAATATCTGCATTAAAAAAGAAGGGGAAATAACACTGGAAATGATTATTTAGTACTTACAGAATAATGTGCATGCTTATATTTGTGGCATGTCTCTCTATTTTGTCTTCAGTGCCTATGTATATAAGATTTTAAAAGCTTGCTTTCTTTTGGATTTCTTCTTTTTTCTCCCCCCTCCCCACTATTTGATCTTCTCTTAATATGACATGACTGTTGATGCTATTGAACAACAGGGATATATCATGATATAGGACTGTGGTTAATTTACTAGTAGTAAGGGAAATAATCTGTCATTAAATGTTTCAGTCTCTTCTAGTCTGATTAAATACAGTTAGGTCTTTTGTAGTTTATTTCAGGGATTAAAGACTAGAATCTGTGAAAAGTTTATTTTATTCAGCTGCCTTTTTGATGAAAAATCTGTTGCATTTTTAAAACTCAAACAGAATAATTTGCACTGAGTGACAGCTCTTGCTTTGCTCAAGGATAAGACAAAAATTGTACTGAAGAAGTTCAAGGTAATTTTCAAGTTTAATGTTTCCTTGTGCTTGATTTGAAGTGTAAAAATAAGATGCCAAGAAGTCCCAAGGTGAAGAACATTTTATTCCCCCAAAATTTTATGTTTGTGTATTTATCAGTTTTTTCTCTTACTTTTCTAAACTATTTGCTATTTTTATCTTGTTAGACCAAATGTACTTTAAATAACTCCAGAAGTCATCAGGGAGAACAACATAGTTATGAGAGAACCCTAGATAAAAAATATTTCTTTAGAAACTCTAAGTAATCTAAAAGAAAACCTTTTATATAAGATAATTTCAGGAATTTGGGTAACTTCTGGTTATGTACAAACTGACATTAATGTTAGATTATTGACTTAAAAATGATTAAATTGGCTCTCTCTTGTTGATATCAAGGTTCAAGGTCTTTTACTATTTCTATGTAGAAAAAAAATCTTTACAATTTTAACATGTCTTCTGTCTTCAGCAGTTCTGGGCAGTTTTCTTGTATTATTTCTTAGTCTATAAAGTTCAGGTTTTTTGACTTCTCATGTTCTGGGATTCTTAAATTGCTTTTATATATCCTGTCTTTGGGATCAATGGGTTTTGCTTCCATAGAGATCATGTATTCTTTTAACATTATTGCTCTTCTTCTGGATTGTTCTTCAGTAATCTGTATTCCCAGTTTGTGGGTCTCTCATTGTTTGGGCAAGGTTTGCCATGATGAATTTGAATATTTCTATTCTGCTAATCATTTCTGCTGTGTACCCTATGCATCCTGCCATTTGTTCCTTCTTTCAAGATTTTGATTTTTCTCTTGTACCTTTCCAGATCAGACTGCCCCAGTTTCACGCTCTCTTGGGATTCCACAGGTTTCTGTAGGTTTAATTTCCTTTGTCTTGTAATATTTATTTTAAGAAGCTTGAAAGTCTTGGCATTCATCTTCCCTTCCAATTTTAGTATCTTTTTTGTTGATCTGTCTGCTTATGCTCTAGGTTTTTAAACTGAACTTTCCTCCTCTTCATGTCTTTGGTGGGTTTACTCCCTGGGGCAGGACTTCAAAGCTGTCCCAGCCTCCTCTCATTTTGAGGAATTTTTTACTATCTTCAGTCATTCCCCCTGGGGCAGTAGTAGTTCCTGGGGGGAGGGGATTTAGGGTTTTTTAAGACTAGTCCCAGATGGATTTTAGTCCTCTTTCCTTTAGGCTTTGTGTAGCCCCCTCCCCCAGTTCCTTTTGATTTTTAGTTCTCTGACTGGGCTGAGTCAGCATCTATTGCTTTTCATGGAAAGGGTAGAGTGAGTGCTCTGTGCAGAGTTTCTGCTGTCTTCAGGTTCCCCAAGGACCACCTCAGGCAACAGGAAGTTTAATTCTCCTTGTAATTTAATCCCCATTCCTGGTCTTGGGGGCTGGATAGGGTTGAGATCTGCTGCATGTAGCTGCAGTTAACTGGAGGAAGCAGAGACTGTAGCTGAAGGGAAATTCCTCAAAATACATGCTAGTGGGTTGGTTGTTGTGCCTTATTAGAGTGTGGAGGCTGGTGAGGAAGCAGCACTGAGTGAGCTCATTAAGGATTAGAATCATCCTCAGTTTATTAATAAGGGGATCATCTTGTTAGGTTTCTTGCTTTCTTGTCTTACGGAAATAGCTAACTTTGGCATATTAATTGCTCGTTTGGGTGTTTTTTGTGAGTGGTGACAAGCAAACATCTAGTCTTCCATCTTGTTCATGGGACTCAGAAGAATTGTGCTATGTCACTAGAAAAAGAACCAGATGCTGTGTGGTGGTTTACTTGATATGAAGCCTCTTTTTTTCACCTGTTAAAACTTGATAAAAGGTAAACACTAATGCATCAAGTAGTCCACTGTCTATAAACTTAGGTGGAGAATTCCTACACGTAATATGGAACTTAAACTTTATAATGTACTCCAATTTGGAAGAACCCTTGGAAGTCCCAAAACAAATTTAACCATATCTAGCCCAGTATTGGTCATTGGTTTTCCTAAAACATGACTAGAGGGAGCAATTTGTTCCATAGCCACAGGGTTATAAGTGAATTAGACATTCCTGGACAATATAGGAACATAATATACGTAATATAATCAAAAAGATCAAACAGCACATAATTTGTTTAGTGGTGCTACAAACTCCTCTCCCACTCGGACCTCTTCCTATGACTTTTCTCTTCCACAGAGACTTGGAACATTCTCAAGTAGGGGTTTTAGGATAGATAGGAAGGGGCAGATGATGGGAAAAGTAATATAATTCAGTAGCTGAGCTGTAAGATATTATTTTTGTTATTATTATTTGGTCTTCCTTCAATCATCAGATATTTGTTAGGTGCCTACTATGTGTTAGGTTAGAGGATAGCAGTACAAAGAATGAAATAATCCCTCCTTGCAATGAGCTTCCATTCTAAGGGAGGAGATAGCACGTACCTATAACCTATGTTCAGCATACACACTCCCTCCACTGCCTCTTAGAGGGCAGGCAACAGCAGTTGGGGGAGTCAAGAAAAGTTTCACATAGAAGGGGGTGCCTGAGTTGTATCTTGAAGGAAAGGAGGGACTCTGAGGCAGAGGCAAGGAAGGACTACATTCCAGCCATGGGGCATAGCTAGTACAAACACTCGGAAACAGGAGATGGAACACCTGGAGTGAGGAACAGAGAAAGCCAGTTTGGCCAGATCTCAGCTTGCAGAGCAGAGAATGATATTCAGTGAGTCTGGAAAGCTCAGTTGTGTGCAGGTTACAGAGAGATTTAAAAACTAGAGAGAGATTATATTCTCTTCCATTATTAGTACTACTGTCTGTTTTATTTGATGCTTTTTTTTTGCAGTGTTTGACAGTATTTCCTTGCTAACTAGCCCTTCGTTCTAACAAAAAGTTAAGCAAAACTATTAACACAGTCACCACATGTGCATATATGTATATAGAAACACCTATATAAAGGTTTTTATATGTATCTCCAAGGATAGACACTAATACTGAGGTACCTGGAAAAGCTTCTTGTAGAAGGCGGGATTTTAGCCAGATTAAACCAGGGAAGCCAGGAGGTGGAAACGAGGGGGAGCATTTTGGGGATGGGAGATAGCCAGAAAAAATTCATAGATTCAGGAGTGCCTTGTGCAAGGTACAGTAAGGAGGCCAGAGCCAGTGAATCATAGGGTGTGTGCAGGGGAGACGACTGGAAAGGTAGGAAGGGGCCAGGTTACAAAGCACTTTAAAAACCACACAGAAGATCATTTTGACAGCTGAGTGGAGGATTAAGGGAGAAAGGGGAAGGGAATAAGCATTTATATAGTGTCAGCTATGTGCTGGGCATTTTGCTAAGTACCTTATGTTCACAAAACCCTACAAAGAAGGTGTTATTATCTCCATTTTACAGTTGAGGAAACTGAGGCAAATAGCGGTTAAGTGAGTTGCCCAGAGTCACCCAGACAGTAAGTGTATGAGGTCAAATTTGAACTCAGATCTTCCTATCTACAGGTCAGCATTCTATCCACTGTGCCACCTAGTGCCTCAAATGGTCTGGCATGGGGAAGAGAGTTGGGGTAGGGAGGCAAAATAGAGGTTTATTGCTTCCTATTAATTTCTTAAGTGTGATTAGAAAAATCATAGGTAGTACTTACATGGGACATCTTAATAGGTGAGGTATGGGAGGAAGGTGCCTACCTTTCTTCATGGACTAGGGATGTCTAGAATAGGTCCCAAAGCCAGCTTAATGATCTTGGCCAATATGAAAGAAACAACTTTGTTTTAATAGCTTCCAGAGATACATCATCATCAGAAGACTCTTGCTGATAAGTAACTGGGATTTCATCCATCCTCCACCTGCATATATGACTGCTTAATTACGTCCACATGGGCTTTCTCTAAGCTTTTGTTGTGGCCACTGGCATGAATAGGCTGGAAGACCAGATGGTCTATTAGTGTGATTGATTAAAAAGATTCTTTTGTTCCTATTTAAATTAATAGTATTCCTTAGTCTGTTCAGGGGAATCTAAGGAAAGAGAATAAAGAATAGTGTAGATAAGGTAAGGTGCACTGGAAAAATTTCTGCTTTTTTTCTCTTGACATTGGGCACTGTGATTTGTCTTCTGTCAATTAGAAAATCATCAAAGTAACCATTCCAATTGAGTAATGAAAATGATTTTCAAATTGGCAAAATCTTGATAAAGATTTTCTGAGAGTAAAAGTCATATTAACTCTAGAGTATCTTTAAAAAAAAAGAAGAAACTTGTTAGTATTTGAGATTTCAGGATATTAATTAACCAAACATTCTGAATTGAATGGGTACCAACTATTTATTTCACTTGTATCAAGTCTTGAGTAATGTTTTGGCTACTCTTGTGAGGAGAACCCTGGCCAGAGGGGGACCTGAGGGATTCCTCAGGCTTTGCCTTTGGATCCAAGGAGCAGATCTCAGAAGCCCCTGCCATTATTAGTTCAAAAGTCTCTCAACAATCTTAAAAACATTTTTTCAATGTTGCCATGAACCCAACTGAGTTCTTATCTTGCCTCTTTTTAGTGCTGCCTGGTGGTGATGTCATTTTACTTTTTCTTGGCTCAGACTAGTTTTGTTCTTGCTTCTCTGCATCTTCACACTTTAAAAATAAAATCTTAGCTATAGTTATGTCTCAGCTAACCAAATGTTTGATACAATGGAAAATATAAGTGATGTTTAAAATAAAATTGTATTTTTAAATAATAATATCGCAGAGGACTCGCTAATCCCTCCATTTTTGTTTCTGACTTTTCGGACTTTGCTACCATGCCTCTGGAGCTATTGTCTCCCTCTGGGACTTTCTTTAGCACCTAGGGCCTCCTCACACAGGGACATCTGTTTGCCCTTGCAACCTTTTCACCTTGGAATGCCCCTCACAATACTGGCCCCTTATTCCCATTGATTAGGTACTCAAAAAGACTTCCTCCATTCTGGGAAAGGGCCCAGGTTGGCCAACTTTCATTTTCCTCCTGATTCTGTTGCTGACTTTCATGACCATGCCTCTAAGAACCAGTACCTTCTCTCTTCTGTTTCCTTCCCCCAATTTTTAGTTCCATTTTGTGTATTGTTTTCTGTCGTTAGAAAGTAAGCCTCTTGAAGGCAGGGACTGTTTTATTTTTGCTTGTGTTTGTATACCCACTACTTAGTACAGTACACATGTAGTCCTCTAGGTCCTCAAGTCCTTTGACAGAGGGCCACACTTGAGGACCTAGAGGGCCACATGTGACCTCGAAGCCACAGGTTCCCCAACCCTGGCCAGTACCTGAAATATAGTAAATGCTTAATAAATGTTGCTGTAGAAGTTGTTGTTTGCAATAGATTGTGGGCCTATTTTGGTGCCTAGCACATTAGAGTCCTACGGTAAGGCTTCCTTAAATTCTTGTCAGTTGATGGAGATTCAATATACCATCACCATATATCTGTTTTACCCTCCCTTGTAATGAGTAAAAACATCAAAACATGTGCCACACCCACAGCAAAAGCATTTGACCACATATGCTGCAGTTTAAAGCTAGTTTCCCAACTCGACTGAGAAGAGGGCAATGTTTTATCACCAGCTTTCTAGTCCGAGCTTGATTATTATGGAGTACAATTGACAATGAAGCATTATTTTTACTTACATTATTGTAGTCATTATTTATCATTTTCTCCTGATTTTGCTTACTTTGTTCTGTACTAGTTCATATTAATCTTATCCTATTATTCTGAATTCCTGGTTTTCATCTTTTGTTATAGTGTAATGGGGATAGGGAAAGAGACTGGATCTATGATTTCACAGCTATAGGGAACTCTCTTAACTGATGCAGATTAGCGCCTTCTATGTAGCTTATGATCTTAAAGGGTTGTCAGAGATACAGAGAGGTTAAGTTAATCGCAAAGGGTCACCCAGCCTGTATGTGTCAGAGGCAGGACTGCCTCAAGAGATGGCAGACAAGAACCAGAAGCTTCACCTCTCTAATTCTAGGTGGAAGGCACTAGCTGTTGCTGAGGGGCAATAGCTGTCAGTGAATCTCTTGGCCAATGAAGTCAATTCTTTCTCTCTCCAATGAGGAATTACTTAGCTGAAACCTTCCAACACCTGAAGGCTTCAAACTGTCACAGCTCAGACAAAGCAATTTTTCCACCTTCCTAATGAAGCTTCAGTTCATCTCCTCAGATTCCTATGCCTGGTTTCTAGTCTTAAAATGACTTTAATGAGAGCCTCGTGACTCTCAGTGATTTGATTTTTAACTTAAAAAGTCACAGCTCTCCAAATTTCTTCCATTAAATTGATTGCTATCTTTTAATCATACCCCAATCTTCAAGTGTTTGTTTTCCTTTTTTTTTTTTTTTTTTTTAGTTTTATCTAAAATAGGTAAATGCAAAAACATAGAGGTACCATGATGGCTTGAAGCAATCAAGTTTTCAACATATTCTTCCTAATCTTTTGGTGTCCTTGAAACTGTCTTTTTATACTTCTGTTTCTCCAGCTTTCAGTAATTGAAATATGGTTATCTTTAAAATGTCAAACTCTTGCACAATAAGTATGCTACTATCATTCTACACTGTTCACAATGTGATTTGAGCCTTTCTGTTTATACCACATTTAATTTTCTGTCTGAAACTGCCTAGATTCTATTTGAAAATTGTGTTCTTCATGTACGTCTTAGCATTAAAACAAAATCTTTTCCTACTTCTCTTAGGTATTATTTTTTATTTATGACATCAGCAATATCTTATCTCTTTTGACACTTAATATACATCTTTTCCTTTATACACAAACAACATCTTTTTACCCGTCCTTTTCAGCACTGAACTGTTGCATTTATCTTAAAGGAACAGTGTAACGTACACCTGCAATTTGTAGTCCTAGAAAGCTACCTGAAGTACTGAAAAGTTAAGTGACTTGCCTAGGTTGGTGGAGGTAAGTCTTGAACTCAAGTCTTCTTGACTTCAATGCTAGCTTTGTATCCACCATGACAAATTGCTTTTTATACAGTTTTAATATCAGATCCTTAGAGATATTCAATGCAAATCTTTTTCTCATTTACTAGTTTCTTTTTCTAGGTAAAATTGATTTTCATGCAAATATTTAATTTTTAAGCAATCAAAATTACATTTCTCATTTTTATGATTTCTTCTCTTCCTTGTTTTAAATTGAGTTTTTTTTTCTTTAGCAATAGCTATGAAAGGTCCCTCTTTTGTATCTCTATTTTTTATGTGACTTTTTATATTTAGATTACTTATCCATTTGGAGATTATTGTAGTATATGGTGTAAAATGTTGCTCTAAACCTTATTTATGCCAAACCACTTTCTCGAATCTTCTTAACAATTCTTGTTGAATAAACACTTATCTGTATAAATACATATATGTGTACACACATATGTCTGTATGTATATATGTATATACACATGTATGTGAAGATAGATAGTCTTTCCCTCAGTAGTTCACATTAGTGGGATTGTCAAATGCTATATGCATGTATTCATCTACTTATAGGTCTTGCTTATCTAATTTTTGAGAGGCAGTGTTGGAAACAGAGCACTGTACTTGGCATCAGGAAAACTTAGATTTGAATTCTACCTGAGACACTAGCAGTGGGACTTTGGGCAATTCCCTAAATTTTTTTCATACTCAATTTTTTATTTGTAAAATGGGGGCAATAACAGAATCTACTTGAGAGGATTACTACAAGGGTCAAATGATATATATTTGTATATCTTTCTATCTGTCTATCTATCTGTCTGTCTGTCTGTCTGTCTGTCTATACTGCTTTGCAAATACGAAAGTAATACATATATGTTGATTAGTATGATATATTCTACGTAAATCATTATGTTATATTCTGATATCAATACCTTTATTTTCTTCCTTTTGCTTTATTGCTGTAGTTATCATTTCTTTTTTTTTAATTTTATTTTAGTTTGCATCATTCATTTCCACAAGATTTTGAGTTACATATTTTCTCCTCCTCTTTCCCCCACCCACCACCCCAAAACAGCCATCCCAGTGTGTC
>CM053588.1:248830398-248860352 GCA_028646515.1 Pseudochirops corinnae
CAAATTTGACTTTTAAAGGCATTCTTCTCCTCATTGACTTTTTTGAGTTAGTCTATTTTTTAAGGTGTTATTTTAGGTGTTATTTTAAGGTGTTATTTTCTTCAGTGTATTTTTGGGTCTCCTTTAGCAGGCTGTTGTCTTGCTTTTCATGATTTTCTTGCATTTTTCTCATTTCTCTTCCCAATTTTTCTTCCACTTCTCTCACTTGATTTTCAAAATCTTCTTGACCTCCTCCATGGCCTGTAACAAGTTCATATATTTTTTTAAAAAATTAAATTGTTTTATTTACTTTTAGTTTACAACATTCAGTTCCACAGTCCATTGAGTTTCAGATTTTCTCCCCCTCTCTCTCCCACGCCCCCCCCATCATGGCAGCATGCACTCGGATACAGAATCTACAAATATCTTCCCATTGATCATTATTCAGGTTGTAAAGAAGGATTATAATTGATGGAATGATCAGTGAGAAAGAGGAAACAAAACAAAACAAGAAGAAGAAACAGAGCAAGGAGTTTGTTTCAATCTGCACTCAGACTCCGCATCTCTTTCTTTGGATGTGGATATCTCCTTCAATCGTGTGTCTTTTGGAGTTGTCCTATAACCTTATATTGCTTAGAGGAGCCTAGTCTATTGAAGTTAGTTGTCACACATACGTTGTGTCTCTGATTGTGTACAAATTTCTCCTGGTCCTGCTCTTCTCCCTCAGCATCAGTTTGTATAAGTCTCTCCAGATTATTATGAAGTCCATCTGCTCCTCATTTCTTATAGCACAGCAGTATTCCATTACATTTATATACCACAACTTGTTCAGCTATGCTCCAATTGATGGTCATCCCCTTGTTTTCCAATTTTTTGCCACCACAAAAAAGCCACTATAAATATTTTTGTACATATGGGTCCTCTTCCCACTTCTCTGATCTCTTTGGGATATAACCCTAGAAGTTGTATTGCTGAGTCAAAAGGTATGCATTTATTTATAACCCTTTGGGCATAGTTCCAGATTGTTCTCCAGAATAGCTGGATCAGTTTGCAGCTTCACCAACAATGCATTAGTGTTCTGATTTTTCCACATCCTCTCCAGCATTTATCATTTTGCTGTTTTGTCGTCTTAGTCAATCTGGCCGGTGAGATGTGGTACCTCAGAGTTATTTTGATTTGCATTTCTCTAATCAGTAGTGATTTGGAACATTTTTTCTCTTTAATTTCATCTTCTACAAACTGCCTGTTCATATCCTTTGACCATTTATCAACTGGGGAGTGGCTTGTATTCTTATAGATTTGACTCAATTCTTTGTATATTTTAGAAATGAGGCCTTTATCAGAGATACTGGTTGTAAAAATTCTTTCCCAGTTTTCCACTTCCCTTTTAATCTTGGTAACATTGGCCTTGTTTGTACAGAAGCTTTTCATTTTAATATAATCAAAATTATCCATTTTGCATTTTGTCATGCTCTCTAAATCTTGTTCGGTCATGAAGTCTTCCCCTCTCCATAGATCTGACAGGTAATCTATCCCTTGCTCTCCCAGATTGCTTACAATATCAGCCTTTATACCTCGATTATGCACCCCTTTCGACTTTATTTTGGTGTACGATGTTAGATATTGGTCTATGCCCAATTTCTGCAAGACTATGTTCCAGTTTTCCCCGCAGTTTTTGTCAAATAGAGTGTTCTTATCCCCAAAGCTGGGGTCTTTGGGTTTATCAAACAGTGGATTATTATAGTCATTAGCTTCTGAGTCTTATGTACCCAATCTATTCCATTAATCCACTACTCTATTTGTCAGCCAGTACCAAGTAGTTTTGATGCCTGCTGCTTTATAATACTTATTAAAATCTGGTACAGCTAGGCCACCTTCCCTAGCATTTCTTTACATTAATTGCTTTGATATTCTGGACCGTTGGTTCTTCCAAATGAATTTTGCTGCTATTTTTTCTAGCTCTACAAAGTAATTTTTTGGTATATTGATTGGTGTGGCACTAAATATGTAATTTAATTTAGGTAAGATTGTCATTTTTATTATATTAGCTCAACCCAGCCATGAACAATTGTTGTTCTTCTAATTAGATAGATCTGACTTTATTTGTGTGAAAAGTGTTTTGTACTTGTGTTCGTATAAGTCCTGGGGTTGTTTTGGCAGGTAGATTCCCAGATATTTTATAGTGTTTACAGTAACCTTATTTACTTATTTATTTATTGCTTTTTGGAGGGCAACTGGGGTTAAGTGACTAGCTCAAAGTCACATGGCTAGTGAGTGTGTCAAGTGTCTGAGGCCGGGTTTGAACTCAGGTCCTCCTGACTCCAGGGCTGGTGCTCTATTCACTGTGCCACCTAGCTGCCCCTACAGTAACTTAAAATGGAATTTCTCTTTCTATCTCTTGCTGTTGGGTTTTGTTAGAGATATATAGGAATGCTGAAGATTTATTTGGGTTTATTTTATATCCTGCAACTTTGCCAGATTTGTTTTTTATCTCAAGTAGTTTTTCACTTGATTCTCTAGGATTCTCTAAGTATATCATCATATCATCTGCAAAGCATGATAGCTTAGTCTCTTCTTTGCCTAATTTGATTCCTTCGATTTCTTTTTCTTCTCTTATTGCTACTGCTAACATTTCTAGTACCAAATTGAATAAGAGGGGTGATAGTGGACATCTTTGTTTCACCCCTGATCTTTTTGGAAATGCTTCTAGCTTATCTCCATTACATATAATACTTGCTGATGGTTTTAGATAGATGCTACTTATTATTTTAAGGAAGACTCCATTTATTCCTGTACTTTCTAGTGTTTTTAATCAAAATGGGTGTTGTATTTTGTCAAAAGCCTTTTCTGCATCTATTGAGATAATTGTATGGTTTCTGCTAGCTTTGTTGCTTATGTGATCAATTATACTGATAGTTTTCCTGATATTGAACCACCTTGCATTCCTGGAATAAATCCTACCTGATCAAAGTGTATTATTCTCATGATGATTTGCTGTTGTCTTTTTGCTCATATTTTATTTAGAATTTTTTCATCAATATTCATGAGGGAAATTGGTCTATAATTTTCTTTCTCTGTTTTGTCTCTTCCTGATTTAGGTATCAGTACCATATTTGTCTCATTTTGGTAGGACTCCTTCTTCTCCAGTTGTCCTGAATAGTTTGTAAAGTATTGGAGTCAATTGTTCTTTAAATGTTTGATAGAATTCACCAGTAAAGCCATCTGGCCCTGGGGATTTTTTCCTGGGGAGTTCATGGACAGCTTGTATTTTTGTAAATATTCATCCATTTCACTAAGATTGTCAAATTTATGTGCATACAATTGGGCGAAATAATTCCTAATTATTGTTTTAATTTCCTCTTCATTGGAGGTAGATTCACCCTTTTCATTTTTGATATTTGTAACTTGGTTTTCTTCTTTCTTTTTTTCTTTCATATTGGCTAGAGGCCTATCAATTTTATTGTTTTTTTCATAATACCAGCTCTTAGTTTTATTTATTAATTCAATAGTTTCCTGGAATTCAATTTTATTAATCTCTCCTTTGGTTTTCATTATTTCTAATTTAGTATTTAATTGGGGATTTTCAGTTTGTTCTTATTCTAGCTTTTTCAATTGCATGCCCAATTCATTGACCTCCATTTTCTCTAATTTATTCATGTCTGCATTCAGGGATATAAAACTTCCCCTAGGAACTGCCTTTCCTGCATCCCACAAGTTTTGGTATGATGTCTTATTATTGTCATTCTCTAGAATGAAGTTACTGATGGTTTCTATAATTTCTTTTTTGACCCACTCATGCTTTAGGATTAAGTTATTTAATTTCCAATTAATTTTTTGTCTGTCCTTCCATGGTTCTTTATTACATATAAGTTTTATTGCGTCATGATCTGAGAAGGATGCATTTAATATTTCCACCTTTCTGCACTGAATTGTGAGGTTTTTATGCCCTTGTACATGGTCAGTTTTTATATATGTGCCATGTACCACTGAGAATAAGGTATATTCCTTTTTATCCCCATTCAGTTATCTCCAGAGGTCTACCATATCTATCTTCTCTAAGATTCTGTTTACCTCCTTAACTTCTTGTTTATTTTGAGGTTAGATTTGTCAAGCTCAGAGAAGGGGAGATTGAAGTCCCCCATTAGTATAGTTTTGCTTTCTATTTCTTCCTCTAACATCCCTAATTTCTCCTTTAGGAATTTGGATGCTGTACCACTTGGTGCATAAATGTTTAGTAATGATATTGCTTCATTTTCTATGGTGTCTTTTTAGCAGGACATAGTTTCCTCCCTTATCTCTTAATTAGATCTGTTTTTGCTTTTGCTTTGTGTGAGATAAGGATTGCTACCCCTGCTTTTTTTTTTACTTTAGCTGAGGCATGATCTATTTTACTCCAGCCTTTTACCTTTACCTTGTGTGTGTTGCCCAGTTTCAGATGTGTTTCTTGTAAACAACATATTATAGGATTATGATTTTTAATCCATTCTGCTATCTGCCTCCGTTTTATGGGAGAGTTCATCCCATTCACAGTCAAAGTTATGGTTACTATCTGTGTCTTTCCCTCCATTCTATTCCCTCCCCTGTTTATGCTTTTATTTTTCCCCTTCTTCCTTCCCCTTCTTAAGAGTTTTCCTTTTGACTGCCACCTCCCTCAGTATTCCCTTCTTATCAGCCCTCCTCCCTTTTCTTATCCTTCCCCCTTACTACTTCTTCCCTCCCTTCTAACCTTCCCCCCTTTCTTGGCCTTTCCCCCCTCCTACTGCCTGTAGGATATGATAGATTTTATACTTAGTGTAGTATGTTATTTCTTCCTTGAACCAAGATTGATGAGAATAGATCTCATGCAATGCTCCTCTCCCTTCCCTCTTTTCCTCTATTATGATAAGTTTTGTGTCTCTTCTCAATAGAGTCCTATACTTAACTGATTGTGTTATTCCCTCCTTGCACCAAAACCAATGAGGGAAAAGCTCATATAATGCTCATCTCCCTCCCTTCTTTCCCTCTACTATAATGTTTTTATGCCTCTTTGTGTGGCATAATTTACTCTTTTCTGCTTCATTCTTTCTTCTTATTCCATTGCAGTCCCTTAATAAGGTTTTTTTTTTATCATCATTTTGTGTAATTTATACCCACACTGTTTTTCTATATCCCTTTTAGATGTCGCCATAGGTATAGAATTCACAATATTAACAGGTATCAGCTTCTCATACAGAGATGTAAACAGTTTGCTCTTATTAAATAACAAGTTATGTGTGTGTGTGTGTGTGTGTGTGTGTGCGTGTGTGTCCCTATTTACCTTTCTATGTCTTTCTTGAGTCTTGTAACTGGAGGTTGAATTTTCCATTGAGCTCTGGTTTTTTCATCGGGAAGGTCTGGAATTCTGTTATATCAACTGAATATCCATCTCCTTGCCTGGCAGACTATGCTCAGTTTCGCTGGATAGGTGATCCTTGGTTGTAACCCAAGCTCCTTTGCCTTGTGAAAAATCATATTCCAGTTCCTCTGATCTTTCAACATTGAAGCTACCAGATCCTGTGAGATCCTCACTGTGGTTCCGTGATATCTGAATTGTTTCTTTTTGGCCGCTTATAATATCTTCTCCTTTATCTTATAGTTCTGGAATTTGGCCACAATCTTTCACGGACTTTTCAATTTGGGATCTCTTTCAGGAGGTGTCCAGTGTATTCTCCCAATTTCTATTTTATTCTCTGGTTCTAGGATCTCAGGGCAGTTTTCCTTGATGAGCTCTTGGAAAATACTGTCCAGACTGAATTTTTCATCATGATTTTCTGGTTGACCAATAATTCTCAGATTATCACTCCTTGATCTGTTTTCTAGGTCAGTTATTTTTCCGTTCAGATATTTTACCTCTTTTTCTAATTTTTCAGTCATTGTTTTGTTTGACTGATTCTTTGTTCCTCATAGAGTCATTAGCTTCAATTTGGTTGATTCTAATTTTTAGTGAATTATTTTCCTCAGTTTTTGAAGCTCCTTTTCCATATGTTCAGATTTCATTTTTAGTTCACACATTTTTCTTTTTAAGAAGTTGTTTTCTTCATTGTAATGTTTTTCTAATTTCCCAATTTTGATTTTAAAAGAAGTGTTGATTTTATATTCTACCTCTCTATTGATTTCAGAGTTCTTTTTGAGCTCATCTAGGAATGCTTTCTGTGCCTGAGACCAATTCATGATGCCTGTTAAGGCTTCAGCTGTTGGTGTGGAGTCAGTACTGTCTCCTTCTGAATTTGGTTCCTCCCTCTCACAGTAATAGGATTCCAGAGTCTTTGTAGCCTTCTTTTTTCTCATTTTGAGGCAGGACCTTAGCCACACCCTTCCTCCGGGATTCCTAAGCCTTTACTGTTTAAAATTTTTCTCTGGGGCAATAATTACTGTGTTTTCAGGATCAGAGGGGGATGTTGGAGCAGCTGGGGTTCACTGTGCCATTCTGTTCCCTGGAAGTTCAGCTAGGGGCTTTTTACATTTCCAGACTGTAAATGGGTAGTCCCAGGAGTAGCTGCTGCCCCTGCTGCGGGCCCTACCTTTGTCTCTTACGCAGCTCTGGCCAATCCCCACCCTGTGGTGATAGGCCTGGGAATGGCCCTTGTGGTTGGTGGATCAGCTTGCTGCTATGTTGAGCAGGCCTTGTCTGGGCCTCTCAGCGTGCCCCATGTTGTCTGGACCTCTTGGTACGCCACCCCCTCATCATTGTTTGAGCTTCTTCCAGTTCATATTTTTCTTGGAGGCTTTTGATGGAGGAGTTCTGTCTTTGCTGTCTTCCTCTCACTCCATGTCTTGATCCTTTTTGTCCCCAGAAAAGGATTCTATTATGTGTTTGTTTTCCTTTGCTTGCTTATCTTATTGGTGGGACTGCTGTTGGCTCCCAGCCTGCTGTGATAGACCCCTCCTGCCAGCTTGCCGGGCTTCCTTCGGTGGGAGATTTGTTTCTCTCTTCCCCTTTGTTGGTTCTGTCACTCTAAAGTTTATTTAGAGTCAATTTTTTACGTGTATTGGATGAGGTTGAAGCTGGAGCTGCATGGAAGTCCTGTTTCTACTCTGTCATCTGGGCTCTGCCCCCCTCCTTTCTTCTTAGTATAGGGCAAAAGTCTGTCCTCATAAAAGCCTCTTCATCTAACGTTGTTTCATTTACCTCTATGCATTCCACTGGCAGTCAGTGGAGCAAATAGGCTCAGCCTGTGCAAGGGCTCCATGCACATTCCTTTTGTCAGTTTTTCGCTTTGTTCTAGCTAGATGAACAGAAAGATTCTCATGAAAATCAGCCAACTCAGGAACAGTAATTTGTTCTTATTCTACCTGAGACATCCTCCAGCTTGGTTTTCTAAAGATAAGTTCACATTCTGTAACACAGAAAGTTTCTCATGCAAATCAGCTAACTTCCTTTCCATCTGAGTTTTCTCCTGCAGCTATTTTTCTCTGCTTTTACATATAATGAGGTAACCTGTTAGTAAAACCTAACCTCTTCTATATACTCCTGCCAGTTCTTTCCCAGGTTTTGTTGGTATTCCTTGTAAACATCTTCCTAAATCTGTAGGTTCCCTGCAGCTTCAGTTCCCAATTTTCACAGGGTCCACTGCTTTTAGCTCATTCTCTCATCAGGGAGGAATAAAGTTAAATCCTCCCATCCTGGGATATTTGTTTCTTCCTCTAAAGTCTTTCTGCCTCCAAATAGAGATCTGATACCTTGCAATCCTGTTGGTGACACCAAATGTCTTACTAAGGCAATGTTAATAGCACTGATAGCAGCTATGAATATGCTGTCATAGTTCTGAATAGCAAAATATAACAGGCTTTCTATATAGAAGGCAGAAGCAAAACATTTATTCAGGTACCAGAAGGCCAAATCCCAACGCCAGAAAACCAAATTCATCATAGCAACAAAGAAATCTATATGCAGTAACTCTGCAGAGAGCAACACCATCCCCAAACCTTCCCCATTCTTGGGCCTTCCCACAAACAAACACTCACAAGCCTATCTGTCTCCTTGCCTGCATTCTCTCTCTCCCTCCACACTAACTTCTCTGGTTAAAAGGGAAAATATCTAGTCTTCTATCTTCTTGTTCACATCTAAATATTGGGAATCAATAAACTCCAGGCTTTAAAAAGTAAAATCTTATTTTTAGCATTTTATAGAGATAGAAATTTTTCAGGGATCTAGTTCGATTTGTAGATATCATGATCAGGAACCCAACACTAGGCTTTGCCCATCAGACAACAATTGCTACCACCATCATCTCTAATGCCATACTCATTCTGGCCAGCACCATTATATATTTAAACATCACCATTTATAACAAGTTCCTGGGTGGAGTTATTTCTAAACTATTTCTGGATATGCTTCCAAAAACAGCAGGAAGCTCTTGTGCTTTAGAGCAAAAGATCAGTAAACTTAATCAGTTCTTCTAGTTTTTGTATAGCCCATAAGTCAAGAATGGTTTTCTGGCCAGATGTGGCCTTATAGCTATAGTTTGCAAATCTCTGTTTAAGAAAGAAAGGATTGTTTTTGAGGGATTCTGCTTTAGTGGTGTCATTTCTGAGTTCACGTGCCACAGTGGTGACTTCAGATGTCATGATGGCAAGTCCATCTACATGGAGAAATTTGCTTCATTCTGAAGAACACTGATACTAGCATATTGTCCCTGGTAGATATTGGACCCAACCCAAAAGGCTCCCAGTTTTTCACCTATACTTATAAGATCAATTCTTTTTGATGGCAAGCATGTAGTCTGATCAGAGAAAATAAATCATAAGCAGTATAACCTTCTTGAGGCATTTCAGATCTTAGAATCTAAAGACCTGCAAGAAGGTCACCTTTGGTCGACTGTGTATTGGAGGACTTTTTGTTTGTATTTTTTTGTTTCAGCTTCCTAATCGTTATATTCTACTTGGGGGGTGTACCCCGGCCCCCTCAAACATAGTGTTTTCATACTTAGTAATCCTTGTGCTTTCTCTTCCTGAAGTTCCCTTTGAATTTATTTCATTTTTCCTTTTAGAATGAAGAATGTTAGAATGGCAAGAATGAAGATCTAAATTTAGTTTTATGAAATAAATCTAAACTACAAGAAAAGAATCTACCCCAACTAAACAGGTTATCTTATTTTGTCTCTCTCATGGCCTATCTGATATCATATCTTTTGTTAAAATGCTTCAGGAACATGCAAAATCATTTAATTTAAGATATGTCTGATTGGTTGCTTGATGCCCCCACGATCTACAAGGCAGGACCTGTGGAGGCAGCCACATGGCAGCAGCTGCAGCTGCCGCACGCTGCCACCTCTCGCCCCGGGGATAAGGGTCAGACTGTGCTCTTCTCTCAACCTATATCAACAGTGTTCCCCACTGACCTTTTACTTTCACTTTGGTGTTTATGGGTTGAAAAGTCTGGAAACTGCCATAGGTGCTAGTGATTCACTCTCCTGAAGTTTGCTCTGGCCAGGCTGTGCCACTGGTTGGGGCTACCCCAGATCTGGGCCTGGGCCACCCTGGGTCTGGGATCATGGGGGACTGTGTTTGGCTCCCAGTCCTGTGCAATAGACCCATCCTGTTGGCTTGCTAGACTGCCTTCAGTGGGAGATTTGTTTCTCTCTGTCACTTTGTGGGTTCTAAAGTTCTAAAATTTGTTTAGAGTCATTTTTTTACAGGTATTGGAGGTGGTTGGAGTGGGAACTCAAGCAAGTAACGGAAAATGCAGACACCATCCATTCCTAGGTCATAGTAAGTCATTATCTCCTCAGTCAATACACAGTGTCCAAATAAAGTCCTCTCTTATCTTGACTTGAGGGTGACTTCCAAATCCCATTGCTCTTCCACTGTGGGTGAACCTCTCCTGACTCTCACTTGGATTCACACATAGGCAGCTTTCTGCTCCTCCTCCATGTCTCAGCCCATGGGGCTAGTAATACATATTACTAGCACCATTATCTCAGTTCACTTTAATAGCTCATAAAAGAGACTTAAGCTAAGCCTCCTTCTCATGGGTGAATCTCTGCTCTTCAGTTCAGTTCACTCATAAAGACCAACAAGTAGGGCTTCTGCTGAGAAATTAATACAGGCCAACAGACAGGGCTTGTGTCTGAGAAATTAGTTACAGATCAACAGACAGAGCTTCTGTCTGAGGAATTAACAGAGATCAACAGACAGGGCTTCTGTCTAAGAAATTAGCACAGATCAATAGACAGGGCTTCTGCTTGAGAAATTAACACAGACCAACAGAGACGGCTTCTATCTGAAAAACTAACACAGATCAACAGACAGAGAGCCACCATCATGAACATTCTTTCTGTTAGGCCTCCCCACAAGCCAGTTCACTTAGACAGCTCATGCTATAATTTGCCATTCAGAACTATGCTGGCATACTCATAGATGCTGTTGTTGCTGTGAATATTGCCTTGGTGATACATAGGCCCAGACCAACTCTAAACTCAAGATATTTGTCAGACATAGCCTACTTGCTAGTAGGATTTACATGCACTACACTCATGTTGTTAAACTTCTTACTCAGGACATCATAAATCCTAATGCCCTCTAAGATTCCTTCTGGCAGAATTCTTTAGTCAACATATATTTCTTAAGTGCTTATTATCTGCCAGGCACTATACGGAGCACTATCGATGTGAAGAAAAGCCACAGTGTGATCACTTCCCTGAAAGGGCTCACATTCTAATAGCCAAGTCAATATGCTAGTTGCTATTTCAGTGTAAGATATGCAACTTTAAATGGAAGAAGGTTATCCAGGGAAACCTCTAGTAATAGGAAAGGGTAAGTAGGGACCAGGAAAGGCCTCCTGCGAAAGGTGGGATTTGAGCTGAGTCTTGAAGGAAGCCAAGGGAATCAAGAGACAGGTATAAGAAGGAGATGCCTTCTAGGAATAGCACATAGCCACTTAAAAGTCACAGGTATTTTTCAGCATTGTATTGAAAACCCTAGTAATAGCAATAAGAGAAGAAAAAAAGAAGGAAAATAGAATAGGGAATGAGATAATAAAACTACCTCTTTTCGCAGATGGTATGAGGATATATTTGGAAAATCCCAAAAACTTAGCTAAACAGTTAGCTGAAACAAAAATTTTAGCAAAGTATTGAGATAAAAATTAAATTCACATAAATCATCAGCACTCCTATATATCAAAGGAAAACCTTGCAAGAAGAGAAAGTAAAAGATACCCCATTTAAAGTAACTCTGGACAGTATAAAATACCTAGGAGTATATCTGCCCAAACAAACTCAGGAACTATATAAACAAAATTATAAAAAAAACCCACCTCTTTTATATAAATAAAATCAGCTTTAAATAATTGGAGAAATGTTAATTGTTTATAGGTAGGCAGGGCCAATATAATAAAAATGACAATTTTGTCTAAACTATTTTGTTCATTCAGCTCTCCCAATTAAATTACCAAAAATATTTTACTGAATTAAAAAAAAATAAAATTCATTTGGAAGAACAACAAGTCAAGGGTCTTAAAGGAACTAATGAAAAAATGTAAAGAGGTTTAGCAGTATTAGGTATTGAACTATATTATAAGGCAATAATTATCAAAGCTATCTGGTACTGGCTAAGAAATAGAAAGGTAGATCAATGGAACAGACTAGATATACAGTTTACAGCAGCAAATTAACATAATCACTTTGTATTTGACAAATGTAAAGACCCAAGATTTGGGGATAAGAATTCATTATTTGGTAAAAATTGTTGGGAAAACTAGAAAGCAGTATAGCAGAAACTAGGCATAGACCAGTATCTTATATCATTTACCAAGATGAAATCAAAATAGGTATATGACCTAGATATAAAGAGAGATATTACAAGAAAATTAGAAGAACATGGAACATGTCATTTATCAGACTTATGGGTAGGTGAACAATTTATGAATAAACAATAAGGAGAAAGGAAAGTTAAGTGTAAAATGAATAATTTCAATTACATTAAACTAAAAAGATTTTGTACAAATAAAACAAATGTCACCGAGATAAGAATGAAAGTAGAGAATTGGGGGGGGGATGGAGGAGAATTTTATAGGCAGTTTCTCAGATACAGTCTTATATTTCAAATATATAAAGAACTTTTTCAAATCTGTAAGAATACAAGTCATTCCCTAATTGATAAAATTTGGTCAAAGGATATGAACAAGTAGTTTTCTAGTGAAGAAATCAAAACAATTTATAATCATATTTTTAAAAATGCTCTAAATCATTATTGATTTGAGAAATTCAAATTAAAACAACCTTGAGATATCATTTTACACTTACCAGACTGACTAAAATGACTGAAGGGGGAAGTGACAAATACTGGAGGGGAAGTGGAAAAATTGGAACACTAATTCATAGTTGGTAGAATCGTGAACTGATCATACCATTTTGGAGAGCAGCCTGGAATTATGCTCAAAGAGTTATTAAACTAACTATACCCTTTGACCCAGCAATACCACTATTAGGACTATTTTCAAAGATAGTTAGGGAAAAAGGAAAATGATCTGTATGTTCTAAAATGTTCATAGCAGCTCTTTGTGGTGGCAAAGAACTGGAAATTGCAGGGATGCTCATCAATTTGGGAATGGCTGAAAAAGTGGTTTATGATTGTGATGGAATACTACTGTGCCATAAAAAATGATGAGCTCAATGATCTCAATAAAAATGGAAAGATTTACATGAAATAAGGAAGAGTGAAATGAACAGAACCAAGAGATCATTGTATACAGTAACAACAAGTTTAAAAAATTAACTTACTGATTAATACAAACTTTCCATAACATAGTACAATAAAAAACATGATTGTACATGAAGCTACAAATCTGCTGTTCACAACTTGATATTCCTTTCAAATATACAACAAAATTAGCTGGTAAATTTTTTCCTTTTTTTCCCTTCGCCCCAACCCATGCCCTAGAGATAGCTAGCATTAGATACAAATAGATATATTGTAAAATTATTCTATAAATATTTTTATTTCTCATTATTTTCTCTGGATGCAGACAGTATATTTCTTCTTATGTCCTTTATAGTTAATTTGGGTATCATAACTTATTTGCTCAAAGTAATTCTTAAAACAATATTGCTGTTACTGTATACAGTGTTCTCTTGGGTCTGCTCATTTCTTTCATCATTATTCTGTGCAAGTCTTTCAATATTGTTTTAAGAATGACTTTGAGCAAATAAGTCATTATAAATACCCAGATTAACCATAAAGGAAATATGAAAAAAGATGATATCTGCCTTTAGAGAAAAAAAGATAAATAGAAGTATGTATAGAATAATTATACATACACACACATATATATGCATATATATAATATGTGTGTGTATATGTGTATATATACATATATGTGAATATATCTAATGGTAGTGATCTCTAGGGTGAGTGGTGGGGAGGGAAGGCTAAAAAAGAAATTTATGTGATAACTTTATTATAGTTTTAAAAGGAATAGCAAGTTGTACATACTAGATTTGCAGTTTCATGTACAATCATCTTTTAAAAAAATTATACTATGATATGGAAATACTTGTTTTATTCCATAAATTAACAAAATAAATCACAGAGGTGGGAGATGGAGTGTTGTGTGTGGAACTGTAAGGAGACACTTGGATCATAGGGAATCTGAAGATCTTCCCTGCTCCTTGGCCCCTTGATTGGCTTAAGTGAGCCTGAGAACCTTCCCTGATTTGAAAATATACTCTGCCTCCTAAGAGGCTGAATGTGGTCGCATGGAGCCTATGGTGGGAAGCTTGTTTTTCAGAAACAGCCACACCTTGTTGCTCTGTGATTGGGCAATGGGTCAAAAAGGTTGTGACATTCTCTGAGCCAGGAGAAGGCTATATATACCCTGATGTGAGGTTTTGCTTTGAGGCTCACTTTGGGAAGAGTTGTGTAATTTGGCCACATGAGACTCTGGGCAGCTATTGAGCCCCCATGGCTTTGAAAACCCAGATGTTGGTGCTTTCCTCTCTGGTAACTAACTAGGTATGGATGTAATGGTCAGAAAGCTGGAAGCCCTGTCTGCTAAACTGTATTATTTTCTGTTGTAACTTCTTTTTTTATTCTTTGAAGTTCAGGGTACTGAATTTTCCCCCTGAACTAGGTAAATGATATATGTTTGATTGATTAAAGTAAGATTGTTAACATATTTTGAGTTGCTTTCCTTTAGAAAAGCAGATCTAAGAACCTGTGCTAGCAGCCATCCTGGGTATGCTAGGATGCTTGCTGCTACAGATGGTCCAGCCCCAGCCCTGGGGTGGTGGTGGCAATGGTAGCAGCAGCTGCTTCTGGAGCTCTCAGCCCACAGACAGTGGGGGGACTGAATGACTGATCAGAGGGGGATTGCAGGGATCTTTTTGGTGGAGCTGAGGCAGGATTCTCTTGTTTTCCCCTGCTTGGATCTGGGTCTCAATCCTGGGAGGAAGAGGAACACTGGTATGGTAGAGTTTGTGGTGGTGGTAGAGAGAGAATCCTCCTCACAGTTTCAAGGCAGAAAAGGGTGCTTGTGGTCACTCATAGGCCAGAATATGCAGCAGGAAAGGAGTAAACACCTTTCCTTTGATCATACCACCTTGGAAGAACTGAAAATTTACAGGCCCCTCGAATATCTCTGAAAACAGCTGCACAAAACCTTAAAGCTTGGGTCAGTACACCCTTCACACTGGAAGCAGAATCCAACCTTAACAAAGAGTTAAAAAATCAAGTAATTGGTTTAGAAAATGAGCAAACAGTGAGAGGAAAATCAGACTATAGAATCTTACTTTGGTGAAAAAGAAGATTAAAACACAATCAGAGAGGACAAAAAAATGTCAAAGCTCCTACATCCAAAGTGTCCAAGAAAAATATGAATTTGATCAAAGGCCATGGAAAAGCTCAAAAAGGATTTTGAAAATCAGGTAAGAGAAGTAGAGGAAAAATTGGGAAGAGACATGAAAGTGATGCAAGAAAATAATGAAAAACAAGTCAACAGCTTGCTAAAGGAGATTCCAAAAAAAATACTGAAGAAAATAACCCCTTAAAATTAGATTAACACAAATGGCAAAAGAGGTCCAAAAAACCAATGAAGAAAAGAATGTCTTAAAAAGTAGAATTGGCCAAATGGAAAATGAGGTCCAAAAGCTCAGTGAAGAAAATAATTCCTGACTGTATTTCCACAATACTTGATTTATTTCTTTCTGGCTGCTTGCAATAGTTTCTCCTTGACCTGAAAACTCTGAAATTTGGCTACAATATTCCTAGGAGCTTTCCTTTTGGGATTTCTTTTAAGAGGGGATTGGTGAATTCTTTCAATTTCTATTTTGCCCTCAGGGCAGTTTTCCTTCATAATGTATTTTATTTTTTGGAAGGGGGAAGGCAAGACAGTTGGTGTTAAGTGATTTGCCCAAGGTCACATAGCCAGTAAGTGTGTCAGGTGTCTTAGGTCGGATTTGAACTCAGGTCCTCCTGACTCCAGGACCAGTGCTGTATTCACTGCACCACCTCGCTTGCCCAATAAATTTTTTTTTATTTTTTGCTTTTTTTGGAGGGAGAGATGATAGGGCAATTGGGGTTAAGTGACTTGCCCAAGGTCACATGGCTAGTTTTGTGTTAAGTATCTGAGGCTGGATTTGAACTCAGGTCCTCCTGACTCCAGGACTGGTGCTCTATTCACTGCGCCACCTAGCCACCCCCAACTTCCCAATAATTTCTTGAAAGAGGATATATAGGCTCTTTTTTGATCATGGCTTTCAGGTGGTCCAGTAATTTTAAAATTATCTCTCCTGCATCTATTTTCCAGGCCAGTGGCTTTTTTAATAAGATATTTTACATTGTCTTCTATTTTTTCATTCTTTTGGTTCTGTTTTATAATTTCTGATTTCTATTTGCTCCATTCTAATTTTGAAAGAATTATTTTCTTCTGTGAGCTTTTGGGCCTCCTTTTTTCCATTTGGCTTATTCTGCTTTTTAAGGCATTCTTCTCTCTGTTGGCTTTCTGGACCTCTTTTGCCATTTGGGTTAGTCTATTTTTTAAGGTATTTTCTTCAGAATTTTTGGGGGTCTCCTTTAGCAAGCTATTCATGTGTTTTTTTATGATTTTCTTGCATCATTCTCTCTTCCCAATTTTTTCTCTACTTTTCTTACTTGATTTTCAAAATTCTTTTTGAGCTCTTCCATGGCCTGTGACAAATTTATTTTTTTCTTGGGGACTTTTGATGCAGGAGCTTTGATTTTGTTGTCTTCTTCTGGTTGTATGTTTTGATCTTCTTTGTCACCAAAGTAAGATTCTATAGCCTGACTTCTTTATGTTGTTTCCTCTTCTTTCCAGCCAAATACTTGACTTTCTAGCTCTTTATCAGGGTAGGACTCTCCTTCCAGTGGGTGTAGGGGTGGGGGTACTGTCCCAGGCTTCAGGGGTTTTGTATTAGCTGCTCAATCCCACAATGTCTGTGGGCCCAGAGCTCTGGAAGTAGCAGCTGCTGCCACTACTGCTGCTGTCACCACTGCCACCACCACCACCACCTCTACCAACCCAGGCTGAAGCCAGACCCCAGCTAGACTGTGCTCCTCTTTCACCCACGTCCCACAGAGTTTCCCCACTGACCTGTGCTGTCTTTGGTGTTTGTGGGTTGAGAAACCTAGAAACTGCCACACACAATTGCAGTGATTCAGTACCATGAGCCTGCTCCACCCTGTGTGTGCCAGCATGGTTCATGCTAGACTGCACTCTGCTCCCAACCTGGTATTATAGTCACTTCCTGTTGGTCTTCCAGGCTGTCTTGGGCTGGAGATTTGCTTCACTCTGCCATTTTGTGAGTTCTGTAGCTCTAGAATTTGTTTAGAGTAATTTTTTTTACAGGTATTTGGAGGGGCTTGGGAGAGATCTCAAGCAAGTCCCTGCTTTTTACTCTGCTATCTTGGTCCACAGGAAGAATTAAAAATTAGAATGTAACAAATGGAACCCAATGACTTTATGAGAAATCAAGAAATTATAAAACAAAAACCAAAAGAATGAAAAAAAATAGAAGACAAGTAAAATATCTCATTGGAAAAACAACTGACATGAAAAACAGATCCAGGAGAGAGAGTTTAAAAATTATTGGTCCACTTGAAAGCCTTGATTAAAAAAAGAGCCTAGACATCATCTTTCAAGAAATTATCAAGGAATACTGCCTTGATATTCTAGAACCAGAGGGTAAAATAGAAATTGAAAGACTCTACTGATTACTTCCTGAAAGAGATTGCCAAAGAAAACTCCTAAGGATATTATAGCCGAATTCCAGAGTTCCCAGGTCAAGAAGAAACTATTGCAAGCAGACAGAAAGAAACAATTCAAGTACTGTGGAAACAAATTGGGATAACACAAGATTTAGCAGCTTCTACATTGAGGTATTGGAGGACTTAGAATATGATATGCCACAGGTCAAAGGATCTAGCATTAAAACCAAGAATTACCTACCCTGAAAAACTGAGTGTAATCTTTCAGGGGAAAAATGGATATTCAGTGAAATAGAGGACTTTCAAGCATTTGTAGTGACAATGCAACATTTACAGTGCCCGCAAACATGATAAAGACTGTGACTACAAATATTTCATGACCTTTGATTGCAAAATATACCAAACTTTCCAGATTGAGGACAGAACTGAAACGTTTATTTAGATACCAGAAAACCCAATCCCAGAACTAGTAAGCTGATTCCATCATAATAGTAATTAACCAACCATAATGACACTGAGAGCCACAGCATCCTTTAACCTTCACACAAACCAATACAAGATGAATATTTACTCACAAACCTCTCTATCTCCTTGCCTGAGCACCTTTCTCTCCCACTGTCTCACTAGCTCTTCTTCCCAGCTTCCTGTGGGCTCTGCTTCTACTCAGCAAACTCCTCCCAGCACAGGCTTCATGTGACTACATTCAGTCTATTAGGGGACAGAGTTTACTTTCAAAGCAGGTGAGGTCTTCAAACTCCCCCCAGGTCTATTAAGTGGCAGGGGAGATCTTCAAATTCCCATTCCCATTACATTCAGCCTCAAGATCTTTCACATCCCTTACCTGGCAAAAATACATTAACAGTAAATGAGAGTTTAGGGATAACTGGTGGGAAAACTGGTGTCAACAGACCTTTGCAAAAATATAACAGGAATAATAGATAACCTTTGCATATAAAACAATAGCTTAGGGTGGGGGCTTGGGCACAACTACCCCATCCTTTCCCCCTCGAATGAATGGGGCTCAAAATCTTGGGGGAAGGGGCAAAAGTCTCTTCCCCAAAATTACTTCAAGCTGAAATTGGATATAGAGCTGTCCCTGCCACAAGAGGTCCCATTGGAGAGTTCAGTTCTTTAGCTGTCATCCAGAGCTTGGTCAGCTCCAGGTGGAGGAGATCCCATTTGAACGGTAAGTTCTTTAGCTGTCATCTGGATTTTAGTCGATGCCAGGCCCAGAAGTGGCACATCACAGTCATGAACAGGGGATGACATCTGGCTTAAGCATTTAGGCATCTGCAAGTGGAGGAAACAGAAAACAAATCTAGCAAACAAGTTTAACAGACAAAACACCAAAAGAGACAGATACAGGGTCAGCCATGCTTCTGGAGTCCATGGACTCACTATCATGACCTCGTTCACAGGAGAATATATGACACTATTCTCCTTACTCTATTCCAATGGTTTGATATACTGCCACAAGTTCAGCACATTGACCACTTCCACCTATCCTAGCACTTTCATTAATCTGAGTTTCCCTGAAGGTGTGACAGACTTGGATAAAATGGTTCAGGAGCATCTGTAGGGGCAGTTCTCACTTCTCTATTCCATCTAACATTAAGCCCATTTTCTTGATACATTTTGTATAGTTCATTAATTGGAATATCATCAACTTTTCTAAAATCAACATCTGTTCTAAATAGAACAATAAACAGTTCTTTTCTTGGCAGTCTATTCTGACTTTGAATCCACCGGACATTTACTGTTCTCTCTCAAGGAAATTTAGCTTTTTCCCATTCTCCTAAGTCACTTAGCTGTGAAATCTTATCCAGCACCTCTGAAAGAGGGTGTCCTATTTCACCAATTAATAGAGTTAGAAGTAGGTGCTCATAAGCATGTGGAGCCATCTTCATCATGATATTTCTATGAGGAACTGCTAAGGGGCTATCATGATATGTATCTGCATCTCTAACCATGATAGCAGTTTTCATTATTTTTCTTTTAACTTTCTCAAACAGACTCTAAGTGAGTACCAGGGTCTGTCTCCACTAGGTTACATAGAATCAGCAGGATACATTCTATTGCATCCATCAGCAGCTAAAGCTAACGGATTGGTCATATTGTTACCCCCTGCCAAATGAAAGTCTCTAAAAGCTTGCTGGACAAAAGGATTCTGGCAAATACCTATAAATTTCAAGCAGTCCACACTATCTATCTCTATTCCTCCAGCTCCTTCATCAGTTATTCTTACCATCCGAGATACTAAGGATTCTCCCATCCTTTGGGTGAATCTGCTCAAAATAGCAGTAATCTCCTGCTGAGTAAAATCCTCAAGCATCTCCTTGAACAACACTTGCCCTCCCTGACTCTCCTGCCTTCTTCTCAGTATGGGGCAAGCTTCTGTCCTTGTAAAAGCTTCACCATGAAAGAATGTACCATTTGGTAATATTATATCACCATTCTGTACTACACATGGACTTTCCTGGGAGTCGTTGTCATAGCAACTAGTTCAGACTATACCAAAACTGTATGAACTTTTCTCCTGTTAACTTTTTTCTTTTCTTTCTGAGCCACATTTACAACAGCCCTCTCTGCTTCAGGAGACTTTCCAGTTATCTCTCCTACCACCTGAAACTCAGCTTGCTCATCTAAAGGCGGTCTCAAATGCTGGCACTTAGCCAACTCTTGTAACAACTTGCCTCTGCTTTTACACACAGTATGTGTTTGTTAGTAAAACCCAGCCTCTTCTACTCACTGCCTCCAGCTCTCTCCCAGGTTTTATTGGTATTCTTTGCAAACATGTTTCCAAATCTCTAGGTTCTCCCTGCTGTAGCCTCTGTTCCCAGTTTTCACAGAGCCCTGTACTTTTAGATCACTCCCTTGCTAGGGAGGCATAAGACAAATCGTCCCAACCTGGGATAGCCATTTCTTCTGCTAAATCCCTTCAGCTTCCAGCTAGAGGTCTGACATTTCACAATCCCATCCTTGTTGCCAAATATAGCACCAGTGCAATATTTAGAGTACCCACAATCATGATGAAGACCATGACTATAAATATTGTATGATGTTCAATTGCAAAATATACCAAACTCTCCATATAGAGGACAGAACTGAAACATTTATTTAGACACCAGAAAACCCAATCCCAAAACCAGTAAGCTGATTTCATCATAATAGTAAAGAAATTAACAAGCCATGGTAACACTGAGATCCACAGTATCCTTTAGCCTTCCCACAAACCAATACAATATCAATATTTACTCAGAAATCTCTATCTCCTTGCCTGAGCACCTCTCTTTCCCACTGTCTCACTAGCTCTGATTCCCAAGTATAGCATTCTTGATGAAAAGACCAGAGCTGAATAGAAAATTTGACATTCAAATATAAGACTCAAGAGAAGCATGAAAAGGTAAAGAATAAAGAGAAATCATAAGGGACTTATTAAAGTTGAACTGTTTACATCCCTATGTGGAAAGATGACATTTCTAACTCATGAGACCTTTCTCAGTATGCAGATAGTTATTGGGAACATAGATACATACATACATATATACATATATACATATATACAGACACACACATATATATACACACACACACACACATATGTATATATAAATATACATACACACAGAAGGGATGATAGCTAAAAAATAAAATTAAGGGGAAAAAGAGAGGAATGTACTGGGAGAAGGAGAAAGGGAGAGGTAGAATGGGGTAAATTATCTCACATAAAAGAGACAAGAAAAAGCTTTTACAGTGGAGGTGAAGAGGCGGGAGGTGAGAGGGACTGTTAACCTCACTCTTATCAGATTTAGCTTAAGGAGGGAATAACATACACACTCATTTGGGTATGGAAATTTATTTTACCTTACAGGAAATTAAGGCAAAAGGGGATAAGAGAGGGGGGATTATAGAAGGGAGGGCATATTGGGGGAGGGGTAACTAGAAGCAAACACTTTTGAGGAGGGACGGGGTCAAAGCAGAGAATAGAATATATGGGGGGCAGGATAGGATGGAAGGAAACAGTTAGTTTTTCACAGCATGACTTTTAATGGAAGTTTTTTCCATGACTAAAGATGTATAACAACAGATCAAATTGTTTGCCTTCTCAATGAGGGTGGGTGGGGAGGATGAGGGGAGAGAATTTGAAACTCAAACTTCTAAAAATGAGTGTTAAAAATTGTTTTTTACATGCAACTGGGAAATAAGATACAGGTAATGGTGCATAGAAATTTATCTTGCCCTATAGGAAAATAGAAGGGCAAGTGGATAAGAGAAGGTGGGGTTATAGAAGGGAGAGCAGATTGGAAGAAGAGGTTGTCAGAATGCACACCATTTTGGAGTGGGGGAGGAGAGAGATGGGGAGAAAATTTGGAACTCAAAATCTTATGGAAGTTAATGTTGAAAACTAAAAATAAATTAATCAATAAAAAAATCCCCACCTAATATCTTTCCTCACCTTCATGGATCAATTCCTTGAGAATCAATGGTCAGTGCTTCTAGTTCCACTCTTCTTTAATTCTAGTAGGGATGGGGAACCTGTGGTCTTGAGGCCACATGTAGCCTTCTTGATCCCTGGGAGAGGCCTTTTGACTGAGTCCAAATTTTAGAGAACAAATCCTTTTATTAAGAGGATTTGTTCTGTGAAGTTTGGGTTCAGTCAAAGTGCCACACTTGAGGACCTAGGGACTGCAGGTTTCTTACCCCTGTATCTAGTACCTTTTCTTGTCTATTATCTCTAATTTATCATGTAAATATCTTTTTTTTGTCTTTGGTTGTTGGCATGTTGTCTCTTTCATTAGACTGTGAATTCCATGAAAGCTGGGACTGTCTTTTGCCTTTCTTTGTATTCTTAGCACAGTCCTGGAACATAGTCGTGCTTAATAAATACTTATCAACTAACTCAGTCAAAGTTCTCTGTGTCTTATCACCTTGATAAGGAACTGCACTATTCCACTCTAATATTCCATTCTCAAGACAGTACTTGTTTTCTTTAATAAGTTGGGTGAGGATACTTTGGAGTACATTGGTCCATATTCCTAATTGTGAACTGTCTGGTGACTAGGAGAGTATCCAGCAGTTCATTAGATAACAATTCTTACTTGTCTCTCCCAGTGTCATGCTCGGAGGCTCAGCAATGTCTTTGAAACATAGTTCTTAGATACTTCCAAATTTCACAGTTTTTTTGTGTATGTGAGAGAGCCTAGACTTTTGGACAATCCATTCTAGACCATTCTAGACTTTTTAAGGCATTCTTCTCCTCATTGGCTTTTTGGGGCTCTTTTGCCATTTGAGTTAATCTATTTTTTAAGGTGTTATTTTCTTCAGTCAGGTTGTTGACTCTCTTATCATAATTTTCTTGCATCATTCTCATTTCTCTCCCTAATTTTTCCTCCACTTCTCTTATTTGGTTTTTAAAATCCTTTTCAAGCTCCTCTATGGCCTCTATCCACTCTGTATTTTTCTTACAAGCATTTGGTGTGGGAGTTCTGACTGTGTTGTCCTCCTCCCGTTCCATGCTTTGGTCCTTTTTGTCCCCAAAAAAGGAATCTAAAGTTGGATTGCTGGCCTTGCTTTGCTTCCTTTGCCTGCTCATGTTGCCAGTCATTACTTGGCTTTTGGGCTCAATAGTAAAACTCTGCTTTCAGAGGGGAGTACTCTGTCCTAAATCACTGGGGTTTTCATAGCTGCCGGAGCTATTAGGAGGCCACTGTTTTTTGCAGCCCACACCAGCTTTGGCTCATTGAAACGCACCTCAGGACCACCACCCAAGACCACGATCTTATCCAGGCAGCTCAAGGAAAGAGCACTTAGCCTCTGAATGATCGCTTGTCCCACCTGCAATCTGCAGGCCGGGAGCTTCTGGAGGTGGAGGTGGATGGAGGTGGAGATGGAGCCATATGGAGGTGGCTGCAGGGTCGCTGCTTCAGACTGCTGCTAGGTCTGGAGGCAGTTCAGCTGGACCATCTCCCCCAAATTTAGCTAAGTTCCACTGACCTTTTCCCTTTGTCCTTGGCTCTTGTGGGTTGGTGATTCTGGAAATCACCACAGCTGCTGATGATCTGCTCTCCTGAACTCTACAGCCATGGCTTCTGGATACCCTGGGGCTGAAACCACATGGGGCTGGGCTCTGCTTCCAACATGCTGTGATGACCACCTGCTGGGCTGCCTTCAGTGGGAGCTTTGTTATTCTATCATTTTTGTGGAGTCTGGAGCTCTAAAATTTGTTTAGAGTCATATTTTATAGGTATTTGAGGTGGTATTGGGGGGAGCAGTGTTTTTATACCACCATCTTGACTCTTACCCCCAGCAGAATTCTATACAGAAAAAGAAGAAAGTTCAGGACAGAGCTTTGAGGGGGACTCTCATGGTTACTGGGCATCACCTGGATGAAGATCCACCAAAAGAGACTGAGAAGTCATAGTCTATCAGGTAGAAAGAGAACCAGGAGAGCTGTGTTATAGTGTCAAATGCTGCAGAGAGATCAAAAAGGCTGAGGATTATGAAAAGACCATTAGCTTTGTCAATAAGGACAACACTGGTAATTTTGGAGAGAGGAGGATCAGTTGAATGATGAGTTTAGAAGCCATATTATAGAGAAGAAAGTTAGAGGAGAGGAAGTGGAAGCACTACATGTAGATGGCTTTTTCAAGGAGTTTAACCAAGAAGAGGAGGAGAGATAATGAGTTTGTTCTTTTTGCTTTGTTTTGTTATTAAGGATGAAGGAGACATGGGCATATTTGTAGGTAACAGGAACTTCCCTGTCAATAAATGAAGTGAATAATAAATAAATAAATGAAATAAATGATTGAAGATTAGAGAGTGTGGATGATAGAGGGGACAGTCTTCTTGAGAAGACAGGATGGGATGGGATCAAGGTTGCATGTAGAGGGATTGGCCTTGGTAAAGGGTCATCTTTTCTTCTGATGTGTGAGTAAAGGAAATAGTAGACAAAGATATTGGAGCAATGTGATAGGAGTAGGAGAGTTGAAACAGGGGGAGGGGAGGAGAGAGAGAGAATATGAGAGAGAGAGAGAGAGAAAGTGAGAGAGAGAGATTGAGATTGAGATTCTTAAGTGAGAACTTAGGGGAAAAGGGCTACTGTGGGAGGCTTGAGGAAAGATGAAAAGATTTAGAATAGCTGTTGTGGTGAGTGATTAGAGAGGTATGAAAAGAATTCCTTGCTTCAAGGATTAGTTGACAGTGAGTAGTGGGCCAAGGTAGTGTGATTTCATGATTTTCTCCCTGTCTATTCTGCACAGGAGAAAAGAAGGTTGAGGGTATGACATAGTCCAAGTTTGGGGTTTTGTAAGGTGTGATTGGTGGTAAGACAAGGAGAAAGGCTTTGATTGTATAGAATAATATTAAGTTGAGCTGATTTAGCTCAGGGGTTGAGATGGGGAAGGGAGGAGAGTGTAGCAAATATAGGAGTGGTGACCACAGAAAGAACTGAGGGATGTAGGGACTGGATGTCATAATAAGGACAAGAATAGGGTTATATGTCATAAGGCATAAAGAAAGATAAAATTATAAAACATTATCATTAAGCAAAGTAATTTCAGTGTTCATGCATGTGTCAGTATAACACTGACACTAACACTTATGGATGGTAAGATCACCTTCTGTAGCTGAGGTAAAGTGGAGGAACAAGTCCTGGGAAGTACATAGATTCTGGAACAGGGAGGTTAGGGTATTTGAGGGAGCATCAATAAGTATGTTGAAGGCTCCTAGTACAAGAGTAGAAGCTGGGGAAGGGAGAGGTTGTGGTTCAGGTACTTAAATGTTTGAGGAAGGAAAGAGAAAACCTGGGGTATTGATAAATAATGTCATTAAGATCAGGATTGGTTTATGGTATTGAATAGAGTGAGCCTCAAAGGCACCAAAATTGCCTATTGATCATGCAAATCACCTGAAGTGATCTAACAGTGACTGTTAGATTTCACCAGTTTCTGGAGATTGTGTCACTTTTTAGATACAGATGGCTACATTAGAACTCAGCAGGGATTCATCAACTGCAACTGTTTATTTCTTCTACCTCTTTCAGATACTCAAAGTATCTTTGCATTCCTCTCATCTTGCCATTCCTTGGTTCCCATGCTCTTCCTCTTCTTGGGGAAGAACCCTTGTGCCTATTACTTGGATCCAAAGTTTCAGGGGTTCTTTTTCTTCTATTTTCTGACTATGTCACATCCATAGATTGGATGACTATTAGGGATTCCGTAGAAGAAGATTCCTATATTAGTATATCGCCAATGCAAAATCCACAGTAGTAGCTATGAATATGCAGGTGTATTTCCAGATTTGAATTGCAAGATATAACAGACTCTCTTCTTCAAAGACAAAACCAAGATATTTATTCATATACCAGAAAGCCAGCCCCACCATAATAATAAAGAAATTGGTGCACATTATCAGTGTAGGGAGCACTGCCATCCCCAAGCCTTCCCTCCATCAGGCCTCCCCGCAAACAAGCTCCCTTAGGCAAAATACCCCTCTGTCACTCAGCCTAGCTGCTCTGCCTCTGCTCTCTCTCAGCTCCACCTCACTCTCCCACTTCTTGCTCCACCCCTTTCCTGCTTCACCCACTTGGGAGGCTCCTCACACCACATACTCCATGTGACTCAGGCTCATGTGATTCAGGCTTCCATGTGACTCAGGCTCAAAGCAGGTCACATAGGCCTATTAATGGGCAAGAAAGAGCTTCCCATTCCATTAACAATACAGTTAAATGAATGTTGGGAGCCTTCTTAATTTCCAGCATTAAGCATGACTGGAGATGTGAATAAATGAAGTGACCAGGCCATGTGGGTAGTTCAAGGAAGAACCATGAACTCTGTTTATTAATGCTTAGAACAAAGTTTTTAAAGATCCCAATGACAAAGATTCAAGTATCCGTATCTCAATCATATCCTGGAATATTAGTACTAATAGAATAGTCTGTCATACCCAGGAAATAGCTTGGATAAAACAAGGCTTGTTATCAAGGGTCCAGGAAGTCATGGGGAAGGTCAGTTGTCTTTTATCAAAATGTATCTTACAGGACAAAGGATGCTCCCTGAGAGCAGGCCACAGTCTCAAAGACATCTGCATAGAAGCCAGATCCCCGAGAATCAAACATTTTGACTTACAATAGTCTTTTAGCATAATATGATAAGGAACATGTCATTTTTGGTGCCTGAAGTTTGGGGGTAAAGGTTTGGATGTTAAGATATCAGACAGAAGTCCTTTCAAGTGCACCCCCAAGGTTCCTTCAGGGGAGCAAGCCTTTGCAAGCCGTGTCACCTCTAGAGGAATTGGGGTATATAATTAAGGTCTCTTATCTGAATCCTGGATCAGGCCTATTTGGCTCCCCACAGATGAAGGGTTAGACTATGAGAATCCCCAAGGTAATTTCTAATTGTGATTCAGTAGTCTCTACCCTCTTTATCTTTCTGTCTCAGAAACCTTTTTTTCTTTCTAGGCTCAGTTCAGGTCCACAGAAAATACTTCTAAGATCTTTTTGGGTGAAATTAGTAACTCATGGTGAAGGTGAAAAGCTCAGATAGCAAATTTAAAAATTTCTTTTAAAGATTAATATTATACAATGGAATTAGGCAAACAAAGATTATAAATGAGGTAGAGAAAATTAGTATTGCTGCAGTGAAATAATTTGCCTCAAAATCTAAGTGACTCAGGACTCATAATGAAAACTACTAGCCACCTCCTGATAGAGAAATGATGGACTTTGGGTGCAGATTGAGGCATATGTTTCTGGATATGGTCATTACAGGAATTTGTTTTGCTTGACCATGTTACAAGGATTTTCTTTTCTTTTCTTTTCTTTTTTCCTTGATGGGGGAAGGAGATGGGAGGGAGAGAAAGGAAATTTTTTAAATTGAAAAAATAATTTGAAACATCTAAGCAATTTCTTAATCTATGAATAACAATTTGAAATTTTGCTATTGCTCTGCATTGATTTCAATTAGGTTGTATGCTATTCTGTTACTGACTATTAACAGAACTCTCTGTCAGATAGCAAGAAAATGCCCTAAGGTTCCCATGGAGAAGTCAGTGTGTTTATGCCTAGAATAAATCTTATAGTTGACAGTTGTTAAGAGAACAGAATTTTTATGTCCTTTAAAATCTCACAGAACCTCAGAGAATCACAATATCTCAGTTGGAAGAAAACTCTGAGCCCCTTGAAGTCCATCTTGTATCTGAACAGGAATCCCTCCTATACCATATCCAAATGGTCATTCAGTCTTTGTTTGAAGACTTCATTTTAGGTCAAATCTACTATCACCCACTGTACATAGAGATAGATTGTTAGGAGGTTTTTCCTTGCCAAGTCTAAACTCAACTCTTCACAACATCTGCTCATTATCCCTAATTCTGCCCCCTTGGGTCAATCAGAATAAGTCTAATCAATCTTCCACAAGGTAGCCCTTCAGATTCTTGAAGACAGCTGTCACCAAGTCATTTGTTCTACAAACTAAATATACTGTTTCCTTCAAATAATACTAATATGTCATGATTTTGATGCCCTTCAGCACCCTACCTTCTTCTGACAGTTCTTCAGTTCATGAGTCAAAGTAATTCCTAAAATGTGATGTCTTCGTAACGCACTGTTAAGAGTAGTTAGCCCATTTTAAGCCCAGGGAGCAGTATGATGTCCTGTAAAGTCTATTTGTTTCATTCCTGTTTGTCTTTAGGAAATTCGTTTTAGATGAAAAGTCTTCAGTTATAGTTGCTTTGAGCCTGTAGTTAGGAAAATTCCTACCACCTGGGTGTGGGCTGGGCTCTCTGCCTAACTTTGTATAATCAATCCCAGAAATGAATAAGAGGAAGAGACAGGGATAGAGACTACAACCGTGATTTAATTGGTATAGGGAACTCCCAGGTGAGGAACCTCTCTTATAATTCAGATCAGCATCTTCTCTGCCATATATAGTAGTCTTTGGGAGGTTAGAGCACTGAAAGGTTGGTAAATTCACACAATATGTGTCAGAGATAGTATTTAACCCAGCTCTTCTTGACTTTGAGGGTGGTTCCCTTTCCATTCATGTATGCCACCTGGTTCATTGTGATTTGCCCAAGGTCATGCATCTGGGAGGTATTAGGGATGGTGCTTGAACCCTTCTTCTGGCTCTGAGGCTGACTCTAATCTTTAAAAATTTTTGAAAAATACAAGATGAGCCGGTAGAAATGTCAAATACATGGTGTGGATACAGCGTTCATAGCAGAGAGGGTTTATTGTGGGGAGTCTGTTGTGTTTAGGAGGGGCATTGTGGAAAAGGACCATTGCCTCAACTTTCTCACCTTCTTGCTTTTCATCCCTTTGAAATCTGACCTCTGTACTCTTCCATCTCTAAGGTCATTTCTTTATTGTTTAATTGTATATGCTTTTTCTCCGTTCTCATCTTTTTTTGACTTTTCATTTCCTGCATTTGGTACTATTGATCACCCTTTCCATCTGCATAATCTTACTTTACTAGGTTTTCATGCCATGACTGTGGTGATTTTCTTCTTTCCTATCCATTTGACTCATCCTTCTCAGTTTTCTTTGTAGGATCATCGTCCATGTTCAACCCCCTGTGTATAGATAGGCCCTAGAACTCTGTCCTGGACCCCCTACTTAGCTTGTATACACTCAGGTATATGCACAGCTCCATAGGATTCAGTGATCATCTCCATGTGAATGATTCCACATTTGTGTATCTCACCCTCCTCTCTCCTGAGTGCCAGTCCTGAATCTCTCTCCACCTGGGTTTTCAGTAGGGATGTCAAATTCTCAACATGTCTCTACTGGAACTTATCTTTTTCTTTCTGTCCTCCCTCCTCACTCCCCCACCCCCATTTCTGTTATGGGCATCGTTTTTTTGGATAGTTTTGTTTTTTCTTACCTGAGAGTCATATTTTACTCTTTCATCTCATTCACCTCTCATACTCAGTCAATGGCCAAACCTTGTTGTAGCATTTTATCATCTCTGGCATCATCTCTTTGCTTCCAGTTATACCAACTTTCCTTGTTCAGGCCCTCATCTTTTTGCCCAGATTATTACAATTGCCTAATAATTTATTCTCCTTGCTTTGCACCTTTCCTCTCTCCAAATCTATCATTTTCTGCCAAATTGACATTTCTGAAGTGAAGGCCTGAACATATCTCCTGATCAAGAAATTTCAGAGGCTCCTTATGACACCTAGGGTGAAATACAAAATCATCTTTATGATATTTCGAACCCTTTACAATCAGGTACCAGCATTTCTTTCTAGGCCAGTTCCATGCATGGAGGTATTCCCCTTCCTGTTCCCTTCACAGGGTCTCCCCTCCCTCTTCAACCTCTGGGTGCTCACACTGCAATCTGCTCCCTCTTCGCTGACCACTTGTGGAATGAAACAGTCCCTTCAAAGCTTAGCTCAGTTGAAATTCCTCCAGGACACCTTTCCAGATCACAGCAGCTGCTGTGATCTTGATCCCCAAGAAATTACTTGGTGTCTCTCTTCTAACCTGGCTCCACTCCTGACTTTCTGGACTTTGCCTCCTCCATGTCAGCTGCTTTTTTCACATGAGGTGTGCCTCTCCCCTCATTTCTCTTCAGAACCTCCATTTGAGGAAATAGTCGCGATAAAACAATCCTCCCTTCTAACCCGGCTTGGCTCCTCACTCTGGACTTTTCCATCTTGTCTTCATGGATCCCCTCACTGCCTTTAATATTGTCATTTTCCCTCATTAGAATGTAAATACCCTAAGGGCAAGTACTATCTTTCAGTTTGCTTATATTATACTTAATAAATGCTTTAATCTAATCTATTTTGTC
>CM053588.1:248860852-248896544 GCA_028646515.1 Pseudochirops corinnae
TTTTTTTAGGTCTCTTTTGTTGAATCATAATTTGTGTCCCTTCCTCTAACTGAGGTTATACCCCAAGTCTCTGGCCTTTGACCTCTTTTATTTTTGCACTCTGATCATAATCTCATTAGCTCCCATGTAGTCAATTTTCATTTCTGTACAGATGACTCCAAGATCTATATATTTTCTTCTAATCTCCCTTTTGAGCTCCATTCCCACATTCCCAACTACCTGTCAAATACTTCAAACGATATGTCTTTTAGGCATCTCAAATTCAACATGTCCAAAAACAGAACCCATTGACTTCCCCATAAATCCCACCACTCTTCCAAACCTATTGTTGTCCATGAAACTACCATCCTTCCAATCACCCAGATTCACAACCTTGATTCCTCTAAAAATTACAAAATCTTGTGTTTTTTTCCTCAAAGAAATATTTCTTGTAATGTGTTCTTTCCTCTTCACAGCCACCACTGGTTCAGGCTCTTATCACCTCCTGTCTAGACTATTGCAATAGCTGGTCTCTCTGTTCCAATTTTCTCCCATCCAGTCTATCCTCTACTTAGCTTCCAGAGCAATTTTCCTTAAATGTAGGTCTGGCCATGTTATGTGCCCTGCTCAACAAACTCCACTGACTCCCTTTTGCTTCAGTTGCAAATATAAAATCCCAACTGGGATCCTTCTCATGTTTCAAACCTTACATTCTGCTCCCCAGCCTACTTGCTTTTCCTTCTATTACATCTATTGTCTCTGTCTTTTCACTAGCTGTTTGTGTTGCCTGGAATACTCTCCCTCCCATCCTATAATTCTTGAGATTTGTGGCTTCCTTAAGTCGCAGCTCAAGTTCCTTGTTCCTTGAAACCTTATTGGGTTGTCCCTAGCTTCTAGTTCTATCCCCTCCATCTTGTGTGGTCTTATTACTGTATACTATCTCTCACTAGAATGTAAACTTCTTGAGGGTAGGATTCTTTTTGGTATCCAAAGTACTTAGTGTAGTGACTGATGCATTGTAAGTGATTGCTGAAACAGGTTTTCACAAGGATTAATCTGATGATTGTATAACAGATTAGAGAATGAAGTGATCAATGACAGGGTGATCACCTAGAAAACTAGTATAGCAGTCTAGGTTTGAAGCGATCAAGGCCTAAACTATCATGGTGAAAGTGGAATGTAAAGGAGAAGAACATAAGAGATATTTGGAAGGAAGGATTGATGGAGTTGGTTGATTCGATGTGTCTGCTTATGTGGGGTGAGGAAACAACGTATCAGAGATGACTTCCTTTAGTTGATAGATGATTGAGAAAAAGGTGGTGATATTGACAAAAATTAACAAACCTGAAAGGGAACTATTTTGTCAGAGAAATAGACTGAATTTAGTTTCATGCATGTTGAGGTGGAGGTGACAATGGAACTTGGAATTGAACACGTGTGATAGGACATTAGAGATATAGCACTGGAACTCAGGAAAAAGATGACCTCTGCACATGGAGAGGGGAGAATTATTTGCAGGGAGCTTGATAGTTGAAGCCATGAAAGGAGACTAAAGTCCTATGGGAGATTATAGACAAAGAACAAAGGTCTAAGGACTAAGCCTTAGGAGGGAGCATTGATACTTGGGGAAAAAAGAAGAAAACAAGTGAATGAAGACAGAACAGAAGTTGGAAGTTAAAAAAACCACCACTATTATCAGTATTTGTTCAATTCAGACTCATCATTGTGCGTGACTCATTCTCTTAAGAAGTTCCTTTTAAATAAATAAGCTCTTAAAGAAGTGAGTGCTCTAGGTGAAGGATTACTTTTGGAATGCCCAAATCCTAGTACTCAAATGCGTTTCAAATATGTCTTCGGAACAACTCAACAGTAGATTAAGGCACCCGGATCTGATCTTCCCTCCATTCCCTATAGTTCTCCCAACAATGCCAATGTCTGTTTTACAAGTAGAAATTTAACCTCTTCTGTCTGTTTGAAGTGTCCTCTTCTTGACTCTGCTAGGGCTTCTTCCTTTACTTCTTGCTGTTTTTTAAATCTTTCCCCTTGCTCTTCTGCCTTTACTATTCATTATTTTAGCATTAAAAATTATGTTGTCATATTTATATTGTCATTAGATATTTACCTAGATTGAATCTGTTTATTTTACTTAAAGTGTCTACACAATGTGAGTACAGATCAACAAATACCATTTTGCTCACATTTTCATTTCTATCAAACAATTTACTGGCTCATCTCACTAAGTCTGGGGGCCTTTTTAGTTGTGAAAGTATGCAGTAGCATAACAGCTCATAGTCTTATGAACCATTGATTAATAGATTATGCATCATGATGATTATGAAGGTTTATTATAGTACTTAATTTAATTTTTCTTGGGGTTTAAATTATGTTTCTTGGACTTGGTGCCGTGGATAGAATGTTGAGCCCAGAGTCAGGGAGACCTGAGTTCATATGTGACCTTGCACACTTTCTAGTAGTTGTGTGACCCTGGGCAAGTCACTTAAACTTTGCCTCAGTCTCTTCAGTTGTAAAATGGGGATGATAATAGCACCTACCTTGCAGGGTTGTTGTGATAATCCAATGAATTTGTATTTGTAAATCACTTAGAAATTATTTGATATTTCCTGTACATTTAGTTACATTTGTCATCAGATTTATTTTATAACTGATATAGTAATAAAGTTAAAACATAACTGATAACAAAAGGCATGTTAATTTTCATCCTCCCACCTCAGTTATATTTTATGTTGATGCGAAGATTAATATGACTATTTTAGAATTGAATTAAAGTCTTAATACTGCCATAGTTATAAAGAAGGAGTACAGTGAAGGCTATATATTTATTCTTGATCTTTACAGAGAGAACAATAGAAGACCATGAATTGGTGATTGATGTTCAGTCAAACTGGGGAATGGAGGAAGAAAATAAGCTATACTTTAGAAAAAATTATGCCAAATATGAATTCTTTAAAAACCCAGTGGTAAGTAATATCTACTAGTAGTACAAAATACTGCAATGGAAAATAAGTGCTTCATTTTAATTATCTTTTAGTGTCATTTTAGAAAGAGAACATTTTAATACCTGTCCCCCCAAAATTAATTTATTATTTCTAAATTATAGACTCCTTAGCTTTTTGAAAGCAAACTAGTGATTTTAGTATGCTTTAAAAGTATTTCATTCTCCTTGTATTATAGACAAGAGGAAATTGTTATAATGGATAGTGCATGGGGCAAAGAGTCATAAAACCTGTGTTTTTATTTCAGTTTTTATAGCACTAATATAATATTCACAGCACCAACATTCACTATAAATATGCCTGCATAGTGCTTGATTGCAAAATACAATAGAGTTTCTGTATAGAAGATAGAAGCGAAACATTTATTCAGACACCGGAAAACTGAATCCCCAAACCAGTAAGCTGATTCCATCATAGTAGCAAAGAAGTTAGTAAATCATAACAGCACAGAGAGTCACAGCATCTTTTAGCCTTTCTACAAACCAACATAAGCCTAGCTGTCAGAGCAGGTGGCAAACAATTGACTTACTCACAAGCCTGTCTCCCTCAGATGCATCCTCCCGTCCCACCCCCCAGCTGCTCTGACTCTCAGCTTCCTGTGGGCTCTGCTCTACTCTTTAGCAAACTCCTCCCACCACAGGCATCATGTGATTACATTCAGCCCGTTAGAGGGCAGGTTATAACTTCAGAGCCGGAAAGGTCTTCACATTCCCTTAGGATTATTAAGGGGCAGACAGTTCTGCTACTAATTAGTTGTGTGGCCTTAGACAAAACACTTAAATTTTGAGCCTCAATTACGGGGTTGTGGTGATATTCTGCATTTTAAAATTATTTACTGGACTCTTCCATTTGGATATTCTAATACAAACTCAATGTGGCAAAAATGGAACTCATCATTATAGCAAGAATTTAAAAAAAATAAAAAGAACATAAAGGGCTAAGGATACTACTTAGAGAAAATATGGCGTCCAGGATGAATTTCACAGTGACATACATAGATACACTTGACTTTGGTAAGGTAATTCTTATCTGTGCTGAAAGCACAGGCTGAACTCCCTCATTGAAAAGGTAAATGGGTCTTGAAGAACATCTCTTTAATTGGCAGAATGAAATATTCCTTAAATAATAGAAAGAATGGCCTCAACACAAAAAACAATAAATAAAAAGAAGGTATAGGAGTGCAGCATTTATTAAGAGCCAGGCATTGTGCTAAGCACTTCACAAATATTATCCCTTTTGATCCTCATAAGAACCCTGCAAGGTAAGTGCTATTGTTAGCATATTTCACAGATGAGGGAACCGAGGTAGATAGAGGTTAAGTGACTTTGCCAGGGCCAAATAGCTCATAAATTTCTGAGGCTGTCTTTGAACTCATATCTTCCAGACTCTAGGGCCAGTTCTCTATCCACTGAACAACCAGCCGTCTGTCTAGGGAAATACTGACCTATGTGAGGAGGTCAGAGGGTGGAAAGTTGTGACACAGAGGAGAAAGGGAAAAAGGATCATTGAATATTGGGAGCTAAGAAACATATTGTAGCTATGTCTTATCTTGAGGATAGTCAGCTGTACCCTCTAAGGAGGAAGCAGCTCCTCCTCCTCCAAGGAATGATGATGTGAATCTGTCGGTGCTATCAGGTGATCATCCAGTAAGTTCCAGAGGAAGAGATAAGGAATGATGGCTGGTGACTTCCTTTTGAGGAATAACAAGGTCTTTATTTATCTCTCTGCTAATACATTACAAAAATCTATTATTTCCTAGAGCACATATCCAGAATGTCACAGAAAACCTCCCAAGACCCTTCAATCCAAATGAATGCCATCTGTTTCTTTTTTGTGTCCCATTCACTTCTGATAAACTCTGTATTTGCAGTCAGTACTACCAAAAAGACTCTAGAAAGATTTCTAAGTATTGTTAAACATTAGGCAAGAAACTGAGTTTTTTAGGGAGCATTGTTGATATTTTAATCTCTTTTGATTTCACCATCAGGATTTGGGATGGAAAAAGCTAGATAAGATGTTATCAAAATATGGATTGTGGGCTTCTGAACTGTTGTGCCAGATACATCACTACGTAGGGAGAGAGTGAACGTTACAAAGGCTAACAAAAATACATTTGCTTAGAGTCTCTTGCAAATCTAATCCAAAAGGGCTTTGAATGGAAGGGAAGAAAATTTTCTGTATTAAGCTCAATACAGTAAAAAGTAGCTACAATGTATGAAGAATAGCAGTAGACTCACAGAAATTCACAGGAGAAAAAAAATGCTAGAAAAAGAATCAGCAATAAGATTCTCAGCCTCAAATCTGTTGCTGTTTCAGTCATGTCTGACTCTTTGTGACCCCATTTGGGGTTTTCTTGTCAAAAATACTGGAGCAGTTTGCCATTTCCTTCTCCAGCTCATTTTACAGATGGGGAAACTGAGGGAAACAGGATTAAGTGACTTGCCCAGGATCACCCAGCTAAGGTATCTGAAGCTGGATTTGAAGTCCAGAAGATGAGTCTTCTTGACTCCAGGCCTGTGTGCTACCCTTGCCTCAAATGCCTATATACAAATGCATAAAGTATTGGTAATAAGCAAGAAATCCCAGTTCAGGAATCGAATTTGATTAAAAAAAAAAAGAGGAGCTCTCTTTAGGTAAACAGGAGCCACTGGAATCTCAATGGATCAATTATTTTTTTACACATAAATCTTTTACACATTGGCTTCAACCTCTTAAAGTTAGCTTGGTATAGTGCATAGGGCACTGGATTTCAAGTTATGGTGACCTGGATTCAAATTCTGCCTCAGATATTAACTGTGACCCTGGGCAAAATCACCTGATCTCTCTGTGCCTCGTTTTATTCTCCTGTAAAATGAGGGAGTTAATAGTAGACAGCTGTTAAATCAATGATCCTATGACCCTCGATTTACAGCTTGAACACATATTACTTTGTGGTACAGTCAGGCTGCCTTTTTTTTTTTTAAACCATAGGAACACAGATACAAACTTACTATTTTTATTGATATCTATTTTAATATAGGAAAAGGAAATCTATACCACATAATATACAAATTATTTGGGAAATTAGGAATGTTCAGTGTATTTTAAATTGGTTTATTTCTGGAACTGGACATATTTCTGCTATAAGTTTTTCATTGTTAGACTCATCCTTCAGGAAATATTCATAGTATATATCATAATTGAGTATTACTCAAATGCTGAAAGACCCTTTTATATTCTATTTTCTTTTACTTTATTATTTTAGTCACTCACCAACCATTTTATGTGCCTACTATATGTAAAATCCTATGCTAGGCAATGGTGGAAATATAAAGATAATTAAGATATGGTCCCAACTCCCTTGGTGTTTGGATTCTCGCAGCATGCTAGAATTGGCATTTGGAAAATAATGGGATGATTCTTAATAACAAAAATAATAGTTACAGTAAAACTTAAATGGGAACATAATTTTAGTAGAAAGCATTTCCTTGGTGTGCATCTTTATTAAAAACAAGAAATTAAAACTCGCATCTAAAGAGATGTGCCACAGTGATGAGCTTAATGCAAAATGCATGCTTTAGATATGTCGTCTTTTATTCCTTAACTAGCTAGCATATTTGATTTTATATAACTAGACATTTTTCACTTAGTTATGTTTCTATATAGGTATGCCAGAGTGTTGATGTTTAGGATATTACCTTAGAGTAGGATTTCCCAGTCAATTTGATGGTGAGCCTTCTGCCTGGTCTCTCTTTGGAATTGTTAACATTCATCCCCTCTTTGGCTTATGCAGAAACTTGAGCATCCTGAATAACCAATTCGGTTCAGCAAACATTTATTAAGTGCCTGCTGTGTTTAAGATGCTTTTGTAAATGCAGAGAAGAAACAGTCAGAAAAGAAACAGTCTCTACCATCTAGGAGTTAGTTGGCCAAGAATAGGAGGGATTTTGCGTTATAATGTTCATGGAAGAAGTATAAGAAGAAGCATCAAATTTGATTCAGTTCAGGTCAAGAAACATTAAGTTTCCACTGTGTACAGAGGTGAACATGGGGATAGAAACAGGGATTAGAAATGAACCTGTGAATGCATTGCAATTGAGGTTACCACAATGAGGGAACCTCCGCTACCAATGCAGGTAGGTACTTTCTCTTAAAATGATGCACTTATAGGGTTGCTTAGAGCACTGAGAGGTTAAAAAGTCTCAAGGTCACACAGCCAGTATGTCATAGGCATCCCTTAACTCAAGTTTTCTTGAGTCTGAGATTGTTACTGTCTGTTGTACTATGAGTGCTTCTCTGAGCACTTGGGAAGATTAAAAGTTTAGATAAGCCATGTTCTTCATCTTTGGGAGTGTTCAGTTAAAGAGGGATAGAAGACACAAATAGACAACATTATAATACAGAATCTCATGCAACATCAACATCAGAGTAGTGTGATGTCTCATGATGGTTCAGAAATGACCCTTGGTTCTCACAGGGCATATCAGTTGAGCACAAAGGCTGACAAATCCTACCAGATTGGTAAGGTTCTTTGAATACAGACTAGAAAACTGACTTTGTGTTAATCGGGGGCTAACCTAGTTAAATTTTTCAGTGTCATATGTCAGATACATTCAACTACATAAGTAGATAACCCATTGGCCACAAATTATTGGGAGATAGATTATGATATCTCTTTTTTCTCTTTCCACTCTTGCTACTGAAAATAATTCCATTTTCAACATATTCCCCTTCCCCATGACAACAATAAGACTGTTGTTGTCCAGTCATTGTGGACTCTTTGTGACCTTGTGGACCATACTGTCACTGGGGTTTCTTTGCAAAGATACTGGAGTTGTGAACAGAGATTGAGTGACTTGCCCAGGGTCACACAACTAGTAAATGTCTGAGGCCAGATTTGAACACTGGTCTTCCTGACTCCAGGCTTCTTCCATTGAGCCATCTATCTGTCTCAATAAAGGCTACAGGGAAATGCTAAGCTGAATCTCCTTTAGAAAAGTTAGGGGCACTTGCCCCAGAATGTTGATCCTCCTTATCTCAAGCTTATATATTTTCTTAGAGAAAACCTAAATTCCTTTTTAATGGAAGTAGCTGATGTTTTTTAGTAAGTACTCGAAGTCAATTCATTTTTTAAAAATTTGCATTTGGTAATCTTAGAGAAAGATTGAAGGCAAAAGGAAAAGGGGACAGCAGAGGATGAGATGAATATATAGTGTCATGGAACAATGAGCATAAGCTTGGACAGACTTTGAGAAATGGTGGAGGATACAAGGACCTGGTGTGCTATGGTAGAGGGGATCATGCAGAATCAGACATGACTGAATGACTTTATAACAAAAGTCTTACTTTTCATCCCCTATATTCCTAGGGACTTTCTTTTTAACCCTTTATTTTTCCTGTCCCTCTGAATGCTCCTCAGGAACTTTTCACCCTATTCTAATTAGTTATAAAGCTAGATCTCTTTTTAGACAAATAGACTGGAATCAAGTATGGTGTAAGGTTTTCCTCACAATTTCTGGTGTGTTATTTCCACTAAAACATGTCACCATCACATTTCTTTCCTCCCACCCCCCCACTACTGTATTGCTACCTGCTGTTCACAATCCCCTCTGACCATGGCCTAGTCACTCAACTTCTTTGGGATGTAGACCAAATGGCTTTCCAAAGTTCCATTAACCTCTGATTTGGGTATCACTGGCTTGTTGGGGGTCATTTTTATAGAAAACTAATTATATCCTTTTAAGCTACCATATAAGATAGCCTGACATTTGTCTTTTTTTTTAAACAGAATTTTTTTCCAGAACATATGGTGTCTTTTGCAGCTGAAACCAATGGGAAACTCTCTCAAGCTCTTATTTTACAGGTATTACATATTATCATTGAACTAGGTCAGCAACAATTTGATTAAACTGTTGATTTGAAACCTTTGCTTGAAAATGCGTAAGTTTAAAAAACTTTTTTTCATGGGTGATTTCAGTTTTTCAAGAAATGAAAAATAAAAACCAAACAAAACCAATAACTAATAGATTATAAAAAGCCAATGGGCTGATTTACTTTGTTTGACTGTTTTTATTTGCCAAAGAAGTCTTTGTTCCTGGGTATTGTAGACCCATTGGAAATGATTCTGGTATTAAAAGGAAGGGAGAGAAGGAAAGCTGAGAAGGGAGATAATTGGGAAGAAAGACTGAAACTGAGTGTCAGAAAAACAGATGAGAGAGACAGAACATTTAAAAAATAAATAACTTTGGGTATTCCATGTATTACTATTAGTACTATTGCTGCCAGGTAATATATCCTCCTGGCTTCTCAGTTGCATGAGATATTAAGGTGCAATATTATTATCAATAGTGATAATACTGTCATAGGACTACAATTTTGATGATGACAACCACATTGCCAACACAACTCTTTTTTTATTGTTAGCAGAGATTGCAAAGTGTTACCATCTGATGTATGTTAAAAGGTTTATCCAAGTTTATTGTTCTACTTTCTTGGTGGAAAATAAAAAATAATATTAATAAAGTGGAAAATTCTTCAGTGAAGAAATACTAACAGGTAGATTTTATCAATAGTCCAAATACAATGAATCCTGTTCCCTAATAAAATAAATAAATAAAATTAAAGAATTGTAAAAGAACATAAAAAGCCTGTAGAATATTTTCCCCAACATGTTTATTCTTCTTAGCTGAATCTGGAGAGAACTTTAATGAGAATAAGAGAAGATTATTGGACTAGGAACACTATAGAGATATGTGTCATGAATTTTGCGTATCTGTTTATGTTCATTTCTTCTTCATGTAGAAGGGGCTTATGATGTTCATTCCCCAGAAATCTGACTTGAAGGAAAAATGATTTGAATTATTTTTCAGATAGATTAGTTGATTATAATGCTATAGATCTGCCATTACTTCTAACAAGCAATTTCTCTGTAGCTGCTGGAGTTTTCACTGGGTGAGCTCCATACAGCTGAGAAACACTTTGTAATACTACTTTCTTTCACTTTGAAATGTTAGTTTCTTTTAAGAACAGAAAACATTCTTTTTTCTGATTTTTTGTTTTTAGAGCAAAGATCAGATGTACAACATTTATAGTTAAAGTCTCTTGGAATAGTATTAGGAGTGTATTTCAGTTTGTGGTAAATCTGAAATCTTTTGGAAATGTGGTTTGTTATCAGCAAATACTTTAACAAGCATTGTGCAAAATGCCTTTGCAGACGTAAGGAAATGTGTCCCTCGCACTCAAGGAGCATATAGTCTAGTCAGTTGAAAGACATGTACTTTTCTCTGGAAAAATTAATTAATATAAGAAAATAAATAATCCTACTTATTCTGAATCATCTACAGGGCTATCCATCTAATAGAATGATATTTCATAATTTCTATATTCATTCTTTTAAAATTATATTTGTAGCCCCCAAAATTATACTTTCCTTATAATTAAATTTATATGCTACATTTTTGTTTTCTCATTGGTTTTCAGAAATAAATTCTGCTCTAATGGTTTATTCAATGGCCACAATTTAAGTGATCTTATTGATTATTGGCAGATAATACCACCTCCTCTGCTCTTGTTATTATCACTTGTATTGTCACCAAGTGAGTCTAGGATATGAGGTTAACTAAAACCATAAGATACCTCTTGAAGGAAATCTGTGGCAACTGATGACTACCTTGAGTAATATCGAAATTTTATCTCCCTTATTGTTCATGGGAGGAAGAAGAGGTTCAGATCATCACATCTGGGGTGAGATGATTGACACATATAGCTCATTGACTTCCACAGCTACTCCTGGCTTGATTGATTCCCCATATCTGGCCAAACTGAGAAACGTCCAGAAGATAGTGACAGTGGAAGCCACGGTGCTTAGTGAAGAATCAAAAATACTTTCTGACTGATTTGGAATTTTTACAGGTGGTCTAGACATCTAGGTTATTCCTCTTTTTTTCGATGCTTCTTGTTCTGTAGGGAAGCATCAAATTTTCTTGGCTTCTCTCCTTCTATTTTCCTTGTTTTAAAAGCACCTTGGGGAGATGTAAAAAAATGGACTCTCACACCTTTATGTATGATTTCCTTCCATGTTGTTGAAATTTGCCAGTTCCTGGAAAAGCCTGTGAACTTCCATTGGTTTGGGAACCTGGTAACCATGACTCCCTCCCCTCTCCCCACATACTCACACTAACCCCAACCCAAGTAAATAGTAACTGAGAGTAGCAAGCCAGAGTACTCTGCCATGAATAATTATGCCTGCCAGTCCTTGAGATTGGAGGAGGATGTTGAGGAACTATAGCATGGGGGTGGGGAAGACAGAGAGAGAGAGAGAGAGAGAGAGAGAGAGAGAGAGAGAGAGAGAGAGATTGGACCAAATCATTTCCAACCTTCCTTTCAAATCTAATATTTTATGATAGCATGGCAAGAGGAAGTCATTACTGCCTAGACAGGGTAAGAGTAGGGGTAAAGTATGGACTGCTGTAGCAACTAGGACTCACTTAGGCTTCCTGGGGGCACTGATGGTATTGCCACTATCAGTAATTCTACGACACAGTAGCAGCGATGGAGAATGTTTGGAAGTGACAGCATGTCTCCCCTATTCCCACAATTTACTGTGAATATTGATAATACTCATATTATAAATATTTATATTTCTATTGATATGTTGATATAATATTTTGTCATTTAGAAATTGTTTTCCTTGTAGCAGAATCGTACTGTAGTACTGTAAGCCTTAGCTCTGTTTAATGGATGAGGGGACTGAAGGTTAGAGAGGTTAAGTAGTTTTTTAATCCATGGTCACTTAGCCTAGTCAGTGGTAGGCCTAGAAGTTGAACCAAATTCTTTTGGCTCTAAGTTCACTGCTCTTCCTACAGTATCATACTGCCTCTCGTCTCTCATCTAATCCCATACTGGTTTTTAAAATAGCCTTTGCAGTAGAGCCTCGTCAAAGGCTTTTTCAAAGTCTAAATAAATTAATTTCCATCTACCTCCAGAAGCAAAACCCGATTTTTCAAATGGATTTGGTGGGGACAACAGGTATGTTAAATGGCCGTCACTATTTAATTACTATGTTAGGTTACAGATGTTTAAATTTCAAAGTTCTCCCTGAGCTCTTCTATGTGGCAATATACTTGGAGACTTTTGAGGGGATTATATTTTTCTTATTAAATTGCCATTTCTGTGGCTTCATGAGGATAGTCAACATCTTGCTCAGTATTTGAAATATATACAGACGCCCAGATTTGCATTTGCTATAAAAATGTTCAACCTGATCTTAAGTTGGGAATAAGTATCTTTAATGTTTTCTTCCAGAATTTTCTGAGTTCTAGCACGTATCCTGAAATACATGGTTTTTTACACGCAAAAGAGCAGGGGAAAAAGTCTTGGAAGAAGATTTACTTTCTTCTAAGAAGATCAGGTTTATATTATTCTACCAAAGGGACATCAAAGGTGGGTAGAAACAGAAGTGATATGTGTCATGTGCTCATTATAAGGTGAGGTGTTTCCTTATTGGGTCTTTTAATTTGATTACTTGAAGTTAAAATAATTCATGTTTATGCATTTAGGACCATTTATAATTTTTGAAAGCAAAATTTGGCAAGATAGAAGTTCATTCATCAGTAAAGAAATAAGAATAAATAAAAAACTAGACCATGTGCACTTGGGAAATTGATGGTAAGAAGGAAATACTGATTTAAGGTTAAGGACAAGAGGAATGCCAATCATGAAAAAGATAGCTATCTATACTGGATCATGTATACAGGTCATCCACTCATTATCAGGTACTTTTCTTTTTACAATACATGCTCTAGATTGGGGTTGGCAAACTATGGTGTGCAGGCCACATCAGTAATCTCTGCTGCTTGAATCAGTAGCCTCAGGTAATCACTTGTATTTAAATTTCTTTGGGAGTTCTATAACAATTGATTCAGCCCAATTAATTAAATTAATATTTGTTGTCTGATCTGTACAAGGTGATTTACTTGTGTTTTCTCTTGTCCTTATGGAGTTTATAGTCAAGTGGAAAACATAAAGCATATATTCAAATAACTATTTGAAACAACAAATCTTTGGTATGTATACCTTAAAAATATATTTAATGCAAATTATTAGCTTCAAAGGTGTCCTGTTTGTCTGTGTCTTCCTCCCAAACTGCACCTGTCCTCTGTGATTTTTAAAAATGTATTGACCCACTTTCCTTTTTTTTTTTAACTTTATTTTTGGCATCCTTATTAATAGTTACTGTCCCCCTATTATACCCCTCATTACAAAAAAATCCCCTTTTTTTGTGAGAAATAAGCATGGTTAAGCCAAACAAATCCACCCACTAGCCATATTAAAAAATGTGCATCTCTTTTTGCCCCTCAAGTTCTCCATCTGTTTCTCCGCTTCCTAAAATAGTGGCTGGTCATTGCACTGAGTTCTCCAGTATTTAAAGTGCTTTTTTCATGTAATGTGGTAGCTATTGTATAAAATATTCCGTGTTGTGGTCAATTCACTTTGCATTAATTCTCATGAATCTTTCCAAATTTTCTTGAATCTATCCCTATCATCATTTCCTTTTTGAAACTTTCTTCCAAAACTTTTATTTTTTCATATACTATATATATTTATTCATAAATCCCTTCCACTATCTCATCTTGCCACAAAAAACCCCAACCTTAAAGAGATGCCTCATTATATATTTATGTAGTCTGGCAAAAAAAAAAACAAAAACCCAACAACTACATATTAGCCATGTCTGAACATGGATTCCTATGTAATTTAAGTTCATTACCTCTTTGTCCAAAAAGTGAGTTGTGTTTTTCATCTTCACTCTTTTGGACTCCCTGTTTATTATTGCATTGGTCAGAGTGCCAAAGTCTCTCAGAGTTGTTATTCTCTCTATTGTTACTGTTCTATACATTGTTCTTCTGATTCTGCTCACTTCATTCTGCATTAGTTCATAAAGTTTCACCTGAAAGTGTCCATTTAATTATTTCTTATAGCACAGTAATGTTCTATTGCATTTTGTTTAACCATTCCTAATAGTTGGATACCCTGTAGTTTCCAGTTTTGGGTTACTATGAAAAGAACTCCTTTAAACATTTTTGTGTACATGTAGATAATTTTCTTCCTTCTTTGAATTCTTTTCTTTGGGGGGGTGGAGTATTGTCCTGTAGTGGTATAACTTGAGCAAAGATGCTAATGCTTTATAATGGGAGTAAACTGCTTCTGTTGCACTGACCCATCTTTCTTCTCTTCTCCCAGATCCTGATCATTGGTTCTTTTTTACGCAGTCTTTTTTCCCTCTAAAACCTTCTCACAATCAGCATTCAAAAGTTGAAATTTATCTTGTTTGCAGCTGTTCCCTCTCTGATACTAGCCTCCTTCTTAAAGCTCCCTTTCCCTGTTCTCTCCTGTTTTCTCTGTCAAGTTTAATGTGTTTCTATACCAAACACTCCGTGTGTGTCTGTGTGTTCAAAACCTGTTTCAAACAAGTATGAGGTTCATTTGGTGATGATGCCAACCCTTTCTCCATGGCTGTGTACTCCTTTTCTCAAGTACTGGGTTATGAAGAATTGTAAATACTTCCTCTTTTCCTTTTTTTGCTTTCCTAGTATATTTCTTTTCCCTTTTTTTCCCCTGAGATTTTGAAGGTTTGTTTGATTATTCTTCCCTGTTAGATTATTAGTCAGTTATTATCAGGTATATATTACAGGAGGCATCTGCCTTTTTTAAGGTAGATACCCCAGATAGATTTATCTTTTATGTTTCTCTTCACTCTTATGCTTGAATTTTGGGCTTTCTATTTACCTTTGGGCTTTTCATTAGGAAGGTTGAAAGACAAACACATACACACAGAGCTTTTTTCACATACTAAATTAATCCATGGGTAACCTGAAATTTTAATTCTTTAAAGGCTGGGTCATTCCTTTTTCCACATTCATACATCATCATTATTAGAAGAATATTTATATTTTAAAAATTATCTGTTCTTCAGGGAAAAGCTGGGGTATCAGTAATAGTGCCACACAATTTTCCAAACGCAATCCTGCCTATTGCCCTCCAGGTTTTAGTTTTAGGCCCAGTTCATTGAACATCACGTGCATGCGCGCGCGCACACACACACACACACACTTATACACACATACACACACACACACACACTATCTCAAAAGGAGGCTTAGTGCAGTTTTAAGCTTTAACAGCTTAAAACTCTCTGCACTTAAAATACAGTCAGACTTTTAGAACACCCTGTATCTCTTTCTTTGTCTCTCTTCACATGCATACGTACTACTGAAGGACCAACTCCATGGTTGGTCGGTTGAACTGTGTATCACTCAGTCAACAAGCATTTATTAAATTCTTAATCAGTGCTAGTCACAATGCTAAGTGCTGAGGAATACACATATAAGCAGAAAGAAATATATTCCTGTCTTCAACGAGGTCACATTCTTATGGAGGAATAAAACACATAAAGTAAAGAAGAAAGTGGATGGCATGGACAGTGGAGACAATGTACATGACTGTCCTAAGTAGAGCTTAGGGAGGAATAAAGACATGCCTGGCCTGAACGCTCTCCTTAAGCTTATTCTTGGAGGAGACTTCCTATTAGAGGGAAAGGTAATAGGGAAGGAAGGAAGAAAATAAACATTTACTAAGTACCTACCACTTGCCAGACACTATACTAAGTGCTTCAAATATTATTTAATTTAGCTCTCACAATAGGTTCCATTATTATCCCCATTTTACTGATGAGGAAACTGAGGCAGGTGGATGTTAAGTGACTTGCCGAAGGTCACACAGCTAGGAATCATCTGAGACCAGATTTAAACTTAGATCTTCCTGGCTTCAGTCAAAATTATGGGTGTTCTTCACTTGTTTTCCTTATGTAGATAGTTAGGCCACACTATTCTGGGATTATGGATCAAATTCAAAGGGATCTACAGTGTTTCACGCCTTACTTTGTTTAGTGCTGTCATCTACAAACTTGAAAATCTGGATATCCTTATCATCTTCAGGAAATACCATTCCATGTGGATTCTGTTCTCATACTCCAGGAAAGAGGCAAACACCTTGGTTGTTGCTGTTTCCTTGAGACTCAAGGGGCATAGTACTTTAAAAACTTAAAAACATTCTTTAGGTATTGGCTGTTTTCACCCAATTTCTTTGTGATCATTTTTAGGAATATGGGAGAAAAAAATGACATAGCTTTCAGGAAAATTTATAATTTAAGACCTATGTGTCTTAGAATTTAAGATTTCTTACTTTCTAAATTTCTGTCTGAAAATCAGAGAGCAAGAGGTTTTCAGTACCATTGAAATGAGCGATTGCATCTGCAAAGAAATTATAACTATATTAATAATCTTGCTTTTGTGCAGAGAATGTGCTTTCTACCATAGAGAAGTAACACAACTAACCAGTACTTCCAAATTGCTCTCCACAGGTCCACCAACAGTGCATTAGCATGCCGATTTTTCCACATCACTACCAACATTTATCTTTTTTCTTTTCTTTTATATTAGCCAATCTGGTAGATGTGAGGTGGTACCTCAGAGCTGGGTTTTTTTTTTTTTTGCATTTAATAGTATTTTATTTTTTTTTCCAATTACATGTAAAGATAGTTTTCAACATTCATTTTTGTAAGATTTTGAGTTCCAAATTTTTCTTCCTCTCTCCCTCCCTTCCCTTCCCAAGACAGCAGGCAATCTGATATAGGTTATACTTGTACAAGCATGTTAAACATATTTCCACATTAGTCATGTTGTGAAAGAAGAATCAGAACAATAGGGAAAAATAATGAGAAAGAAAAAAAAAAAGTGAAAAGAGAATGCTTTGATCTGCATTCAGACTCCATGGTTCTTTCTCTGGATGCAGATAGCATTTTCCATCACAAGTCTTTTGGAATTGTCTTGGTTCATTGTATTGCTAAGAAGGGTTAAGTCTATCATAGTTGATCATTGCACAAAATGTTGCTTTACTGTATACAGTGTTCTGCTTTTGTTCGCTCAGCATCAGTTTGTGTAAGTCTTTCCAGGTTTTTCAGAGTTTTTTTAATTTGCATTTCTTTAATCAAGAATGATTTATAGCATTTTTTACATATGACTGTGGATAGTAAAGCTTGATTTTCTTATAAATGATACTTAAGCTAGTTGCACTACAAGGTTATTATGAGGAAGCAATTCATTAATTATAAAACATGTCATTAGTGTGAGTAATTGCTCTTAATTTATCCCATCCTCTCTGCCTTGGGAAGGTCATTTGGATGTTACAGAGGAAGATTTTCTTTCTTTTGCTGACTGCCACTTTGGCCAGAAGAATTAGTGAGCATTAAACCCCATTTGCAGATTTCCCTTCTCTGAGGTACTGAAGGACAATGCTATACTCAGAAGATGCACATAAAGTCTCTTCTTTAGAGTGATGTGCAACTTTCCTTACTATAAAGATTATGCTCTCATTCTTTTCCATCCACTTTCCTCCCTTGTGGGATTATTCTCTACAATCTAAAAATGAGGAGGTTTTTCATGTCTCTGTTTAGGTAAGTTGAAAAACAATAGCACGAAAAATTTAAATTCTCTGGTGTAATCAGTACCCCCAAAGTCCTTTTTTAAGAATTTTAATTTTTTTAAAAAAACTATACTTCCTTCTCTTCTGCTTTTAGGTTGTCAGATTTTTTCAGCTCTAAAGTTACTGCCAATTCCGTAAGGATCTTATTCCTTAACTTTGCACCTTTAGCCACCTGATTGTCCCCCATCCTTCCAAAAAGCACCTATCTGAATTTAGTTTACTCCTGAGAATTGCAATTCCATTTTCAAGTCGTGCAACAGCCTGACTTCATCATTCAGCTCTTAGTAATCAGTTCCATGGTGACTTATAGCATCATCAGAGAAGATTTCATTCCATCTTTAAAGAAATCCAAGTTATTTCCCAGGAATTAAACTTATTTCTTTTTCTCAGAAGACTGATAGCTTCTGATATCAGGTAGAGGTTTTTTCTCTTTTTCTCACTAGAAAGTGCTAGGATAGGCCACATCAAACAGTTTTGGGCATTGTCAGGTTCTTAATCAAGATATAGACTGTGGACATCTCTGGGGACAAAAAGTTTTTTCAAAAAATTATTTATTTATTTTAAATACTTTTTTCTTTTTGAAGTTTGATTTCCAAATTCTCTCCCTTCCTCAACCCCACCAACTAAGAAGGCAAGTAATCTATCAGTTATACATGTGAAATCATGTAAAACGTTTACATGGTAACCATATTGCAAAAGCAAGAAAAATAAAGGAAGAAAGGTATGCTTCAATTTACACTCAGAATTCATCAGTTCTCTCTTCTGGAGGTAGTATTTTCTTCTTGGTGTGGGAGTTCTCAAATTTGACTATAAAATTCCTGGGAATTTTCATCTTGGGATCTCTTTCGGGAGGTGATCAGTGGATTCTTTCAGTTTCTGTTTTATCCTCTGGATCTAAAATATTGGGGCAGTTTTTCTTAATTATTTCCTGAAATATGATGTCTAGGCTCTTTTTCTAATCATGACTTTTGGGTAGTCCAGCATTCTTAAATTATCTCTCCTTGATCTATTTTTCAAATCAGTCATTTTTCTAAAGAGTTATTTCATATTTTCTTTCATTTTTTCATTCCTTTGACTTTGTTTTATTGTTTCTTGATGTGTCATGAAATTGTTAGCTTTCAGTTGCCCAATTCTGCTTTTTGAGGATTTCTTTTCTTAGTGAATTTATGTCCATCTTTTACTGTTAGGCTAATTCTGTTTTTTAAGGTGTTTTCTACAGTATTTTTGTGCCTCTTTTACCAAGCCATTGATTCTCTTTTCCTAATTTTCTTGTGTCACTCTCATTTTTTTCTCCATTTTTTCTCTACCACTCTTCTCTTTAATGCTCCAAGGAATTCTTGTCAGGTGTGGGTCCAGTTAGCATTTTTCTTTGAGGCTTCTTTGAGGCTTGTCGCTGTTTTCACATTATTGTCTCCTTCTGAATTTATGTCTTGGTCTTCCCTGTCACCATAGTAACTTTTTATGGGCAAGTTCTTTTTTGTTGCTTGCTCATTATTCCAGTATATTTCTTGCCTTTGAAAGTTATGTTGAAGTTGGGCTCTGTTTCTCTTGGGGTTGGAGGATGCATTGTCCCAAACTTCAGCCCTTTTTGTTCTACTGTTTTCCAAGCTAGTTCTGTGGGACCACAAATTTTCGGTGCTTCCAAGGCATTGTGATCCAGGGAGAGATGTGGTCACTGCTATCCTGGTCTGCACTATCATCTTTACCTTGTTCTCCTGAAGCTGCAAGTGTTAGCACTCCTCTTGACCTTGGAACTGTCACCAGGGCTCCTGCTCTTCTGCAGCCACGTGTGCTAGTGTTCCTCTCAACCTTGGAACTCTTTGTGAGTGACCAAAAAGCACCCCTTTCTGCCTTTGAACTATGACTTGAGAACTGTGTATCGGCAATAGAGTTGTTAATCAGTACCAGTTGCATACTGTGGCAGCAAAGGGTCTCCCATAATCTCTTACTAACCAGTTGTCAATCCCCTTACCATCCCTCTGGGCTGAGATCTCCCATATTTGTTGCTACTGCTGTAATAGCCACCCACAAGACCCATGTCTGACGCTACTGCTGTACTCTGGGCTGATTCCCATCACAATGTGACAGACCTCTCTTGTTGATGTCCTAAATTGTCTTAAGCTACAGAAATGTCTTGCTGTGACCTTTTGTTGTATTATCTGCTCCAAAATATGATTTGAGGAGTTAGTCTAACGTTGTTTGGAGTGGAATGGTGGGGGAGATCAGCTGGTAACTGCCTCTAATCCGCCATCTTGCTTCCATCCTCTCAATCATAGGATGTTTGAGTTAGATGAGACCATAAAGATTGTCAAATTGAATATGTTCCTTTAATAGATGAAAGATTAAATGACCTCTAGGGTCCCTCCTAGTTCTAAAGTTTTAAACTGGGAGGAATAATAAAATTTGTTGAGAGGATCCAAAAAGACCACATTGGGTCAAATCTAATAAGATGAAATTAATAAGAAAACATATTAAGTCCCATACTTGGATTTTAAAAAATCAGCTGCACAAATAGTAACTGGGGAGGATGTGGCTTACTCAGCAGTGAGTTTGAAAAAGGATTGTAGGTTTGAGTGGACTAAACTTATCTATAGTGTGTTTTTAACAATATGGAATTGCAGTCAAAAAATGGGAAATGTAACCAGCCTGCATCAAGAGAAGTACGGCATCCAGAACGAGAGAAATTTAGGCTTTACTGACTGTATTTTGGTCAGACCACTGCTGTAATATTATGTTCAGTTCTATGCTGGATAATGCCTGGAGGAAGAAAACCAGCAGGGAGAAGGACCTTGCAATCATGCCATGCCACAATTAATTTAAGAAATTTCGAAAAGAGAAGATTTAGAGAAAATATAACTGCCTTCAAAGATTTAAATGACTATAACTCAGAATAGTGATTAGGCTTATTCTGTTTAACCTTAAAGGGCAGAGTTTGGAACAGTGGATGGAAGTCACAGAGACAAAGGCAGATTAAAACTCCGCAGTAAGAAAAACTTCCTAGTAATTAGAACTGTCCAAAAGTACATTAGGCTGCTTCAGAAGGGAGTAGATGCCTTTTCACTTTAGAGTTCATCAAACAGAAGTTGGATGATGACTCATTGGGCATGTTGTATCGAAGGTTCTAGGAGAGACTTGGGTTTTCTCATAACTTTATGATTCTACAATACTGTTCTAAGAAATCAAGGGCCAGAGATAACCAATGACATGCTAAAGGTCATATAGTTCAGTGGCAACGCTGAGATTGACACTTGCATCCTGACTCCTATTCCAGTCTTGTTACCACTCTCCTCTGCAAGTTTCCTTGCTTATAATTCCCCTGGGTGTAGCCTCTTAAGAATTAGGTGAGTTTGGACCATCCTGATTAAACTTTCAGGCCCAAACTCCATCACTACTCTGTGTTATTAACCTATCAGAGAAGCAAAATGACCTAGTAATTTTCCATGACCACATCCTAAATATCACTGATTTCCTAGGAAAGAAATAACCATTCAAGATTCTGCTTTGCCTTTAAATTTAGACATAGTTCCTTATCCACTAATTTTGTTACATTTACACATACAATATATCTGTTCCATGTAAAGGAATATATAGTGATATACCTCATATTGATGTTGTGTATGGTGTGCTATTTTATAGCTGAACATGAAAGATGTTAAATCCTAAAGGAAGTAGGAGTCATTATCTTTTTCCTCTCATGAAGGTTTGTTTTCTTTATTTTTTGGTTGTTTATTTAGCTGCTATTTGAGATCATCAACCATCTATCTGAGTTGCCATTTTTATGTAAAAATAGTAGAAAAACTGGTTAAGGAAGAAAATTAGTCCATGTTGGTTATCTTTTTTCCTTACAGAAAGTGTGAGGTAGATGGTTATCACAAAATTGGCAAAACTGAATTTTGCATGATGGGAAAACTTTTTTCCAAATGTGAACAATAGATTATTAGTTTGCTAATGAAAAGTATCATTTCCCTGGCATATTCTTAGGCTTTTGAAATAGGGCAGAGGTTGAAGGATTATTTAATGTATGAGGTCTTAGCTTGTTTTACATGGCAGGAACTCCTTTGGCAAGTCTGGGAAAACCTATGGACCCATTCTCAAATGAATGTTTTTTAAATGCATCAAATAAAATGTGCAGGATTACAGAGGAAACCAGTTCTGTGAAATAAATTTTTTTTCCTTATGCAAGTTCACAAACCCCTGAAATTGGCTATGGACCCCCACAGAAGGTATCTATATCTTATTTAAGAAGCCTTGATTAAATGATGCAATGACCTAGTTTTATCTGTGTTTTTAAAAATTTTTTTTTGTTTTGGTGACATTAGGGTTAGATCTTGTCCTTAATCTCCTGATATTTTAAAATTCTGCTTCCATAGTACAAATTAGGCGTATTAGGAGAAAAAAGTTTCATGTAAGCTGAGGGTGGTAAAAATATTTCCATTTTCTTTCCTTTCAGGAACCACGACATTTGCAATTTTTCAGTGAATTTGGCAATAGTGATGTTTACATGGCATTGGCAGGCAAAAAGACCCATGGAGCCCCAGCAAACTATGGATTCTGTTTAAAGGTACAGGCTTACTATTTTGATAGATGCATAAAAGCAGGCCACAGCTTTTTTAGGTAAGCTTTAGTTTCTTTTAACTTTTTCTTAAGAAAAAAAAAGAAGCAGCTTTCTCATAAATAGGAGAATTTTAGTGGCTTTTATTTCAACAGGTGTTACCTTCAAGATATGCATTAATGCTAAACAATGTGCTGTGGCCTTCTAGCCTAACAAAGCAGGAGGGAGCCGAGACCTGAAACTGCTCTATGCAGATGAAGAGCAGAGTAGGACGTGCTGGGTGACTGCGATTAGATTGCTTAAGGTACTCTTTCTTGTGGAGCTAATTCTTGTCAAATACTTTTACCATATAAAGTATAGGAATTTTCCAACCTACATTAAATGTTACTAAAAGTTAGATGTGCATGCGCTCTCTCTCTCTCTTTCTCTCCTCAGAGATTATCTTTACATTTTAAGAAAATTGTAGACGTTAAAAGTTTCATGTTGATTAGAATGTGATAACTTCAGGTTTATCCTTTCTTTAAGACTATTACATTTAAGGACAGTTTGATTTATTTCTGCCTGAAATTAATATAACAGAAATAATGGTAGTCTTTGGCATTATAATATTTCCATGATAAAAATATATTCTTTAAAGCATCTGTCTTTAACAGTGCTTCCTCTGCATTTATAAAAATGTTACCAGTGTTACAAATGATGTTCATCAATTTATAAAAATGTACCCAGCTAGTATAATATGAGGCAATTATTTTAGATTTCCTAATTATTAGGTTAAATTCATGAGCTCCAAGTTCCTTTTCGCCACTAAAATTTTTTAAATTTCAATTCTTTGATAAATTTTGCTTTGAGTGTAATTTCTTAGATCTGTATTTGTATTGTATAGGGATCACTACTACAAGGAAGACAATCTGTCAACTTTTTAGTTTGTGTATTCACTCCTTTTGAGGTCATGAAGAATTCTGTTAGTTGAATGTACACACCAAGGAGAGGGATAGAAAAAAAAGGAATGAGTGTTTTAAAAATTAACAATAAAGGACATAGGAAGAAACATGCTATCTGCATCCAGGGAAAGAACTGATAAATAGAAGTATATATAGAATAATTACACACACACACACACACACACACACACACACACACACACACACTCCTGTTTGTGTCTAATGTTAGCCATGGGGGGGAGGGAAGAAAAAAGAGGAGGAAAAAAACCAGAATTTTTTAGGCTATTTGAAAGGAATATCAAGTTGTGCATAGTAGATTTACAGTTTCATATGCAGTCTTTTGGATATGCAATAGAATTGTTATGGAAATGCTTGTTTTATTCCACAAATTAAAAATAAAATGAATTAAAAATAAAAACAACATTCAAATGATGGTTGATACCATCAGTTGGATACAAGTCATTTTAATGCCACTTTGAGCTTGTTCACTGTGTCTTAATAAAGATCCTCACTTTGGAGGCAATTACACAGATGGCTTAAAAGTGATTCTTTTAATAACTGTGGTCTTACATTGATTGAAAGAGTCATCTGAAGAATACCATGTTTATGTCCAAGAAAAAGACCTCTTAGGATCATGGACTATTCAGACCTAGAAGGGACTTTAGAGGTGATCTCATCCAACCCCTTCATTTTACACCTGAGGAAACTGAGTACAAAGGAGGTTGTAAGGTAGGTAGTAAGTGACAGAGTAGGACTTGAACCCAGATTCTCTGTCATAAAATTTAATGCTTTTTCTAAAAGATAAAACATGGCACCATCCCATCAGTATTGTTGCTCTTGAGATACGACATTTACATAAGCAAAAAAAAATGTAATTTATCACTCTAAATTAATTTGTTACAGTTTTTGTTCTTGAAAACTCGGTGTTTTTCCAAATACTTAATTTTTACACTACCTACACTACACTAACTACAAGTTAGGCTTCTTCTATTGATATTGCTCTGTTCTAAACCCAGTCTAGTAGTTTGAACTCATCCAAGCTTTATTGGTGAAAATTTAACATTAGTAATGTGTGTGCGTTTAACAAACTTCTATTTAATATATTTATAGTAAAACAAAAATTGGTCTGGGCCAATTTAATTTATAAGGTGGACTAATAAGTCAGGAAGGGGCTTTGTGATCATTTGGTATTGTCTTCAGGTACAAAGACTGTACATAAATACATATATCTATCACATTTTTTCCTCATAAAACTATTTGGGGTACTATAAATGCTAAGTGGAATTCAGTGTATGGACAGTTAAGTATTTGTACTGCTTTTGCATTCTTCTAGTTGATTAAAAAAAAAAATTAACACCTCTGATTCTATGACCCTGACAAGTAACTTATCCCTTCTGTGCCCCTGGCATCACTAAATTCTAAACATTGCAAAATAGGTACTTATTTCCATTGGTATGGAGTGTATATTATACAGCTCAATCCTGATTATTGCACTAAGTCCACCTGAAGTGGTCGCATTCTTAGAATTCACACTGCTTTCCACTGGGCTGGAATAATTTAACATATTTTGCATAATTATGACTTCTGATAGTACAGATTTGAATACCTGGAACCACTAAAGGAAATTAATTTCAAATATTTAGATGATATTTAATAAGGATAACACTAAAATTTTTTATTTAACTTTACAAAAACTGAAAAAAATAACAGGCTAGAGAGTGCATGGCTAAGCAGCAGTTCATGTGGAAAAGATCTAGGAACCTTAATAAACTGTAACCTCAGGATGAGTCCCGTGACATGAAAGCCAAAAACAAACAAGCCAAACCTAAGGCCATTTTTGGCTGTAATAATAGAAGCATATCGTCCTGAAAAAGAGAAATGATGGTTCCACAGTGCTGCAGTCTGGCTGCCACTATTTAGGGAGTATATTGACAGTGTGCATCATGTCCAGTGGAGGGCAACCGTGATGGTGAGAAGACTGGAAACTGAACCATCGTAGTGGGAGTAATTAGGAATATCGCTGAAACATTCCTTTGACATTCTGGGCCAATCAGGTATCATTTCTAAATTGTACCAAGTAGATATCATCTATGGGGGATTTCTCTTTCATTTCATTTTGTGCAGGACATCCTGAGACCCTGGACAGCACCTATGTCTCTTTGTTTTATTCCTAACTTGATATTGATAAGGAAAGCATCACTGAACAGTTGAGGTGTACTACCAAGAAATCTTCTACTATCTTAATATGATCATGGAGAGAACCTTTCTAGGATATTGTCCAGCAGTCTACACAGGAAAAGAAAAATCAAGCTAATGAAAAAATACCCATTATCCAGAACATGACATACTTTTTAATGTTTTTTTTTTTTGAGGGGGAAGGCAAGGCAATTGGGGTTAAATGCCTTGCCCAAGGTCACACAGCTAGTAAGTATGTCAAGTGTCTGAAGCTGGATTTGGACTCAGGTCCTCCTGATTCCAGGGCCCGTGCTGTATTCACTCTGCCACCTAGCTTCCCCCCCATGACATACTTTTGGATGATCCACCTGTTGAGTTAGTTTATTAGTAAATGTGTCTTAGACAGGCGCTACAAATGGACAATTATCTAAGCCCCAGAACTGAATAGAAAGAGGCTAGTGGGTTGGATTGAATTTGGGAAATTTTGTTGCACTTTCAGTTGGTTCCAATGGCATGAAAACACATATTTAAGACCTATTCAAAACATACTTAAAGCACATATTTAAAAATTAGTGTTCTAATATTATTATGTGGAATCTTAGAATGTTATAATCTCAGAATACAAATTACAGATGACCCAAATGGTAATAACAAGACATATAATGAATATAAATAGGCTGTATCCTAATACAAAGGATATTTTTTTGACTTATGCATAAGGAATCATTTTAATTCTGCCCCCCTTCCAGTTCTGCAATTAAAACATCATCAGGAAAAATCCATGAATACAAAAGTAAATGGGTTGGTCATGCAATGAGAGCAAGGGATAACATGGGTAGTGGATTAGCTTACCTGTGTATTGTATTGGTGCCCACAAAATATTAAAAGAAATAGCAGGGGTGAGGAACCTGCAGCCTTGAAGCCACATATGGCCTTCTAAATCCTTGGGTGTGACCTTTTGACTGAGTCCCAAGTTTGACAGAACAAATACTTTTATTAAAAGGATTTACTCTATGAAATTTGGATTCAGTAAAAAGCACCATACTTGAGGCCCTAGAGGACCACATATGACCTTGAGGTCATGGGTTCCCCACCTTTGACTAGAGGATGCCCTCCAGGGCATTGGGTAGATCCTCAATCTATGTATAAGAATCTTCATGAATGAAAAGGCATGGATAGATTAAGATCTGCACCTTTGGAGAAAATACCCATGAAGATGAGCTCCAGTGATCATTTTCTTCAAATAATAAAAGAAAAACATCAGAGAACTTAAGATTGAAAAAGGAATTTAATGTAGATTTACAGATAAAGTTATTTATCTATATGTGGTAAAAGTAAAACCTTAAAAAATTATTCCTTTTCTTTGACTTAAAAATAAGGTGGTACATGCAACATAGGTTGGTTTCCCATTTTTGAAGTTAAAAAAATATCTCTAAGAGAGAACAAGCTCCTCTGAATAGTTTCAAATATTTCCAACAATATAAATCCTGAGGGTGAGATTTTCATTCCACTACTTACCCTAAATCTCTCTTTTAAGTAAATCTTAGTTCTTTGCAAAGAAGAGAATTTAGCATCGAGCAGAAAGAAATCTTGTCCCATTGATGTTTCATGTAGAAAGTAGAATAAGCTTGAAGGAATAGCTGCCAGTTTCAGGAGACAACTACTCAAGGACAAATTTGTGGAAAGTAATTGCATTTTTCACTTATCTCCAACCCCAATAGCAATTATATCAGGGATTTTTAACCCCCTTTTTGGTGTGTGTCATGGATCTCTTTAGTGTTCTGGTGAAGCCTGTGAGTCCCTTCTCAGAATAATTTTTTAAATGCACAAAATAAAGTATGTAATATTACAAAGAAAATCAATTATGTTGAAAAATAGATATTTAAAAATATATAAAACACATGGATATAAGCATATACACATGTGTACATGTTTGGGTGTATTCGTATTCATATATGGATATATGTATATGCTTACATATGTATATGCATATAGTACATATATAAAGTTCCCAAACCCCAGGTTAAGAACTTCTGCTCTAGATTAACTTTCCAGATGTTTTCTTTCTGCCTATCTATTATATTAACACTTACAATATGGATAATGTAAAGATTAATGTTGAAAGTAAGCATTTTTTGCTCACAGTCATATAGTTCTTGTGTTCATCCATTCTCATGCTTGAATGTGGTATTCTTTTGCCTGTTCCCTACTACTGTGAATTCCTGTAAATTCAAGCAAAAAAATGAAGTGACTTAATATTGTTGACATCACCAAAGTATTTTATTTTTCTAAAACATTGCTTATGGCACATGAAGACATGACCTCAGGGGTCTTAGCTATGTGAGAATTTGTGAAATCACCTATAGACCTTGATTCACTTTCTAAATCCAGTGGTTCTCTGTCTGAAAGAAACTTTTAAAGGTATAGCTAGATTCCAATTAGCACAAATAACGAATCCTGTGAAATGGTCACATTATTTGAATTTGCATTGCATATTTCCATTGGACTGGAGCCAGTTACCATATTTTACATAATTAAAACCAGTGCTGATTCAACTATCTGCAGCCACTTCACAGTACTCATTTTTAGGAAAACAAATCTCCTGTGTGTGCTTTTTGTAAACATGGACTCTTAAGAGATTTGAGACCAAATTGTATAGCAGATTTTAAGCAAAAACTTGGTTATCCAGTAGTTTGTTTAAATAAGATTCCCAACTGCCAAGCAGTGCGCTTCACTAAATAGTAGCCTATTTGATGTTTAAGTAAATAATATAGAAATGATATCCTGTGATCTTTAGAAAGTTGAATTTTAGAGAGAAATGATCACCTCCATTAGGTAGCATTCTAAGGTGTTTTTTTTTTTAAACCACAGTTCACTTCTAATTTTTTCTTTAGCAGTCTCTGAGTTTTTTGTTTTTTGCTTTTTGGAAGGGGGGAAAGCAGGACAGTTGAGGTTAAGTGACTTGCCCAAGGTCCCATGGCTAGTAAGTGTTAAGTGTCTGAGGTCGAATTTGAACCCAGGTCCTCCTGACTCTGGTGCTGGTGTACCACCTACCTGCCTCAGAGCCTCTGATTTTTAAAAAAAATATTTTCAGAATTCATTTTAAATCAAAAGTGTACAATTTCAAAATATTGTGATAAATTAAAGTCAAAAGTAAAATATGAAGACAATATTTTTGCATGAGAGAGACATTTCTTATCTGTGATTAATGAAAGTGATGAAAATATTCATTTCTCTTTGCAGTATGGTATGCAGCTGTCCCAGAATTATATGCATCCATATCCAGGGAGAAGTGGCTGCAGCTCTCAGAACATGTCGCCTATGGTAAGTACTGTACCAGTGTACTGAATTTGTATCTTGCTTTAATGTGATGCTCCTGAGTTGGGTATTCTAAGCTATATTGCTTCACTAGGAAGAAATAATGAACTGACATGTTTTGTTTTCTTTTCTCAAGACTTATCACAGAAATCTTATGTGATAAAGTCCCTTCATTATCTGTTGCGTTTTACTTTTGTCATGCTTTGCAATTTATTTTTAAAGTTTTATTGATGACTTTTGTTTTTTTAAAGATATTTCTTGATATATCCCCTTCCCAGTTAAGCCTGTAAGTTTCTTACAAGTTTGTTGAAATTGTAGTTACGTTTTCGAATTGTTGAGTTGTTATGTTATTGACTGGAATTATTTGAGAAAAGTTATTTTAAGAATCAACTCTCAGTAGTAAAATTGCAGAACTTTTCCCTCAGCAATGTAGATCATATTAATTTCATGAGTGAATTTGTGTAATTGTGAAAGGTTTGCTTTTTAATTTAGCCAGTAGTTTGGACCTGGGAAGAGTAATACGTGATATTCTTTCAGCTCTTGGCTCATGACCTATAACTACAATAGATTTATAAAAAAATGAATGCATATGTCTTTAAGGGCCACCTTCCAGAAAAAAGTTGAATAGTACTGATTAACCATGTATGCAACGAGGGCATTTATTGTTGCATGCATCATAGTGTGGGGTCCTTTAAAATGTGCTACGATACAAACATCTATTTCCCTTCCTCAGGATCTGACTTTAATTTCCTGTATATTAATCCAAGAAACACATTCCTGTACTTTAAATATATAGCATGCTATCTTGGAGGTACCCCGTGATGATAAATATATTTAGAATTTAGATTTCTCTGCCAGTGTTACAAGTAGGTTAACTTGTATTTTTGAAACCTGCATTTTCACTTGGATTTAAAATATTCTCTTCATGGGCTGTGCCCAAGGAAAGAACATTTACCCTACGTGTAATGTAGCAGATGAAATGCTCCGTTCTAGGAATGAGGCATGAAATAATCTTGATTAGAAAGCTTGATAGACTATATAGGAAAAAGAGCTCCAAAGCAGTTAGTGATGTTCCTTTAAGTTACAGAAGAGTGTGTTTCCATCATTGTATTGTTCTGCCTACAAACAACAAACTAAGAGCTACATATCTTATTGAATTTTCTAAAAATGGCCACTTTGAAATGAGTGTTTTGCAAATAACTTGACCACCTATCCTTGTATTTGAATTTATGCACAATGAAAAATAGATTTGTGAGTTTGAGGGTTATTTTATTCTTGTGGTATCTAGAGAATAAAGAGAACCATGTTGGCTAAACCCTGTTGGTGAACTTAGGCATGAGTCTGAGTGGTGGTCACATAGGGTGGGAAGTCATTAGTGAGTTAATCTGTATCATTGGGAAGGAATACTCATATCAGTAAGCCCTCATATCAGTTGGAGAGCAATAGTTATTGCACACCTCATCCTAAAAGGGTGTGTGTGTGTTTGTGTGTGTGACACACACAAAGAAAACCCAACATCTTCCTTTGTTAGCTGCACATTCTTTTTCAAAGAACTAAAATTTTACTGTTCAAGATAGCAACTTGATTTTTTTTTAGTGGGCAGTTGTTTAATTTGTAGAAAATATATTACTATCCATCTGTCCTCATCACTCGTTCCAAAAGCAACAGTATGCAGGTATGATATTATCACACTTCTTATTTCGAGGTAATACAACTGTTGACCATCTTCTGAGTTTATTTGTGAATGAAAAGACTGGTGTGTGATTAGTCCTTTCTACCTTGGGTCCTTTCATCTTTTAGTGCCTGGCTCATCACCTAACAGTATAATATATTTATAAAACAATGAATGCAAATTCTTTAAAATGCAGATTGCCTTCCAGAAATAAACTTGAATGGAAATGTAAGAGCAGTTTGTGACCTCTTGGGCCCTGACTCCCTGATTCATCATAAAGGCAACAAGGGCATTTATTTGTGCACACACCGTCAGCGGGACAACTGTTTTGATAAATGCAGGGACATTTGTGAAGATTTTAGTTGTAACACTGCATTCCTTCACTATTTTAAAATTGTGCTCAAGAATAACTTTTTACATCAAGGTACAGTTTTTGATTCCTTTTGCTCACACAGAATCCTAATGGCATATTTAAATGAATGTTTTGTTCATGCTCTTTCAAAATGCTCTTTAGGAATTTTTTAATAACAATAAAATCACCACCAATAGTAATGAAAGCTAGCATTATATAACTCTTTGAAGTTTGCAGGGTGCTTTACAAATGTCTGATTTTTATATTCAGAACAGCTCGGGGAGGTAAGTGCCATGATATTATGTATATATAATTATCATACATAATATTGTAATCCCCATTTTACAGGTGAGGAAAATGAGGCACAAAGCCTTTAAATCACTTGAACAAGTCACATAGCTTGTAAGTCACTGAGGCAGGATTTGAACTCAGTTCTTTCTCACTTCAGGTCCTTCACTTTATCCATTGTGCCACTAACTGCCTAATGAGACATACCAGTAGCTTATAAAACACATGTGAGAATGTCAGCTGAGGAATGAACATCAACAATCTATATTTATTGCTGTCAGCTTAACTGCTGACCCTGCCTAACCAGCTGTATCACAATAGGGGTAAAAGTAGGAATAGGTGATAATGAATATTTTTGTCCTTTACTAGTCCTAGAAAAGACAAGGAAAGTGCAAATCTTATTGATAGTGGAATATTCCAGAACAAAAAATCATATCTTGATAGGTTAGGATATTAACTCGATGGGTCCTAGTGAAGCACCAGAGCCTTCAGAAACATTCAGACTTCTTTATAGGAAGCTCTTTGTCCATTCCTCAGAGGAAAGTGCCAGAAAAAGGAGATTTTTAACTCAACTTTACAGAATCTAATGATGCTTTTACTGTTGCCTTCCTGTGTAGTAGAATGAACAAGCTGAAAGCAGCTCTGTAAAGTCAGATTATTCTTCACATTTCTGTGTTAGAGTTAAATTCTTCATGCTTTTTATTTTCATTGTGTCAAGAGAAATAGATACTTCCTGTCTTCCTGCATTTGTTTTCTCCCCACTTATAGTCAGGTAATTAGGAGTATAGGATCTTATTTTTTTCATTGCTGACTTATGTACTCCAGGAAAAAAAAGAAACACCTGGCTGTGTTTATTTTTCTTTCCTAACAGTATTTCTGTGTTATCAGGAACTTTAGATTACATAGCCCATCTTGGCATGTGAAGATAGAGATATTCTAAGGATAAAGCTATCATTCTGATGGAGGCTAGATACTCAGTTCAGACCTACGTGTTTGAGGCAGGTGGAGGCGTTTCATTAATGTCAGCAAAGCAGAAGTACATCTGGCTGGTCGACAGCCGTGCCCATAAGATCACGGAGTGAAAAGGGCAAACTAAGGTGTGACAGTAAATAGAGATTACAGAGACAGCATCTGTTTGGAAAGAGCAGCTGTCAGTTACAACATAAAGGAGCCTCTAACAAATGGAAGATTGCATGCAGGATCTCTAGAAATAAAGATGAACCATAAAAAAAAGATGGTTGAGTGCTCCAGGATGGTTTGAAGAGACATCACAATATGGTAATACACTCTGAAGTATAATGTGGCCCAAAGTAAGTCCTAAGTTTGTTGTGGGGAGTGTTTTTATTCAAGCACGTACTTGACTGTGATCTGTTACATGAAACAAGGACTGGCTGGATCCAAGAAGACAGATCTAAAAAGTCCTTACTGAGCCATGGGGTCCCCCAGATGCAGGTAGGAAACTAATTTACCATTAGATCTTCATTTTTATTTTTGCCCCTTCCTTATTATCTGATGGGAAATAACTGTTAAAGAGTATGTCCTTTTGGAGGATTATCATTGTTTGGGGTGGGGATGGGGAGGAGAAAGAACGTGTGTTCAACTCTGTTGTAGCCTGAATTGAGATTCTTCTGACTCTGTTTTTTTTTGTTTTTGTTTTGTGTGTGTGTGTGTGTGTGTGTGTGTGGTGTTTTTTTTTGTTTGTTTTTTACAGTTTGCCAGTCTAAGGACAACTGACTTAGTGTTTATTGTTGGCAAGCAAATCTCATATACTATTACTACTACAAAAAATTGGTAATTAGGAATCAGGGTTTCTGTTCACAACTTTGGAGAAAAGAACTGGAGAAAGTTGTTGAACTGAATCAAGATGGCATATACTTTTTTTTAGTTCTTATTGTCATGAGACGACCTGTCTCTTACCTTTGTTCAATATAAAGAGACCGGTTTTTAGAGCTCTTACATTTATTTGTTCTACCTCAAAGTGAAAATTGTGTTTTATAAAGTTACAAGATAATTTCTCTCTTAACTGAAAATTTTAAATTATCCTGTAACTTTATAAAATACAATTTTCACTTTGTTAGGTAAAACAAATAAATGTAAGTGCTCTAAAGACAGGTCTCTTAATGCTGAACAAAGGGATGAGAGAGATGTCGTCTCATGCCAGCAAGAACTAAAAAGATTATTGAAGGCCATTGAAATGATTATTCCCTTCTGAGTTACATTTTTTTCAAATCTAAATGAGAATGTGAGCACATAATATCGCTTCACTTGACAGATGGATTCTCTCTGTACTGTATGTTTTTAATCTTTGTAGTCTATCAACTTAATCTTATTGTACTAACAACTCAAAATAATCAAAATAAATATTTTTTTCTGTTTTAGGAACTCCACAATTAAAAAAAACAACAACAGGTGTTTTAACTTCTTAATTTCCTGGAAGGTTTTTGATTTGGTCTATCAGCCCTCATTGCTCAGTGGATCATCATGCTCTAGAAAGAAGAACAATTTTGAAAGACAGCCCATCAAAAATATTTTAATATTTAAAAGTGAATTTTTTTTCAGAGAAGCATCTCAGAGAATTCCCTTGTTGCAATGGACTTCTCAGGCCATAAAAGCAGAGTTATAGAAAATCCTACTGAAGCCCTTTCAGTTGCTGTTGAAGAAGGATTAGCATGGAGGGTATAATAAAAATTTCATTTTAAAAGATTATTTATCATTTTGCTTTTTTTTCATTCAAAATTTAAAAAGTGTTTTTTTCTTTTCCCTTGCTCAGAAAAAAGGATGTTTACGACTGAACACACATGGTAGTCCCACTGCTTCTCAAAGTTCCTCAACAAATTTAGGTATGTTTGTTTATGTTACTGGAAATAGAATTCGTGTGTAAATGTATAGCTGAATTTAGGATGGATGTGGTAGAGGCTTCATGTGACTATATAATTTAAAGAGAGAAATCTTGAAATATATTCATGTGATTTCTTCAGCTATTCATAGGGCACAGCCGTGGTTTCATCACAGAATTTCCAGAGATGAAGCTCAGCGATTGATCATTCAGCAAGGACTTGTAGACGGGTAAGTATGGTATCTGACAGCTGCTTTTATTAGGAGGTGCAGAGACAAGAGCGCATCCCTGGCTTAACTGTGGCTGTTCTTTGCTCCTCCCACAGTCCATAACTGGCCTTTTCATTGTCACGAGGAACAAAACAGATGAAGGCAAAAACAAATGAGGAAGAGATCTCGATCTCAGTTGATTCCTTAGCCATCAGTTATGTTTCCCATTCTGTGCCAATTTGAGAAAGTTTATTGTTGGTCACAGATGTTAATTATTAAAAAAAAAACCCAACAGACCTTGCATTTTGGGTGCCAGTTAAGTTGGCAGTGGTTGCTGGGGAAAAAATGACAGCAACAAACATGTTTTGATTTAAGTGTATGATTAATTTGCTATGTTAGTGTGTATATATTTCCTCCTCAAATTTATTCCTACTAATTGCATTTTTCAGGTAGCTTTTTTAGAGAAAGGAATAATTGTCTCCTATTCCAATCCCTGCCCAGAGAGGGAAAGGGAAGAGGAGGAACTTGCCTGAACAACTTAAATACTGATTCTTTCCTGTTTGTGATACCGATTTTCTGCTTATTTTCACTGTTAGCTTTTAATCCTCTGCAGCTCATTTATATTCCTAATTGGTAGAGATTATGAGAAATATTAAATGTGATTTGGGGCCAGTGTTTAGAGTTATATTCATACATTTCCTTTGGTGCTTTGATGAACAAATAAACTCAGGCAAAGAAAGTTATAAAATTTAACATGTGGGTAATACTCATGAGACCTTTATTTTTCCTTTAGTCAAACTTTAAAAAAGTTTTATGTACTAAAATGTACCACAAAGTATTTTGGGGACAAAGTTTTCATTGGTATGATATAATTTCTTGTTAGGAGTTTGTACATGACACTTATTCTGTTATGATGATGTTGTAGCGTTATTTGAATTCCCACAATGCCTATTGTTTTCTTACTCATCCCTTTACATTTTTTTCCAATGTATTTATTTATTTTTAGTTTTTAACATTCATTTCCACCAGATTTTGTGTTACAGATTTTCTCCCCGTCTTTCCCCTACCCCCTACCTGAAAATAGCCTACTGAATACCCCTCCCCCCAATCTGTTCTGTCTTATATCCTCTCCCATCCCCCTCAACTTTCTAGTAGGGCAATATAACCCACTGCCTGTGTATCTTATTTCCCAGTTGCCCGTAACAGACAATTTTTTTAAACATTTGTTTTTAAAACTTTGAGTTCTAGATTTTTTCCCCTTCTTCCTTCCTCACCTGCCCCCTCTGGGAAGATAAGCAATTCAGTATAGGTTGTACATGTGTAGTTACCCAAATCATTTCCATAGTAGTTATATTGTGAAAGACTAACTATATTTCCCTCCATCCTATCCCGCCCCCCAATTATTCTGTTTTCTCCTTTGACCCTATTCCTTTTCAAAAGTGTTTGCTTCTAACTACCCTCTCCCACAATCTACCCTCCCTTCTATCATCCCGCCTCTTATCCTCTTCCTCCCTATTTTCCTGTAGAGTAAGATACCCAACTGAGTGTGTGTGTTACTCCCTCCTTAAGCCAAATTCAATCGGAGTAAAGTTGTCCCATTCCCTTTCACCTTCCTGCTCTTCCCCTCCATTGTAGCAGTTTTCTCTTGCCTCTTTTATATGAGATAATTTCCCCTGATCTATCTCTTCCTTTCCTATTCTCCCAATTAATTCCTCTCTCACCTCTTAATTTTATTTTTTAGATATCATCCCTTCATATTCAATTCCTGTGTCCTCTGTCTCTGTATACGTTAACATACATATGCCCACACTCACATATATATTACATACATATACA
>CM053588.1:248897044-248917216 GCA_028646515.1 Pseudochirops corinnae
AGAGGAAGGGAGAGAGAGAGAGAGAGGAAGAGGGAAAGAGAGGGAGGGAGGAAGAGAGGGAAAGGGAGAGGGAGAGAAAGGGAGAGAGAGAGAGAGGAAGGGAGAGAGAGAGAGAGGAAGGGAGAGGGGCAAGGGGAGGGAGAGGGAGAGAGAGAGAGGAAGGAGGAGGTGACCAATAGAGCAACAGAGCCAACAGTGGCTGTATTCTTTTATCTATGTACCTGTTCACCCCCAGTATCATATAAACTTGAAGCCAGAGACTGTTTCGTGTCTATTTTGTATTCTCAGAGCCTAGCTCATGGCTTTGCATAGAATAAATGTCATTATTAAATGCTTGTTGAATTGAATTGAACTAAATTGACTTGATGCCCGTAGAGAACACTGCATGAGGTTGTGCCTCATATACAGGTTGGTAGGTGGCTCAGTGAATGGAACACTAGACCCAGAGTCAGGAAAACTTGAGTTCAAATCTGGTCTCAGACACGTAAGTCATTTAACCTGTCTGTCTCAGTTTCCTTATCTCCGAAATGGGAACAATAATAACATCTACTTAATAAGGTATTTGTAAAGCCCTTTTCAAACCTTAAAGTTCTATATGAATGCTCACCATTATTATTATTACTATTATTAAATTATTATCCACGTATTAAAAATATGCAATGAAATGTTTTTGTTCAAGGTCAAGTAAGAGGTAGTCAGTAGAATTTAGTTGTTTTCATAATTAGAGATAATGTATTAAAAGGAGTTAGATAGTCAAAATCAGTGGCAAAACAGCACTTTTCAAATGGCATTATAAGCCCGAGACAAAAAAAAAACAAACAAATCAAAAAACTAAACCATCCCTGTTAGAAGTCGTTGCTTCCTATTCCTCCTGTGAGGAACTTGTTATAATGAGATGAGTTTGAATTTGAATTTGAATTCCAGTTCGTTTGTTTCTTTTCTTTGTGACTTCTGGTAAGTCTCTTTGTGTCTCTGAAGTAAAGGGATTAAACAAAATGATTTCTGACGTCCTCTCTTGCTCCTGTGATTCTATGGCGGGGAAGACCAGGAGGAGGTGTGGACATAGTCTTTGCTTTACACTGCTAAGTCCTCACCTTTCCTAGGGGAGGATAAAAGCTGAAACCTAGGTTGGGATGAGGATCTTCTCCTCACTAAGTGATCCAGGAGTTTGGACAAAAGGCTTCAATCTTAAGTAGTTAGACACTCAAATCTTGGGTTCTGAATCGTCTAGCTGTTTTGGAGATGACCTATATGGCATGACTAAGTTTCTTCAACCAGTACCAATCTACTTCCTATGCAAGGTTACTCCTTTTCATCTAATGACATTCCAGGACTTCTAAATCAGTCAAGGACTTTTTACACTTGTTCTAAGACCCATGGTTGATTGACCAATTCAATTAAATATTTAGGTCTTATTTATACCTAGTTTGCACCTAGGAATTATTGATTGTTCAAACCAGACTTAGTTATCTGGATGTAGCATATGCCACTTTAAATGGGTCAAGATAATTTATTGACTCAATAAACTCCCCCACTCCCTATACTTTAGCTTTCATTTTTTTTGTGTAATCAACAAGTATTACAGAGTAGGATGTTGTATTCTTGATAACTTTTGTCTATCGTGGGACTGTCAAGGTATGATCTGCTAGAGAAGATCATCAGCAAAAATCTGTCTATTCCCTTCCCGTGTTTTCATAGGGCCCCCTCAATGATGCATTGACCATTTTCATAAAGATTTTTAAAGAAATGAGAAAGTTGATACATGGTTCAGTAGTTTCTTACGTCTTCTCAGCCACCTCTTTTGTATAATAATACTATTCAAGAGCTTTCCCATCCTTTTTCAATCTTCCCTCTGAGATATTTTAAAAATCAAATTCTAAGTTGCTTTTAAATTGTGCCACAGTCAGCACAGTTTCCATCTTATGTATTTGGTGCAGTCCAGCTATTCTTTTGACTTAACTTTTAAAATGTCCTTCCTACTTTGTTCACGAAGCATGTATGTATTGAAGTGGTAGAGTCCTTATGTGGGATTTCTGCCATCATTGAGGAAGAGGAGATTGCTGTGGAAGAATGAACAAATCTGTACTGTTTCATATAAATTTGTTTCCTTCTTTCCAGTTTCATTTAATAATGCTGTCAGGATTATTTGGCTTTGTTGGTTTTGCTATTATGTGAGGTAATATTTCTGTTCAATATCTATCTATCTGTCTGTCTATCTATCTGTCTATCTATCTGAATAATTTGCAAATGTACTTGCATGCTTTAGCAGTGTTGACCTTGGCTACCATGTATTTTTTCTGACTTGCATGTATTTAATTTCCATCTAGGAGCCTAACTTTTGATTATGGGCAACATCAAGTGATACTTGAAATCAAACACCTCATCCTTTGTGCAATGAATCAGAGACCAAAAAAATGTAGGGATTTTGGTCATTTTGAGTGGTATGGATTCTGTCAAGAAAATCATGGTAAATAAGGTGTTGGGAAGGAATTATGACTATTTAGCAATCAAGAAATCATGGATAACTTAGGAGGAGGTGGTTTCAGTTTAGTCAAAGAGTCAGAAGCCCCACTGCAAAGGATTGTGAAGTGAGTGGAATGTGAGAAAATGGAGTCAATGAGTATCGATTAAAAAAAAAGCCAAATAGTTTAGATATATAGATGACAATAACTTGAAGGGATAACAAGTCTGACCACTATATTTTTAAGGATTTGGGATACCTGGGTATGTTTGTAGGCATTAAGGAAGGGCCAGTGGATCAAAAGAGAATGTAATCTAAGAGACAGAGATGATGACCAATGAGCAAGTTTATGTGGAGGGTGTGGGATCAAGGACACAAATAGAGGTGTTTTCCTTGGTAAAAAAGAGGAAAGAATGGGGATAAAATCAAGTGAGTTTTTTTGAGGTTTATAATTAGGGAAAATAGGGAACCTGTGATAGAAGACTTCTATTTTCTTAGTAAAATAGGAGGTCAAGTTGTCTGCTGAGAGGGAGAGTGGAAGGACAAGGTAGATTGAGAAGAGAAAATGTTTGGAACCATTGCATGGGAGAATGTAGTCAGAGTAGAATAAAAGCATTGCCATGTATCAATATAGGTGCCGCTGAAATAAGATGAATTTGTGGTTAGTCCAATAAACATTGCTGCATCTCTTTGTGCATCATCATTTAGTATTACTTCAGCTAAGAAGGAAAGTGAAAGGAGTAAACCTGGGCAAGGTTGGGAATGGCAAAGCATGACCATTAATAGGAAAAGGGGACAAGAGATTCAAGAATAGACAACAGTAAAATTGTACTTGTTAATTAAAACTCAAGGTTGAGATGGGAGGAAGGTGATTGTAGAGCATGGGGTGGTATATTGAGAGAGTAGGAAGGGGTAGAGCAGTGGTTCTCAACCTTCCTAATGCCACGACCCTTTAATACTCATATATGGGCGTATCTGCATGTGGGCGGGCCCGCCTGGAAATGGATAGAGGAGTGGTGTTTCGGTTCCTAAGACCATTGGAAATGTTTTTCCGATGGTCTTAGGCAACCCCTGTGAAAGAGTCGTTCAACCCCCAAAGGTTGGTTGAGAACTGCTGGGGTAGAGTGACTATAGGGAATGATGCGAATGAAGAGTAGCTCTATAGTAGTTCTTAACCTGGGATCCATGAAATTGTTTTTTAAGAAATATTTTGATAATTGTATTTCAATAGAATTGTTTTCTTCTTCAATCCTATGTATTTTATGTCTTCAGAAACATTATTTGAGGAAGGGGTTCACTTTTTCCTCTACACTGTCAAAAAGATCCATAGCACAAATACAGCTTAAGAACCTCTGGTTTAGAAGGAATGAGGAAGAGCTTATATGAAAATAAGTTGTGGTCTGTAAGGAATTTTAGAGCTCTGAATCATGGAGGGTTGAACCATTGACATTGATGGTAAGATCAAGGATATGATCATTTCTATGTATGAAAACAGTGACTAAAGCAGGATTTAAGATGGTTAATGAACTCTGTTTAAAGAAACATTAATGTGGAGGCTGAACTATTCAAGTATGGAGGCAGAATTTGATATGGAGAGGAAGAAAGTAAGCCCACTACATAATGTTAATATTTTTCACTGCTTACACAGTGGGAAGCAGTGTATTGCAATGGACAGAGTTGACATCAGAATCAAGAAGAACTAGATGTATTCAGGTAACTGTCTATCACCATAAGTTGCAGAGAAAGTACACCAATCTCCATAGGCAGAATAAGTTCATCACTAGAGCTCACTAATAAAATTACAGTTCTGATAAAAACAATTTCAGCAACAGCAACATGAAAACTATATTGTTATAGCCACATGTGTCTCAGAGAATGAAAGACCAAGGTTAAAGTCTCTCCTCTGATATATAGTAGCTGTGTGATGATGGGTAAGGACTTAACCTTTCAGTGTTCTCTGCAGCACTCTTAAGACTCTAAGGGAGATCCCATACCAATAACTTCATAGGTTTAGACAACAACAACACCAACAAAACCAAAGGGACATTTGGTACCCTCACGAAATGAAAAGAACCTAAGGAAGGCCTCCAGCACAGTGGGTCAATCCTTAGTGGTGAATTTACATATAGACATGGATAAAAATTATACCTGAGAAGACCTAGGATTATGGAGGGTACTACACTGGTGGATAGAGGCCATTCAGATCATATACTACTACTACTACTACTGCTGCTGCTTGCTACTACTACTACTACTACTACTATTACTGCTGCTGCTGCTGCTACTACTGCTACTGCTACTACTACTACTATTACTGCTGCTGCTGCTACTACTGCTACTGCTACTACTACTACTATTACTACTGCTGCTGCTACTACTACTGCTACTATTACTACTACTACTACTACTACTACTATAAGTACTACTGCTACTGCTACTACTATTACTACTACACTACTACTACTATTACTGCTGCTGCTGCTGCTGCTACTGCTACTGCTACTACTACTATTACTACTACTACTACTACTACTACTACTACTACTGCTTCTGCTACTGCTTCTGATGCTGCTATTCCTACTCCTACTCCTATTACTACTAATCACTACCACGACCACCACCACCTAATATATTTATAAAAATAGCTAATATTTCTATAGTACTTACTGTGTGCCAGACACAGGGCTAAGTGTTTTACAATTATTATCTCATTTGATTTTCACAAGAACCCTTAGAGGTAGGTACTATTATTATCCCCATTTTACAGATGAGGAAACTAAACCAAACAGAGGATAAGTGACTTGCCCAGGGTCACACAGCTTGTAAATATCTGAGGTCCAATTTGAACTAGGGTCTTCCTCACTCCAGGCTCAACTTTCTAGCCTCTGTAGCCACCTATCACTAAATTTGTTTTATATCAACTTGTGGTGCCTAGAAGCGCAGTGAGCAGCCCGGAGGAGGATGTACAAAGTGACTTTATTCTCTAAGTTTTAAGCTTTCGGAAGTTTGGCACTTGCTGGACTCAACACAATCAGTGTACGGTAATCTAACTAATGTTAAAATTAAGGACAGGCATGCATATTTAAAGTTAATGATTCCTACTTCATAAGCCATGCACTCACTACTACTGCTTTAAGGAGTGAGGACAATGTGAAAGGACAGCCTGTGGATGTCAGCAGCGTACCATGAATTCATAAAGTCAACCATGACTTTTTCTGTTACCTTTCAGAAGTAGTTGTGACTGGTGATCATCTTACACCTTCTGAACACTCCTCACTTTTTTCCTTTCTGTATAAATTATTCACTTATTCTGTACCAATTAGTTTTTACCAGTTGCTAGGTTTGTTATCAAGTTAAGCTTCAAGACAAGAACCTGAACTCGAATTATGAAAAATTTATCAGCAGTTGATTAAATATGCAGCTATTCTGTGAAGTGACTTCTTGATACCATTATATTACCTTTTTAATACTAATGATTTGTATAATTATTTTTTTAAACACGCCTGAACGAATTTAAGAAAGCAGTACAACTTTAAAGGAAAGAGGGTTAAATGCAGCTAAGTTTGTGAGCCTTTGTATTAGAACATATTTAAATTGTACCCGGTAAAGCTGTTTGGTTAAAGAAATATTTTCCTATTCCCTCACCCACCCATCCTCCTTCCTTTTGAAAAAAGAGCATATTGTGGAGTTCTAAAATTGTTTCAGAAATTGTGTCTAGTGGATCAGTAGTATGAGAACTAATTAAGTACACTTTGTGAATTGTATGCTTTTCCTCCAATTAAAAATCTTAATTACTCCAGTGAATTTTCCAATTTGAAGGTTTGTTGTGAAGTATAATCATTGAAGTGTAGATGTCCAGATCAAACTGGGACTACAGTGGAGTCCACCTAGTTTACTAGAAAACTGTTTCTAGTTAATTATGAAATTGCTGTAGGTAACCCAGGCTCCAAAATTCTTAGCGAAGAAAGACATTTTTCCGAAGTTCATGAACTCTTCTTGCCATGGCTGTAAGCTTAGCATTGGAGGCACTCCTTTGTTTCTCTATTCTCTATTGTCTCCAAAACGTCTCTTCAGCTCCTCATGCTTTGTTTTTCTTAGCAGTGATCAAATCTAGGAACAAGAGCTACTCAGAACCATATTAAGGAAAATTCCAGAAAATTGACTCAGTCCACAAGCTTTATACTACTTCTACATGAGTATTAGGGTTATTTTAAACATCAAAGGGAATATAAATGTTGGTTCATACTTCTTGGTCAGAAACATCACCCAGAGCTACTCAGGGGACTGGAGAGATCCAATGCCTGCTTCTCTGTGAGAATGACTCCTCATGCTCTAGCTAGAGTGACTCTGGGGACAGAAACATAGGAGCACTTATAAATTTTTTTTTGGCAGTCTTTTTTTTTTCTGAACAAGCTAAGGCTCTTTCTATTTACTTTTCCTTTAGGAAATACTATCTGCTTCACTTTGCAGATGGGGAAGTGGTAGCAGGTTTGAGCAACTTTGCTCAGGGTCATTTAATGTACTGCTACTGAATTCAGCAGAATTCAGTGATTTTTTTCCTCTGGTTTATGAATAGTTAATCAGATTTATCTCTTGATGACTGCTACTTATCTAACAAGTTAGCTTCAAATCTTACCTTTTCTCTAGAGCATCTGCAGGTCTTGTTCCGACATCATCTCAAACTCAACAAAGCTTAGACCTCTTTTGCACCTACATCTGTGTTACCATCATCATGTTGCTTATCTTACGAATTCGCTATCTTTGCATAAAAAAAAGAAAGAAAATCTCTTATTGTTTCTTCACCTATTCAGTTGGGTGGTAAGTTCTACCACTTAATACATCTTAAAACTTTTCACTGTCTCCACCATTTTTTTCTCCTCTATCTCCCTCCCTCCCTGAAAGGTTAGATAAAACATAGTCCTATCTTCATGGAGATTACATTTGAGTAAAGAGATAAGACATGAACACAGGTAACTGTAATTCCTACTATGAAAATAGGGGAAAAGAAAGAGTCAAAGATAAGATTTTCTATTATATGGTCAATGCTTTAGAGAGTTGCAAAACAAATGTGAATTCTGAAGAGGGAAGAAAGGCATTATTGACCTGGGAGATCTGGGAAGGCTTCATAGAGCAGATCGAATCTGAGCATGGATTTAAAAGGTACATGGGAATTAAATATATGAAGGAGAGGAAAGTAGAGCGTTCTAGGTATAGGGAGCAGTGTAAACAAAACCTCTCAGTTGGGAGAGTACATGGTATATTTAAGTAGCAGAGATTGGTGCAGTTAGGTTGGAGATTAGGGTGTGGAGGGGAGAAACATGAAATAAAGCTAGAGAGGGTTATATTAAATTATAAAGGTTCTTAAATGTCTTGCAAAGGAATCTAAATTTTATATAGTAGGCTTTAAGGAGCTATTAACTTTTGAAAACAAATCTAAATTCTTTTAATTTGTCCTGAGTCACGTAACTGAAGCAATAGCCATAATAAAATACTCACTTTTTCCCTCTACAATCCCCTAAAAAGGGAAAAATGAAATAAAAATTCATTACAGATATTTTTAGGAAAAAATGTTTTGTACATGGGGTACATATCATTGTATAGTCAAGAATATTTTTAGTCAAAAAGATTAATTCATACTTCTATCACATATCTCTTAAGAAAGTTTATATGGAACAGCCATTTAGTAAAAATGGAATACTCTCTCCCTTCAAATGTTATCTAGATTTTTCCCAGAAGACCTCTGGAGTACATGTTTATCTTGGAATGCCCTTTCATGGTTCTGTCTATGAATAGATGACAGGACAAATAACCCAGAGTCCCTTCAAATACAAGAGGGAAGAGAATAGGGTCAGGAACTTGTCCAAACTTTGTTTTCTTTCCCTGTGACTTGAGGCCTTCTCCTCTGTCTCCCTGAAAACTGTCCTGAACTTCAAAAGTTTCCTCCCTTTCTGCTACCAAAGACTTCATGCCCTCAAATACCTCTTCTACCACCTAATCCTCCTTGACCCACCACCACTGCCTCTAAAGCTGACTTCAGATTTAGGTTTGGCCTAAAGTTGAGAATTCCTTTATTTCTGTGGATCTCCCCATCAGCTATGGCCTTTTTGGAAGTCTTTCTCATCTTCTTCTTTATTGACGTCTATAAAACCAAACCCTTAGTTGACCTAGTTTCCCTGTCTTTGATCATCCTTGCACCAAGAGAGCCATAACATGATTCAGATTTCTTTGGTGGCTTTCATTCAGCCGTTTGGGGAAAAATATATGACTGGCTCCTTGCGTTAGTTGTTTTCTGTTCTTTTAACTTCACTCTGATTGCTCTGCCCTAAATTTTCCAGTTTGCTACCAGAATTCAAAGGTTCTTTTGTATCTTCAGTAGAGAGAAATTCAATGAATACATACCTTTCAGGTCTGCCTTGGTTGTTTGGGATACACTGATGAAAGGTGCCTTCTCAAACACTTTTTGTAGACTTTCTTCAGTGGCACTGTAGGCAAGGTTATTTAGCAGAGGTGTCTTCAGGTCTCATGCTGACTTGTTACCCTTAGTCCAGAAAATATTCTTTTATTTCTTGAATATTGTTGTCCTGAACTTTTCTCTCTTGTGTAGCTCAGAATGGGAGCCAAATATCAATCTCTGTTCTTTGTTTCTCTTCTAAGGCCGTGTCCATATCTGCTTCTGGATTAAGTTTCTTTGGATGTCCTTTCCTTAGAGCAGACTAATCTAACTTCAAAAGCATCTTCAAACATTTCCTTTAGTTTCTTCTGTGTAATTAATGAGGTAGGGTCTTGATGAAATGTCATTACATCTCAATTTTTCACTTTTTTCTTGTTTTCTCTATATTTTTTTCTAGTTTTAGTAAAGGACAATGTGGCAGAAAAGAAAAAAAATGACAAATGCTGGAGAAGATGTGGAGAAATTGGGACAGTATTACATTGTTGGTGGAGTTGTGAACTAGCCCAATCACTCTGGAGAACTATTTGGAACTATGCCCAAAGGGCCATAAAACTGTGCATACCCTTTGACCCAGCAATACCACTACTAGGTCTATATCCCAAAGAGATGAAAGAAAAGGGAAAGGGATCTATTTGTACCAAAACATTTATAACAGCTCTTTTTGTAGTGGCAAAGAAGTAGAAATCAGGGGGATGCCCATCAAATGGGGAATGGCTGAACAAATTGTGGTATATGATTGGGATGGAAAACTATTGTGCTATAAGAAGTGATTAGTAGTATGGTTTCAGAAAAAAACTGGGAAGACTTACATGAACCCATGCAAAGTGAAGTAAATAGAACCAGGAAAACATTGTTCGTAGTAACAGTAATAATGTATGATGATCAACTGTGAATGACTTAGCTACTTTGATCAAGACAATTACAAAGGACCCATGATGAAACATAGTATCTGCCTCCAGAGAACTGATGAACTCAGAATGCAGATTGAAGCCTACTTTTTTTTACTCTCTTTACTTCTATTGTTTTATTTTGTTTGTTTTCGTTTGCAGCATGGTTAATATGGAAATACATTTTGCATGACTTCATATGTATAATTGATATCAAATTGCGTGCCTTCTTAAGGAAATTGGAGGGGTGCAAGGGAGAGGGAGAATTCAGACCTCACAAATTTTAATAATGATTTAAACAAACTTTCTACATGTATTTGAGAAATATTTAATGAAATAAAAATAATTTTAAAAAAGAGTAAAGGACTTTGGAGCCATAGAGCTCCAGAGCTTTTTCCAGGTTTTTGGTGGATTCAAACTCTACATAGCTAAACTTCTTGGTAGTGCCAGTTTAGATATCCACAACTGCAATATCATTTTTTCCCTTAATAAGTCAATGATACCAGCTTTTTGTTCAGAAAAGCTTTTTTTTTTTTTTGCAATTAAGGTTCCCAGTGAAAGGATTAAACTTTATAGATTGATCAGCTTCCAATGTCTGTTTCTTGGCTTTAGGGACTTTCTGTTTTCTAATTTTCCTTTTTCCAGGTGCTATTTTGATAGCCTCTTCCTTTTTCTTCTCTTCCTTATCAACATTTTTATCAAATCTTCTTCATCCTGATCTCCATTCTAACCCTAGCCCTAACTTCATTCTCTTAGTTTTCTCATGAACCTCCTTATCTTTGGCAGATGTGCTATCTGTAGCTTCCTTTTAGTCATCCTCACTACCCTCTTCCTCTTTCCTCATGTTCAAAGTTTGGTTGGAATTGCTCCCATTTTTAATTACTTTGGGTAGCTCAAATCCTTCATATTCATCTTCATTGTCTTCCTCCTTTTCAGATCTGATTTATTCTTTCTTGGAATTCTTCCAATTTTTTGGATAAGGGGGAGGTACTGCTTTAACTGGAGTAGCTGTTGCTTTAACGAGGCTCTCTTCTTGCCCGGTGTTATAACTAGCATCAAGAAATCAAGTTGTGGGACAATCATTCAGATTGATTCAGTATGCACTTTTTATTAATGTCACTGCCACTTAAGAGATGGTTGTTCCTATGAACAGTTATGTGAATGGCAGGAGTGGGAGCTTTTCAGTTGCAGTCAATTTAGAAAAATTTTAAGGATGGATGAAGAAGCTTAACCATGACTGACCATAAAACATTAATAGGTCTAAAGAAAGCCAAGTTTGGCAAACTGAGGAAAGTATTTTGCTGTTGTTGTTGTTTTTGGTTCTCTTTTTATTCTTAGTATCCAACTTTGGAGCCTTACTCTTCCCCATGTCTTTAGTCTGTAACCAAGGATGATTACATGGAACCATGGGAAACTCAGCCTCAGCTCAGGGGCATCAATAGAGACAGAAGAGCACCCAATTCAAGTATTCAACTTTTATTTTGTTGTTCTTTTAAAAATGTTGATGCATTTTGTTCTTTAACACAATTGCTATTTCATTGTATACTCTCCCAACCCAAAGGAATCTTCCCTAGTAACAAATGTTAACGGTTAAATACTATAAAAAGTGACCATGACTAAAGTTCTGGGAAAAATTAGGTACCCGTGCATCCCTATCTCTCTCCTGAGACAAAAAGTGTATTTTTTCATTTCTGTTCTGGGATTAGACTTGGTCATTGCAATTCATCGGAGTTCAACTGCCCCTTTGTATTCTTTTCATCTATATTATTTGTAAAGCACTTTGCAATAGTCAGTGTTTAGAATGTTACTTTGCATGTGATTTCAGTGCTATGCTTTGAGACAGTATTCATGTTTTCTCTGACTTCCTCATAGTCATAATTTCTCATGGCACTACATTACCCTGGTAGCAGATTTGCCCCGGGGCTGGCGGGGAAGGTGTCAAACACCCTTATATATAACCTAGCTGAGATAATCACCTTTCTCTCTACCTGATACTATCTCATTTTCCTTACTCATTCATATTTGGAATTTAAGGTAATCAAGGGATATGTTCTGATATTCTGTGTTAATGATTAAGATGCAACATTGCCCTCATGAAATAACCAAATATATCGAATAGCTCTGAATTCCCCACCTCAGTTTATTAACGATTCTTTAATAAACTGGAGAACCCTCTTTTTCCATAAGTGTTTACTCATTTGCCCTCTGTTTGGCGTTCAAGGCCCTTTATAACCTAGCCCCCTCCTACATTTTCAGTCTTTTTACACTTTATTTGCTGACACACACTCTTTGATCCAGTGACCCGGACCTCCTAGATGTACCATGAACAAGACACTCCATCTCTTTTGACTCAGAGCATTTTCTCTGACTGTCACTCATGCCTGGAATACTCTCCTCCCTCTGCTCTGGCTGTTGGCCTCTCTGGCTTCCTTTAAGTCCCCACTGAAGTCTTGTCTTCTACAGGAAACCTTCCTGTACACTCTTTAATGGGTAGGAGATGAACTTTGAAAGTGTGCCATATTTTTAGGTGTCTGTAAGCCTTCTTAGAGATTCTTTTATGCCTATATTAGTAATCAGCAATCCTCTCATCTGTGTCTGTGATGGGACGGGGACAAGATCAAAGAATTTAGAAGCAGGAAGGAATTTAGAGAGCAACCCATCTAACATTCTCTTTTTACAGACAATGGGAAGAAATTTGCAATGTCAAAAAGAAAGATGATTAAAAATACATTTGGATTCTAGGTGGCTCCTCTTCCATATATATATCTCCTTACCTTTCTTCCATCGTTGCATTGGAAGACATTTCATTAAAGGATATTTAAAGAAATATCAGGGTGAACTATGAATGAAGTAATCACTACAGTATCCATATCCTAGCATAATGAGGGTTGGTGATGTTAGAGTTGTGGGAGACTCTTAAACAATGAACTTAATCAGGATGAACGTTTGCAGAAAGTAATGGAATTTAATAATAAATAATTCCAAGAGGCCTCGTTAAGCTGGAACATTATCATCAAAGTGAATATATAGGTTGACAGCTGAACCAATACATTTTAGAGCTGCAAACATGTTACACAGAAAATAACAAAAACCCTCTCAGGCTTGGTTGCCCTTGAATTAGGAAAAGGATTGTCTTTGGATGCTCAGTGGCTTTACATTGCCTCCGTTTACCACAAAAGCAAATTGAACTTTGCTGCTTCTACATTCTGAGACTTCAGAATAGGAAAATAAAATGTAGTAAACTAAAACAACCTCCAGTAACATATATTTGGGAAGTTTATCATAGCATGTAGCAACATTGACTACAGGTGTGACAGACCAAAACCATTTCTTTTAAAACCATGTATTTTGTCATATTACACTGGAATTTCAATAATGAATATTCAGAGTCCTTAAGGGGCTAACTAATGCCCAGATCTTGATTCTAAGTATTCAATTTGATGCAACCCTATTAGAAAGGACTGTTATGCCAAGCCTAATAAAATTGCAAGCAATTAATTAAATAGACTAACTTTATGTTGTTTTGTTCCGTATCGTTCCATACTTTTATAAAAGAAGACAACAGACAGGTGAATTAAATTAGATTTATGTGAAATCTTGTGTGGAATTATATGGGAAGATTTTTGCTTTCAGATCACCTTAAACTTTGCTGTATATAAAGAAAGAACAATGTGATGGTGATTAAGGCTTAGTTCTGTCACTGGAAGATCAAATATGTTGTAGAAGGTAAAGTATATTAATGAAATGGCAAAAGAAGTTGCCCTAATGAGATTAATTTCAGAGATAATTGAACTATCCCTGGTATTGTTCAAAATAACCAAACACAAACTCCTTTAAGAGGATTTTTATTTAGAGAAGATGAAGTGAAACATGTTTTTGAGGGGACATACTATGCACAAAGTGTTTCTTTATTCTTCAGGAGTCTGACATGGAATTTTCCTTTTCCTTGTACTGCAGCATAAGTGTAATTGATAAAACAAACACTAAATAGCTAGCATTAATATAATATTAATTTTTAATAATAATAATAAGTATTAAGCTTTGCAAAGTGCTTTATAAATATGATCTCATTTACTCATTGATGAGAAGAAATTAAAAAATTGTGAGAGAATTTGATAAATGAATCAATCTGGTCTTTACATTTTTTATTCAATGTATTAAACTGTAAGGTGGCCTTGTCCCTTATCTCTCCATATGTATTCCTGATAGTAACTGGAGTAAAAACAACCTGGACTTTGAATGGGCTGAGAGGTGAAATAAATTTCCTTGAGGAAGGACCAAAGCTGCCCTGGAGATGGTCTCAAGAGGCATTTGAGTAACTTTGATAATGTATAGGGAGTCTCTACTAAGGATATTTAATTTATTTCCATAAGAATATTGAACATTTTTACCTGGTAAAGAGTACTGTCCCCAGGTACTGTCTTGAGCAACATTCATTCATTCAGTCAACAAACATTTATTTTATAATTATCATGTTTGAGATGCATGGAAGGCAGCTGGTGGCACAATAAATAGAGGGTTGGACCTGGGGTCAGGAAGACTCAAGTTCAGATCTTGCCTTAGATGCTTACTAGCTCTCCAATCCTGGGAAAGTCACTTAACTTTTGCCTCAGTTTCCTCTATTATAGAATGGGGATAATAATAGTACCTACTTCACAGGGTTGTTGTGTGTCTCAAATGACAATATTTGTGAAAGGCAATTGGCACAGTACCTGGCACCTAGTAGACATTCTATAAATGTTTATTCCCTTTGTCTTCATTGCAAGGCACTGTGCTAGGCACTAAAGAAGCTAGAAGGCAAATGACACACACTGCCTGTCCTCCAGGAACTTAGAGCTTTGTAGGGTGAAAAATATGTATAAACATCATAGTATCTCACATATAGATAGAGGAATAAGAAATTAAAGATTTTACAAAGGCTCACAAAGGAAGCCTTTGTTTAAGCCTTCATTAAGGAGGTTGCATTTGAGGTGGATCTTCAAGGTTATAGATATGACTTGTGCAGGCAGAGATGAAGAAAGGCAATAGAGTAGGAATCTGGGCACAGAGAAGCATGACGTGTTTTGGGGATAGCAATTTTGAGTAGAGTATAGAGAGGGGTGAGGACAATGAGACTGGAAAGATAGATTTCTGTGAGATTACTGGGGACTTGATTACTACACTAAAGAATTTAATTAAAGGAATCCATTGAAGGGATTTGAAGAGTGGAGTGATGTGATGAGAGTTGTATGTTAGAAAGATTAATGTGTAAAACAAATTGGAGTTGGATGAATTACAGCATCTTAGAAATTAATAAAATTGGGGCAGCTAGGTGTAGCAGTGAATACAGCACTGGCCCTGGAGTCAGGAGGACCTGAGTTCAAATTCAGCCTCAGACACTTGACACACTTGCTAGCTATGCGACCTTGGGCAAATCACTTAACCCAAATTGCCTTGCTTTCCCCTCTCCCCCCCCCCCCAAATAAATTAATACAATGGTTCAGGTGAGAGGGAATGAATTTGGAATGGTAGGAGGACATAAGAAGTATTTTGAAAATAAAATTGTTGGCATTTTATTAAAAATTGGTTGTAGGGTATAAGGAAAAGTAATGGATCAACAGTAGTTATGAACTTTGAATACAGGTAGTTGAGAGAATGGTGATGCATGGAAAAATTATATCTGGGTAAGGAGTATGTTTTGAAGGAAAGATGAGAGATGATTTAGACATTATAAGTTTATCATGAGAGACAAGATTGGGAGAGTAAATAGAGAACTGGGTTCAGATTGAGAAAGGTCTGGATTGAAGTTCTGCTTCTGACACTTTTTTTTTTTTTGCATTTTGGAGGGGGGAAGGCAGGGCAATTGGAGTTAAATAACTTGCCCAAGTACACACGGCTAGTTAGTGTTGTGTCTGAGGTGGGAGAACTCAGGTCCTCCTGACCCCAGGGCTGGGGCTCTATTCACTGTGCCACCTAGTTGCCCCTTCTGACACATTTCTTGTTGTGTGACCCTCTCCTCAGTGTCTTGAAATGAGAAACTTTGTCTCTCTGAGACTGTAAGTGGTAGGTGCTTATCCTCTTCAGTAGGGGGCCTTCCTCATACTGATAAAATCAAAGTCCGCTTAAAACAAAAAGCTATACAAAGGGAGAAGTGAAAGGTCAGGGACCTGGAGCATCAGAAGCCTGGGTTGCTTTGGCCATGTGTGTTCAAGATGACTTGTTAGCATCACCTACCCTTACATCCTGTAATTCCATCAACTGCGCTGGGAGAAAAATCAATTGGCAAGAGGTTTCCTGATCAACTCCCTCCCTGCAGTGTGCTTTTATATCATTGATTCAAATCAATTAAGCAAATATCTATTAAACACCTTAAACACCGGATAATTTAAGGAGGGAGAAGGAAGGTATTAAGAACTTAAGGAGAAGGGTGGAGTCAGGGAAAGCTTCAGGGTGGAAATAGCTATACCATTTAATCATGAAAGAGACTTTATGATGTAGATACTAAAAATAATGTTGTGCCATTTTACAGACGAAGAAGCTGATACCCAAAAAATTCAGTGCCCTCCTCGCAGTAAGTGGTAGAGTTGACATTCAAGCCCAGCTTTTCCTACTGTTTCTGATGTTCTTTGTTATACCAGGTGACTTCCCTGGATTTTTCAAATCTCAATGTTTGCCTCAAATACGTAAATTTAATTATAAAGTCTTAAAGTCTTTAGTACAGTCACTGGCCTTTGTGATAGAGGGAGGAAGGAAGGAAGCAAGCAAGCAAGCATTTTTTAAATGCTCACTCTATGCCAGGCATTGTCTTTTCAAATATTATCTCGTTTGAGACTTAACAACTCTGGGATGTAGGTAGGTATACACTATTAATGTCCCCATTTTACAGTTGACAAAACTGAGACAGAGAGAGATTAAGTGTCTTGTCCAAAGTCACACAGCTAGGAAGTCCCTAAGGCCAAATTTGAGCTTAGGTCTTCATGATTCCAGGCCTAACATTGTATCCATCGTGCCACCTTTCTGCCTCTAAAGAGGGCTCATAGTCAATCAAAAATCAAGTCTTGTCAAACCCACTTTTGCAACGTTCTCTGTCTCCATCCATCACCCATTCAATAAGGCCCTGTCTCCTCCTCTCCATTCCCATTTTCCCCACTCTTATCAGCCCCTATTACTATCCACTTGGATGACTGTAATAATAGCTTAACAGGTCCTCCCACTTCCACTCTTTGCCTATTCAATGCACTATTTGTTATCACAATGGCTAGTTAGGGTGGGGGGGCGGGAAGCAGCCTGCCTGCAGATGTTCTACATCTGTAGCACCATTACCACTATGTAGTAGGAGGAGGAAGAGAAAAGGAAGAATGGTAGTGATGATGGAAAGTAAACTTGCGACTGACTCTAAGACCTGTGCTAAGGAAGGAGAAAGAAAAGCAGTAACTTTATAGTGAATGAGATATGGAGGAGGAGAGGAAAATTATCTAGGGATAATCGTTTGGCTCCTCAGTGTCTTGAAATGAGAAACTTTGCCCATCACTTTTAAAGGAGCTGCTCATTCCTGTTAATAACCAATAAATTAGATTTAAAAACCCCCATACAACTGCCAAGGATGAGCCCTGGTTTAAATTGCCCGTGCCAATGTCTTATATGTACGTTCCTCTTCTCTCTGCCAGCTAGGATCCTGATGGAGAGCATCAGCTCAGTCCACTGCAGCTTGTTATAAATAATACAATGGAGTGATATCCCAAAGACCTTTATTCTTCTTTTTTTTTTGTTGCAGCTAGTCAAATGGTTTTGAAATGATATCAGTAATAATGATTCATATTGATTACCATGTATGAGACAATTATAATGTATGAAAGTACTTTTCAAAATTTGAAATATATGATATATGTTTGTTTATTCTTTTTTCATTCATCTCATCTCTTTCACTGGCTTTCAGTTAGAAATGGTGGCCATGGGGACATGTCTGTATTTCTGTTATCTTTTATATTTAACGTTCTGCAAATTTTTGCACAGGTTGTTAAAATGATTGCTTTTAATAATTGAATAGGAATATTGGGATGGAGACTCATCTTCTGTGAACTCACTAAAAGCATCTTTGGGACAACTCCAGGAGCAGACAGGATGACAGGGATGACATCATGTACCTCATCCTCTTCTCACATAGTTTCAATTTCTTCTGCTAGCCCTCTATATTTGGAAGGCATTTCATTCAGCCACTGCAACTGATGAGAGTTCCCCATAACTAGCCCAACCCAGACCTAGCATTCTGATGCACTCTGCCATCTTCATGCCAGGCTGCCACCCACTATGGCCTTTCTCTACCCCATCACACCTCCCGCTTTGGGAACAGTCATCAAATCAAAACTACCATTCCTGGAAAGAACATATCGATTAATTTCCCTATAGTGTCATTAACCATCCCTGTGTCTTCCCAGTTCAAAACAACCCCCCTCAGCTGCCACTCAGTTATATGCATTGTCTTCTCTTATGATTAGAATGTAAGCTTCTTGAGAGTAGTGGCCATCATTTGTCTTTTATCACAAGAGCTTAACATAAATTCTGGCACACATATAGCACTTAAGAAATGCCTTTTATTTCTTTATTCCTTCCTTGTAGTTTGGAGAAGATCATTATGTTGATTTTTAATAGGAAGAGTGTCACAGTGGCCTGGGTGCAAACCCCATTAATGTTATAGCCAGAGTTTAATTTGGCAACATTTCAAGGTAGCTGCCAGGCCTTTACAACTCTCATAATGATCCCTGAAATTGATATTGTAAACCATTTGGGTTGGCATCCCACTTCTTTGCTATTAACCCTATGGATTGTGGGGCAGTCTTTGAGAAGCCTATTGTTACTTTTCTTTCCTCATCCTTTCCTCTTCCTCATTCTCCCCTTCCTTTTCTTCCTCTTTCTCCTTCTCCTTGGCCTCCTCCCCCTTCTCTTCTACCTCTTTCTTTTCATTCTTCTCTGAATATCTTCCTATAAGCTAGAACCTTTGACAGATGTGGGACAGTGGGTCTAAAAGGTATTTTTTTAAAAAGGACTCATGTATTTTACAATGTGTACAAAGTGAGTTTACATTTTAAATTCACTTGTGCTGCTCTAGGAGAAAGCAAAACAAAACAAACTGATATCCGGGGAAATGTCAGACACACTGCACAGATTTGTTAAATAAACATTACTATGTGTGGCATTAGTTAATGTTATTACTTTCTGTCCCTGGTGTTTTAAAAATTATCTATATTTCTGAAGAATGCATATATTTCATGGAATTTAGTAAGAGAAGCTTAGGAGATCAATATGAAATGATCAATATTCAGGTGAAAACTTTTTTTTTTTAAGTTTGAGGCTGTTGACACATATCAAATTCGTGAAACCTCACTGTAGTGGGGGGGAGGGGAGGTGTTGGTTACTTAAGCTTAAAGATGTTGAATGCATAGCAGCTATGCATACCAATCATGAAATAGATAGCAGGTTTTCTGGAAAACCTGAGTTTTCCTTCCACATTTTTGGCTAATTACACAACTGGGAAGCTATATCCTTCTTTTGTGCCCAATTTTTCCTTTGCTAAAATGATTTTGATCTAAGCCTCAATGACCAGTATTATGGTCAGAATGGAAATGACTAGCTAATTAGTTTTGATGAAGGTATAAACATTATTACAAGGATTGAAATGTTAGGAGTCATTGAATTTTAGGGCTGGAAGGTATTTGAGGGATTTTCTTTTTTTTTTTAATTTTAACTTTTATTTATTTTAGTTTACATCATTCATTTCCACGATATTTTGAGTTACAAATTTTCTCCCCATCTTTCCCCTACCCACCACCCCAAAACAGCCATCTCATTGTATAACCCCTCCCCCATTCTATTCTCTCCTATGTCCTCCCCCATCACCCCTCCGACTTTCTGATAGGGCAGAATGGATCTCCCTACCACAGTGCCTGCGTATCTTAAGTCCCATTTGGATGTAGTTAATAATATATATATATATATACATATACACATATATATTTTTAACATTTGATTATAAAACTTTAAATTCTAGACTCTTTCTCTTCCTCCTTCATCACCCACCTCCACTGGAAGAACAAGCAATTAAATAGAGGCTGTACATGTGTAATTACACATGTAATTTTCACAGTGGGCCTATTGTGAGAGACTGATTATATGTCCCTCCTTCCTATCGTGCCACCTTTCTGCCTCTAAAGAGGGCTTGTTCAAAATCTAAGGAAGGAAGTAGAATAGACATCTCTCCTCCAACTCATCTCCAAGGAACACATTATTTACTGCCAGGAGGAAAAGCAGGAAGTTGCAGCCAGAAGCTTGGCCACTCTGCTCTCTTTGGAGAGATGCGTGCGTGTGTGTGTGTGTGTGTGTGTGTGTGTGTGTGTGTG
>CM053588.1:248917716-248962406 GCA_028646515.1 Pseudochirops corinnae
TAAGAGATGCTTTCCATTTTTTTTTTTTGGAGCTGGGAAGGCAAAGCAATTGGGTTTAAGTGACTTGCCCAAGATCACACAGCTAGTAAGTGTCAAGTGTCTGAAGTCATGTTTGAACTCAGGTCCTCCTGACTCCAGGGATGGTGCTCTATTCACGGTGCCAAATAGCTGCCCCAAGAGATGCTTTCCTATCCATCCATGTGAAGTGCAATGTAGGAAGACAGATAAGACATGTGAGCATTGTTTGGCCTATATCAGAGATGGCAAGCATGTAGCCCTTAGCCAGTATTGCAGCCAGAAACACTCCTGAGTACATCCTGAACTAGATTAAAATGTAATTAGAAACTATTTAACAAGATAAGTAAAATATAGTGGATGCCATACAATGTTAAGAACTAGTTTTCTAAGTCAGTATGTGGTCCTCTGGGATCTTTGCATATGATTTAGTGTCCTTCATTTTTATTAGAGTTTGACACTACTAACCTACATTATTCTATGGCTATGACTTTCCTGATGTCAGTAGAAATACTTCCAGTGCATTTCAGGAAGAATATGTAGGAAGAGCAGAACTGAGCTGAGCCCATTGTGCTTTCTGAGATGACTATGACAAGTTGTCACAATGTCATGCATTTTTGGGTGCTGCTCATAATATTCTTATGTGGATAGACATTCACGGCTGCTATATACGGGCTTCCATTAATGTGCTCATAGTCATTCTCCATTTGATAAAAGGTCAAAAACTGACAGTTTTGAGAAGAAATCAAAACTATTAATGGTCATATGAAAAATGCAAATTAAGTCAACCCTGAGGTTCCACCTCACACCTATCAGATTGGCCAACATGACAGAAAAATAAAATGAGATGTGGAGGGAAAATGAAAAAAAAAATAGACACACTAATGCATTACTGGTAGAGTTGTGAACTGACCCAACCATTCTGGAGAACAACATAGCAAATCACTTCTACATCTGTATCTCAAAGAGATCAAAGGAAAAAGAAAAGGTCCTACAAGTACAAAAATGTTTATGTAGCAGTTCTTTTTGTGGTAGCAAAGAATTAGCAGTTGAGGGTTTTCCCATCCGTTGGGGAATGGCTGAACAAGTTTTAGTATGTGACTGTGATGGAAAGCTATTGTGCTATAAGAAATGATGAAGGGAATTAATTCAGAAAAACCTGGGAGGACTTTTATGAACTGATAAAAGTGAAATGAGCAGAACCAGGAGAACATTGTACATAGCAACAGCAATATTATTACAATGATCCACTGTGAATGATAGCTATTCTGATTAATTCAGTGGTCCACAACAATTTTGCAGAACTCATGATGAAAAATGTTATCTACTTACACAGAGAGAGAACTGATGAACTCTGCTTGCAGATTAAAGGATTTTTTTAAATTTTCTTTATTTTTCTTGGGTTTTTTTGCAACATGGCTAGTATGAAAATATATTTTTTATGACTTCACATGTATAATGGATATCATATTGCTTGTTTTCTCAATGTATGGGTGAGGAGCTGAAACAAGGAAGAGATTTAGAATTTAAAATTTTAAAATGAATATTAAAAATAAACAAAATGAGTAAATAAAATAAAACTCAAAATAAAATTACACAAAAATGCTCTTAGAATTTCTATAGCAAAGAACATTCCCTAATTCTCATGCTATAACCTGGTAGTTGTGTGGAAATTAGAGCTGTCTCAGTTTTCTGTGCACACAAATGAATGCTTCATCATGTTTAGCTGTCACTTGATATGACATACAGTACCACGATTCTTTAGCTCTTATGCAGTAATTAAGAAGCAAATTACACAACAGAATCCGCTATCTTGGCTTCAAATCAGACTCCCACCACTTCCTCAGCAAAAAGCTAACTTCAAGCTTCTAATAAGAATAGGCATGACTAACCAAGGTAATTTCCTCCTGCATTAATCTCAAACTCTTTAAGAGTCATCATGGTTTTATATCGTTGGCTCTAGATTGAATTGTTGGGATGTACAGAAAGCATTAAAAGTTATACTAGAGAGATTGAATTAGAACAAAAGAGACCAGGGCCATTAAGTCAACATGAAAGATTTCATGTATGTATTAATGCACATACATGTGCATATATGTATATGTGTGTGCATTTATACACATGTATCTTCTAGGTTTTAAATAGAAAAGGAAATAGAAATAGAAAAGGTGAGTTGGTGCTTTTTTCTCCCTCTCTCTCCCCTTTCTTTCTTTTTCTCTGTCTATCCCTGTCTCTATCTGAGTTTCTCTCTCTCTGTCATTCCCTTTTCTCTCTCCCTCACTCTCTGTTCCTTGCTTTCTACCCTACACTTCTTGTCTTCTTCTCTGCCTTCTGTCTCTCATTTACAAAGTAGTGTGGATCTGGTAGGAAGAATACAATATTAAACATTTCAACTGATAAAACTTCGATGAAGGCCATCAGACATGCTTAAAAAGCACACAATATTTGGATTTGTATTTCTGCTTTAAAATTTCTACAGTAAATTTGTAGAGATGTAATTAATGCAAACACATTTATTAAACACCTACTATGTGCTAGCTACTGATGTTAAAAAGAATAAAAGTTAAACAGTCCTTTGATTTTGAGGAACTTATATTCTAATGGGAAAAATAATATGTACCTATATTGGTATATAGAAAACATACAAATAAAGTAATCTTGGGGTAAAAGGTACTAACATCTAGGGGAATAAATAGGTTGTGTTTGAACTGAGTCTTAAAGGAGTCCTAAGCTTAGTCTTGAAGACTCGTTTAGTGAATAGAGTCAGAAAAACTTGGGTTCATGTACTCCTTCTGATGCATAGTATCTGTATGACTATGAGTAAAGTCACTTAATTTGCTTAATCATCCCAGGCCAACTCTTTCTAAGTTACTAAAGATCTGCTCATCTTGGTTGATGGATGGCATTTCTACACCGTGAGTTCCCAACACATGTGAAATTGTAAGCCTAAAATAAAAAGACTATAAAATTCAGATGGACTATGTCCTCGGCATTATCCTGAAATTTTGGCATTACCTGGAATTGTGGAACATATTCTCCTTCATTATCTATCAACTGCATTCTCTTTTGAAAGTTTTCCCACCTGAGTTTTTGGTTACTCTAACCAAGGCAACCTCCTTACTGCATATGTCTTCCTCACGCCTATCTCTACAAAATTCATTCCAACCCCACTGATCAAATGTCTTCCCTTCTATTGGAAATCCATGTCTATCACTTTGTTTGAGATCTGCCCCCAAACTCCCCTGCTCAAAGTTACAATCCCTGGAAAACACTAATTTTCACTTATTTATTTCATCATCACTTTCATGTTTACATTTACAATACATAATATATAATTTTGTGCTTATTTCTATGTCATTTTGACCTTGAAGCTCTTAGTTGCTATGGATAAAGTACTGAACCACAAATCAAGGAATACATAAGTTCAAATCTGGCCTTAGAAAACTCAGACCCTGGGCAAATCAACTAACTTCTGATTACCTCAGTTTCCTCATCTGTAAAGTGGGGATCATAATAACACCTATCTCACAGAGTTATTGTGTGGAAAAATGAGATAATATTTGAAAAGCACTTTGTAAATCTTAAAAACTCAATATAATTGATAAGCATTGTTGTCACCATCATCATCAACACCCCCACCACCATCATCATTTTCTAGTTTCATTTTTCTGTATTTCACCTCTCCAGTCAAGTGCCAGAGGGCAGAGGCTGTCTTTTACTTCTTTGTACTACTTCATATTACCTGGTATGTTAGTGCTCCTCACACAGAAGACACCCAGTAAATGCTTTCAATGAACAGACTAGTGAATGTTGAATAATTATATGTATCTGACTTGAAAGGAATACTTTATTTAGAGGAACTTGATCTAAGAATAAAATAATAACATTTATATACTGCTTTAAGGTTTGAAATAACATTAAAACTTTAAGAATTTTAAAAATAATTATAACATGAATCTGGAAAACAATGAACTAAAAAGTGCCATGTTGGAACAATGCCATTTAGAGTAATGGCCCGTCTAGTCCATAGTTCTATCTTCACCCTGTGATATTTCAGGCAACCAGCACCATCCCCATTTTGCAGATGGAGAAACAGAATGGCTAAGTGACTCAAACAGGTTATAAAACTCAATGAGCAGTACCAGGACAGTAATTGGAATTCCTTTTTCCAATTTCCACAGCCTCATTCTGGCCATACAATGACTGTAAGACCCTTTCTCCTCACAACAATGATGCTCCAGAGATTTTTGTTTTCTCAGGCCTTTTTTCTTTTGGTTCAGTGTCTTGCATGGTGGTACTTTATTTCTTTTCATTAGCCAAATGGTTTAATTCACTCAAGTATAATTTTTGACTGCTGAATTTTGGGAGCTGATCGGTACTAGACTGACTTAATTGTTTTCAGATCATCTTGCTTTTATTTTTTCATCTATGTGTTAACAGTTTTCAACAAACACACTCTCTTACAAAGCATATCCCCTTAAAAGTTTATCAATTGTTAAAAAAAAACAAGAGTTGTACCCATTAACTCTGATGATAGGTCGGGTGCTTTGTTGTTCAGTTGTGTCTGATTCTGTTACCCTGTGGACCATGCTATTCTGGGGTTTTCTTCACAAAGATACTGGGGAAGTTTGTCATTTCCTTCTCTAGTGGATTAAGGCAAAGAAGGTTAAGTGACTTTCCCAGGGTCACATAGATATTAAATGTCTGAAGCTGGATTTTTACTCAGGTCTTTCTGACTGGAGGCCCAGTGCTCTACCCACTGAGTCATCCCCCTATCTCAAATAGGCCACTAACTTTGACCATCATATTTGACCAGAATTTTGTTACTTCTCCCTCTTCACTTTATTTACACCATATTATTCTTTTGGCTCTTATTTCATTACTCTGCATCGTTGCATAAAATCACTCTGTGAAATTTGGAGTTCTTTGTATTCATACAGTCATTGATTGAGTCATAGATTTGGAGCTGGAGAGGCTTCAGAGGTCATCTGGCCCCATCCTTCATTTTGAAGATGAGGAAACTAGATTCAGAAAGGTTTTGTCAAAAGGTATTTTTGCCAAACATCACACTACTAGAAATTGAAAGAGAGAGGCTTTAAACCAAGATCCTTTCATTCCAAACCAGCACTTTTCCCATTTCATTGTGTATGCTTTTTTTCTTCCGGTGAAGTAATGTTCCAACACTTTGACACCATCCTCCTAGTCATCTAGGTTTATAATCTCAGTGTCATTCTTGTCTCCTCATTCTTTCACCTCACCCTTCCAGTCTCTTGCCCAAACTTGTTTCTACCATCACAATATCTCTGCTCTGTGACTCCCTTTTATTGACTCATCTTGGTGTAGTCCAAGTGTAGTCCTTGGTGTAGGCAAGTGGTGATGCAAAGAACAGAACTTTTGGACCTAGGAGAAAGAATCTGAGTTCAAATACTGCCTGAGCCACTTAGTTATGGGATCCTGGGAAAGTCCCGTAAACCTCTGTTTACCTTAGTTTGCTCATTTGCAAAATGGGGATAATAGCGGCATCTATCTTCCTCAGTTGTTATAAGGATCAAATAAAGTAATATTTGTAAAAACACTTAGTACAGTGCCAGTTGCATATTAGATATTATATAAATGCAAGCTTTCTATCTAGCTGTCTCACTCCTGTACTACAGCAATAGACTGCTGGTTCTTCTCCCTTCCTCAAGTCTTTCCCTATTCTACTCAACTGTCCACTCAGCTGACTATGTCATCACACTTCCCACCCTACTCCAATGGCTCCCTATTATCTCCAGGATCAATTATATCACCCTCTATTTCACCTTTTTTATGTTCTAATTTATTATTATTTTTAAGCATTCTTTTCTCTGTAAATCTGAAGTTCCAAATTCTCTCCCTCCTTCCCAGGCCCACCCCCACCCACTGAGAAAGCAAGCAATATAATATCAATTATATATGCAAAATCATGCAAAACATTTCCATAATAGCCACATTGAAAAAAAAGATAGAAAAACAAAGAGTGAGAAAACTATTGTGACTCCCCAATATTTGAATTGTTTCTTTCTGGCCACTTGTAGTATTTTTTTTCTTTATCTGATAGTTTGGAAATTTGGCTATACCGTTCCTTGAAGTTTTTATTTTTGGATCTCTTTCCTGAGGTGATCAGTAGATTCTTTCAATGCCTGTTTTACCCTCTGTTTCCGGGATATCAGGACAGTTTATCTTCACAATTTCTTGAAAGATATCGTCCATCTCCTCTTTTTGATTACAGCTTTTAGGTAGTGTACTGATTTTGATATTGTCTCTCTGGAATCTATTTTCCAGGTCACTTGTTTTTCCCATGAGGTGTTTTACATTTTCTTCCATTTTTTCATTCTTTTGAATTTGTTTGATAGATTCAAGATGTCTCATAGAGTCATTAGCTTCCACTCACCCAATTCTAACTTTTGAGATGTTGTTTATTAGCTTTTGTACTTTCTTTTCCATTTGACCAATTGTTCTCCTTAAGGAGTTGTTCTCTTTGCACTAGCTGCAAGTGCTGTCATTTCTTGTTGCTTTGGTCTATTTGGTTTTTTAAAATCCTTTACAATACCTTCCTATATTTTCAGCCTCTTTAATTTATTCTACCTATTCTGGACTTTTTATTCTTCCTCAAATAGGGCACTTCATCTCCTGACTCTGGGCCTTGTCATGCCTAGAATTCCTTGGCCCCTCATCTCTCCCTGGGCCTTCTCTGGCTTCCTTTAAGACCTACTTCAAATCCTACCTTCTGATAGAGGCCTTTCCTCATTCATTGCTAGTACTTTCCCTCTGAGATGACTGCTTATTTACACTGTATATATCATTTGCACATGTATATATCATTGCATATACATCTATGGACAATATTTTGCATTGTCTTCTACTTTAGAATGGGAGCTCTTTGAGGGCAAGGATTGTGTTTTGCCTTTCTTTATATCTCCAGCATTTAGCATAGTGCTTGGTATATAGTAAGTCCTTAATATGGTTGTTGACTGATGGCTTTATGACCCCACTTTATATCTATCAGCAGCAGATCTTAAATTTCTCTTTGTGGTGGTATCTATCAAGATCTCTTATATAATCTTTTTATATGTATGGGAAATGCTGACTTAAAATTGATTTATTCTCTATAATGTCTTATTTTTCTTTTATAATTAATAGACTAAAAACACAATATTCTCTATACCTTTTAGTCAACTGTTAGGTTGTAGCCTGTTGCAGCAAATTGCCTTCAAAACCCTTCTGATTCCCTTCTCATGCTTTCCTCAAGTATGTCTTTGCTAAATGTATAGAATATTTTCATACAATTATTATGGATATTAGAAAGTAAATATATGAGTCAATAGCTGCTGAGATTATCTTGGTCTTTTTTGGTACTAATAATATAACAGAATCATAGCTATCATCATGATTTAGAGCTCAAAGGCACCTAAGAGGGCATCTGTATAGTCATGCATGAGCAGCTTTCCAGAGGACTGCTGCTGTGAACAGCTTTAAAGGTTCTGATTACATAGTATAGCAAACTCTCTATTTATTCAATAACAAATCAGAGCAAAACATTCACAGAAAATCAAAATACAGCATTCACCATATCACAACTCAACAACTTATCACTAAAATGACCACATAGTTTTCACCCAAGTGGTCGTATAGTTTTCAACAAAGTACAATCATTTAGTAAACTCAATTATTTAGTAACTCAATCATTCAATCATCCTTAAGGGAGATTGACTCCTTCAGGGAAACAAAGTACAAAAGTAAAAGTAAAGTACCTGGGTAGTACATTCATTTAGTCAATCACAAAGTCTTTAATTCCTCAGTTCAATTACAAAGTACAAAAGTCAAAGTTCTCCACCCATGGGGTGCAATTAAGTTAGAACTTCAATAGTCACTACTCAGTACCCTCTTAAGGGGTAGTAGAAAGTACACCCCTAGGTCACAGGTACATTACAATTTCATCAGTCACTACTCAGTACCCTATTTCATCAGTCACTACTCATACAATTTCATCAGTCACTATTCAGTATTCATGGAGAGGTCTTTTCATCTTGACTCAAGGTGGGTAGCTCCTACCTGAATCCACCAAACTGTCACCTGGGTTCCAAGGCAGATAGCTCCCAGTTCCTTGTCCATCTCTCTGTGTACTTCTTGCTCCACATTGAAGCTCACAGTGTCCAGTCCATCTCAAATCCTTCACAGCCTCTGTTCCTGGGAAGACAAGGCTTAACAAAGCCACAACAACATTCATGCATATTAACAAAGCCACAGCAACATTTGTTCAAAATACCGGCACCACAGTCATGCTTCTTCAGTCTTTGGCAGCTCCAGCTGGCCCTCAGGAATCCTAAGCACCATAAGTTCTGTTCTCAAAATAGAAATCACTTTTTCCCGCCTCCACATGGCTTGCTCCAAGAAATTCTGTCTCAGTTCTCAATACTCATTCCTCTTCTCAGTTCTTCTTAATTCTCAATTCAGTCCAGCAGCAACTGCCCTGCCACCACAATGGTTAACCCAAGAAGTTCTGACTGTCCAACTTATGCTTTTCCTTATATAGGTATTAGCTCCTCCCTGTTCAGCCCCTTCCTGTTATGTCAGCAGCAGGGGTTCATACCTTCTGTTTCTTTACAGAGGCTTAATTTGAAACTAGGTGCTAAGTGACTGTCAGCTTGGCAATACAAAGGGATCTTCAAATTTTCACTACTGTTACCACATCTAGTGCAATTCCTTTATTTTTACAGATAAGGGAACTGAGGCCCAGGAAAGTGAGGTGACTTACTCAAGTCCACACAGGGAATAAACATCAAAGTTGTGGTGCAATATTTTTTGGGAGTATGAAAAATGACACCTGCATTTTTTCCACTTTAAAAATAATCTTTCCTTTTCTCAGATATTTTGAAAATTGCTCATACAGGACTTTCAAAATTGTATTGCATCCAGCCTGGATTTCTTCTGTGTGTACTTATTCTGGTCCAGCCACTATTCCTGGTTTTATCTTAATTACCATTTTAATTTCATTCTTCCACCCTCACAGTAGATGATGCAGTAACAGGTAAGGAGAAAAAGGAGAGCATGGAATGATGTGTTCTCTAAATATCAAAGTGTTAAGAAAATAATAGGTAGGATCCCAAGTCATAAAAATCTACAGGTGATGCTGCCCAAATAAGAATGGGAAGCTCTTAATGAAGGAATTTTGAATAAATGAACAAGAATGATTATGATGGGGAAGAAAAGAGGAAACTATCTAAAAGACCCCGTTGATACACAGGGAATTTACTAGACCAACTTAGAGTTTTAATAGAAGTGTATAGAAGAGGGAAACAAGGGAAGGTGATGGAGATCATTAGTTCTCAAGGCTAACATCAGGAGTACTAAAGTTAAGAATGTGCTTAAAGCCTGAGAAGAATGCTAAGGATGGCAAAGTGTTCTTTTAGTTATCTTGTAAGCAAGAGGAAGGTCAAAGAAAGGATAGATCTACAGCTTGGAGAAAATGGACTAATGACAGCAGATGATGGGCAGAGGAAAAAAATTCTTCAGTTCTTATTTTGAGCCTGTTTTCTCTCACTGAGAAGGACAGAACAAAATTACTTACCAGAGAATTGTCACCCATGTGGGCAGATAGTAAAGGGGCACCTAACCACATTCCATGTGTTTAATTCAGTATGGTCTGGCTGAAGGACATGCCAGTGGACTCAAAGACCTGGTAGTTGGGGTTATTAAATTACTGTCAAGGCTCTTAGTATAAATGCAGAGAATTTCTGACTTCTGGGGGAGGAGTGGAAGTAGAGAGAGGACTTGAGCTGAATAGAGAGAAGGAAATTGTGTGAGTGACTTGGAGGGGTTTGAACAATTGAAGTAGATAAGAGATTGAATGTTAGGAGAAGAAACTGGGTGAAATTTGGGAGAAATTAAGAAAGTTTGAAGGAGAAAAATTTCCCGATCCACATACTGTTCTAGATACTACAGCTAGGTTGAAAAAGGAGCAAGATCAATGAAAATTCAGGAAGACCTATGAAGTAAGGAAGTATGTATTAGAGCAAAGGAGAAATCCAAATAACTGCTTAGGAAAAGCAACATTCCAAAGAGGATGATGGCATTTTTGATTGGGAAAATCAGGTAAGGCTTCATGGAGACAACAGTACTCAAACTAAGTTTGGAAGGAAGGTAATTACTTCAAGAAGCAGAGATGAGGAGTGTATTATTCACATAGGGCTTATATTGTGTGCATGCATGGAGAAGAAGGCAGGGCTAATGTTAGGGGAATTACAATCAAAGTAACCAAGTTTGGTTGGAAAGGAGAGCTTCTGAAGGGATGCAATGTCATGTGGAAAGGTAGATTGGAACCAGATGGTACAGCACTTTAAATTCCAGGCTCACAAATGTGTATTTTATGCTAGAAACCATAGAGAGCCCTAGGAGGTTTTTGAGCAGGTCAGTCACATAGGCAATTGTTCATCAGGAAAATTATTTTTGTAGCCTTAAAGATGGATTAGAGACAGTAGAAATAAAAGTCGGAAGGCTATTATAATAGTTTATATAGACTCTGAAAAGAGAAAGGCATAGATCAGGATAGTTTGAAGCCTTTTTTTTGGATATTAAATAGGAATAGGAAAGTATCAAGAATGACTGAATTTGGGAGGGTGAGTGACTGGGAGGGTGTCATCAGTAGAAATTGGGAAGTTGGGAAGACATTTCAGAAGCAAGATGGTGAGGTTAGTTCTGGACATGACAACTTTGAGTTACCAATGGGATATCTAGGTGAGGATGTTTAGCATCTGGCACACAGGTTGAAATGAAGCACTGGAGCTGAGTAGAGATTCATATTATATGCATATATACATGCCCATATATGTGTGTACATATACATAATGTATACATATCTGGAAACAGCCTACATTTCCATTCTTATTGTGCATGACTCCCCTCTACAATTTTGTATTCAAGCTGTACTGGCCTACTTGCTGTTCCTCATTCACAACATTCCACCTCTTATGTCTATGCTTGTTTAAGAATTATCCACCATATGGGTGTTTCTTTGTGTGTATATACACACACGCATATGCATACATATACATATATAACAGAGAGATGAAAATATGTAATGTATAATATAGAATATAAAAATCATATCTGCATCTACACAATACATATATGTTTGCGTATGTGTATATATAAGAATACAAAAGCATTTAATTGATTATTATGTGTCAAACACTGTTTTAAACTCTGAGAATACAAAAAGGAAAGAGAGACACTTCCAGTTTTCAAGGAGTTCCTATTCTAAGAGAGGGACACAACACTCGCATTCTTTTGGGGAGTCGTCACTGGAGCTATTTCAGGACCTTGGGCCTAAGAGCCTTGGGAACAGCAACATCCTCCAGTTCACCAGCTCTGTTTCAAACCATAGCCTTTTTCAGTCATAGCAGGGGTGGGGAACCTGTGGCCTCAAGGCCACGTGTGGCCTTGTAGGTGCTTGGGTACAGTCTTTTGACTGAGTCCAAGTTTTACAGAACAAATCCTTTTATTAAGGGGATTTGTTCTGTGAAGTTTGGATTCAATCAAAGGGCTGCACTTGAGGACCTAGAGGGCCATGTGTGGCTTTGAGGCTGCAGGTTGCTCTCCCCTGAATCACAGATTGATTCAGTTCTCATAGCTACTTTTCAGGAGAGCAACCACTGTGGAGACACCTTCACCATCCTCACCATCACCAATATTAATTAACAACCACAGTTACTGAGGACCAGCAAAAGAAAATTCTTGCCACCAAATTCCCTGGCACTGTCAGGTGTTTCAACATCAGAAATGGATGGGTTTTGTCAAAGCAAATGACATTAAAATAGACAAATGGTCCTCTGCCTGAGAAGCAATAGAATTTCCCATCACTCCTGTAACAGAACCTTCCTATAGACGTTGTCTGTTAGAAAGTGAGCCCCTTGAGAGTAGGGACTGTCTTATTTTGCTTTCTAAATACCTAGCTCTAAGTACAATGTGTGGCACATAGTGGATGCTTAAAAAAGTGCTTTCATTCATTCCTTTCAGCACTGAGATGATAAGTGAATCAACAGACATGGATGAGATCACCAAAGCAGATAATATACAGAGAAAAGAGAAATGGGGTAGAAGAAGGAATAATTGGGGGGGGGGATAATAATAAACCAGTGAAGGAAATTGAGAATGAGTGGGCAGGAGAACCAGAAGAGAGATTAGTTTTATAGAAGCCAAGGAAAAAGAAAGTTTCAAAAGAAGGAGAGGCTGGTCAATAATGTGAAATGCCACAGAAAGGTCAAAGAGGATGAGGACAGAGAAAAGACCATTGAATTAGGCAATTAAGAAGTCACTAGTGATCTTGAAGAGGGCAGTTTCAGTAGAATGGCAGGGTAAGTCAGACTGTAATGGTTTCAAAAGTGAGTGGGTGGTAAGGAATTTACAGCAACAAATATAAACTACTCTTTCTAGAAATTTAATAGAGGATGGGAGGAGATTTGTAGGTTGATAGTTCAAAGGGATAAAGCACTGGAATTTTGCTTTTTGTTTTTGTTTTTAGAATAAGGAAGACTTGTCTTTGTAAGTAGACACCCGGGAAGAAGTCATAAAAAGTGAGACTGAAGATAAGAGAGGAAGATGATTGATGAAGCAACGTTCTACAGAGGATCAGAGGGAATGGATCAAGGAAACATGTGGAGAGTTTATCGGTGGCAAGGATTAGTGCTTTTGTAAAATTTGAGAACAAGAGGAAATGATGTGAGGAGTAAAAGATGCTTTGAAGTATTGAAGATGGGCAATCAGAAGATCATAACTTCAGAGCTAGAAGGGAGTTTAGAGGTCATCTAATCATTTTACAGATGAGGAAAATGAGGCTCATAGAGGTTAAGTTATTCACTCAAGAATATACAGGTTGTAAGTGGCAGAGTTAGGATCCGAACTTACTGTTAGTCCTCTTCTTTCCTTCCTTCCTTCCTTGCTTGCTTGCTTCCTTCCTTCCTTCCTTGCTTGCTTCCTTTCTTCTTTTCTTCCTTCCTTCCTTCCCTGTTTATTAAGTGCCTATTATATGCTAGGCACTATACTGAGTGCTAGGATAAAAAGACAAAAAACAAACAGTTCCTGGCCTCAAAGAGCTTACATTCTAATGTGGGAAAAATACACGTGTAAAAAATGAAAAATGTAGACAAAGGAAATTGCAGTCAGCCTTTGAGGTGAGTCTTGAAGAAAGCTGGGTTGGAGGTGAGGCAGGAGTGTGTTCTAGGCACAGGGCACAACTCCTTTGAGATACAGAAACAGGAGAGAGAATGCTGGGAACAAGGAGAATTAAACAGGCCAGTTTGTTTGGAATGTAGAACACATGGAGGCAGGTCATGTGCAATCAGAACGGAAAGATAGGCTGGTGTGAGATTTTGAAGGACTCGAAATGCCAAACACAGGACTCCAAGTCCAGTTCTCTGGCAGCTATCGATCCCTGAATCAACACCTGTGGGCCTGTTTAACTCCCACACCCACTTTAGAACATGAACTGTGTTTGAATTTTGTGACAGCCCTTTCCTCTTTAAGCCCTTTAGAGACCTGAGTATAGGAAGTTCTTATGCTTAGAAATCTAAAAATGAACACCAAGAAGCCTCATTCACTGGGACTGCAGCCATAATCAGTAAGAAGCCATTTAAGTATGGCTATGCATCCAATTACTGTACTTATTCATCATGAAAGTTGTTACTACCATTCCCTTCATCGTCTTTTTTTACCTTAAGGATGCAGACCATTTATTGCCTATGGAGGCCTCACTTCACCACTCTTAGAGATGTTGGTGAGTCGAGAGCAGTCAACGATTGAGAGCGCAAGCGAGGGTTTTAAATCTTTATGCTTCCTGGCTGTTGTTCTTCTGTCATATACTTCTCTTAAAAGGGTTTGGGGTTCTCTTCTCATTATGTATGCATAACTTCCATTAGTGTTAATCACATGCTCCATTTTAGAGCCGTTTTGGCCCCTCCGGTTAAATGGGCGTTTAAGCAGTTTTTAATGCATTATATGTGCTTATTTTTTAAACGAGTGTTATATGCCCAATTGACTGGAATGAATGCAAAGTCCATCAGGTGAATACAGATTTATAATTGTTTTTAAAGCATGTATTATTTACTCGACAGACCATGACAGCCCTTTTGGAATCATTCCAGCTGAGAGTAGAAATACTTGTTTATGTCAATACCAAATAAACCCTCATGAAATCTCCCATCGATGTTCTCCTTCTCCTTGAAAAGCTCATCTGAATAATTCTTTTTTCTGCATGTGCATTTGTTTTATATGACCAAATGAAATAAAAATATTGTACATTGATTTTTTTCTTGCATTCTCATAGTATGTGAAGTAAGAAAAAAGGTTATGCAAGGCCTCATTAACAGGACTGTAGATTTATACCTGGAAGAAACCTCAGAGACCCATCTAGTTCATCTCTCTCATTTTCCAGATGAGGAACTAAAGCCCTGAAAGGTTAAATTATTTGCCCATTGTCATATACTTAATAAACAGTAGAACTAGGATTCACACCCAGGTCATGTACACTCTTTCCACAACACCAGCCTGCCTCTCTATATAATCCATATTTAAACTAGACCAGGGGTGTTTTTCAAAGAAAAAAATAGGGCCACTAAATTGGACATGAGGATCTCTTTGAGCTGTACATTGATTCAGAAAACCACATATTAGCATGATATATGTTCTATTGGGTTTTTGTTTATTTTGTTAAATATTTCCTGATTGCATTTTAATCTGATTAGGTTCTGGCCTGGTCCTGAGTGTTGTGGACAACATGCTGCCAATTTGATACCTCAGGGTTAGATTATAAACTCCATGAAGGCAAAGCCCTTATCTTACTCATTTTTGAATCTCAGTGCTTAGAACAAGCCCACTTATTTGGTTGTCATTCAATTAATTTTTGTTTCCCTGAAATACTAAGTCTTTGAAGGTGCATCCGTACTGTCTTATGTTTTTGGATATTGAAGTGGACCAAGGGAAGAAATAATTTTTGCTTTTATCTAGCTAATTATCTAATTCTTGAAACAATCGAGCTTCCTAAGGAATTCTATGTAAAAACAAATAAAAATCATTTGATAGCCACAATATGGCCAATTAGCCCACATGCCTGTAACTTTTGAGTAATTGGGTAATGGACCCCAGTAAAATGCAATTTGTTTTGCCTCTACTTCAGTTGTACTTTAGCCTATTTTCAGGATTAGAACCTGACAGGGGGTGGGGTGGGGCGAATGTGGAGAAGAATAATGAGATGACTGACTGAATTATATGGCCATGGTCTGCAGGGACATTCTGTCCTCAAATGATTCTATTGCCTACATTGCCTTCCTGTCTGGTACAAAGAGCAACCTTTTTTTTACTCCATTTGAAAGTGCTAAGTTAGTTGGGCTGCCAGAGTGAAATGGTGAGAGACCCTGCTTGGTTCCCAGTCATTCCACAGTATTCTGTTGTAATACTATTAATTATAAATAATTAACTAATTATTTAATGGCAATGATTTGGTAAACATTCCGCTCTTACATGATAGGATATCTAACATTTAAATCACACCTTTAGCTTAAGATATTGTCTTTAGACAGTGGCTCTTAACCTGGGGTCTATCAACTTTTTTAAAAAAATTGATAACTGCATTTTAATTGGTTGTTCAGTTGTTTCTGACTCTTTTTAAACTCCATTTGGTGCTTTCTTGACAAAGATGCTAGAGTGGTTTGCCATTTGCTTCTCTGGATCATTTTTACAGATGAAGAAACTGAGGCAAATAGGGATAAGTGACTTGGCCAGGGTCACACAGCAAGTAAGTGTCTGAGACTGGATTTGAATTTACCTCTTTGTGATTCTGGGCCTGATGCTCTATTTGTTAAGCCATCTCGCTGCCCTGCATTCCAGTATAATTGGTACCTATGCCTGGGACTTTCCTATCTCCTTCCTGTTCTTTTAGTTTGTGTGTGTGTGTGTGTGTGTGTGTGTGTGTGTGTGCAAGCACATGTGGTTTTTCCCCCATTACCATGTAACCTCCTTGAGGGCAAGGACTGTGGTTTTTTTTTCGGTTTTTTTTTTTTTTTTTTTTGCTTTTATTTGTGTCCTCAGTGCTTAGGACAGGGCTTGGCACATAGTAAATGCTTAATGAAATGATGTTTCCCTACTTTCTTTGTAATCCTATAGGTTCTCTTTTATGCATTTAAAAATATTAGTCTAGGAAGAGGCCCATAGGCTTCATCAGACTACAAAGGATTTCATGACACAAAAAAAGGTTGAGAACTCCTGTGGGCATAATTAAAATGCACACGTTACCCGGGAGGGGAAGGTTAGGCAAAGGCATTAGCCCTCTCCCATTAAGAGACCTGATTATGCTTTATGTGCCCCTGTCATTTTCTGGCTTGTTATTATGTGCATTGCTTCTTCCTCCTCTCTTTTCCATTGTCTTCCCCCTCTGCCACTCCAGCTTTCTATGGCTTACTCTAGGAAGTGTAACCGAATGAGCTGTTATCAAATGTGCACCACCGCTGTTTCTGGTAAGGACGTATTAACTGGCTGCCCTATTGTTCTACTCACCATCCCCAGGACATCTCAGACCAAAACAAAGACCCTTGTATACATTAACTGCCCCTATTACAGTGGTATCCAAAGTGAGGTCCTGGCCTGACCCCATGAAGTCAAACAAATGGAGAGTTGGAATATGGGTCCCACCATCTGAATTGTTGGCTTGACTCCAACATAACCACTCCAACCCTTCACCCACAATTAGGTCAACATCTCCCTTTAACCCCCTCCACCATTCCCTTCCTATGACCACACCCTGTTATTAGGGCTTGAAAATGGTAATAATACCCAATCTGGGACTGGTTATCTATAGCACTTACAAAAACAAGATCTCTGCCTTCCCCCTGCTCCCAGTCTCCCCATATCTTGCACCCCATATTACCTTTTTGCTGCCTCTGGCACCATTCATCTGACAGAGCAAGTACTCAGGCATAGAGTAAGACCCTATCCCTTTTCAGCGTATTTTTGTTTGTTTGTTTTTGAAGGGAGAGACTGATTAAGTAGTAGGGGGTGAATAGACATGGATGAGCTGTAATGTGCATTATCTTCCCCCTCCCCCACAAAATCATCCATCTTCCAAACTTTTTATTTCTACTGAGGGTACCATCATGCTTTCAATCTGCCAGCTTTTCAACCTCCTTCTTAGCCCCAAATTAGAAATAACAATGGTGTCTTATTTGTCAAATCTGAAAAATAAATATAATGATTTATTAAGCACAGTCAACAAGGGACTTCTATTCTATTCAGATTTCTGTATTTTATGAGGTATCTTTTTCAACCATGAATCACTAAAACCGAGTATCAGAATAAACTGAACTGAGAATCAGGACTTCAAATTACTGTTTTATAAAACGTTTAACTGATTAAAAAAAAAGAAAATAAAGCATATTCAATCAAATTGTTCTTACCAAAATATTGTTATTAATACTTCAGTAAGAAGAAAAGTTTGTGTACCATTAACAAATGAAATATTATTTTCAAAATATTATTTTATCTTTCTTATCCTTTGTCGTTTATATTCGTGTGAAAGATTTACAGTTTACGTAGTTATTTGTATAATAGCAAATGAATATAGTTTATAAATAAGTTTTAAAATAATTTATAACAGTTTATAAATACATACATTAAGTTGCATATTCATTTAAAAAACCTGTTGATAAAGGTATATGATTAAAGAAGCTTAGATACCACTAACCTATTTGAATGCAAACTCCATAAGGTGGAGGCTGCCTTACTTTTGAATTTGTATTCCTGTTGTTGATGTTCATCCCTTTGTTTTCTAAGAGGACCAATGACATCAAGATATTGGGGGTAAAATAGAAGATGATGGGTGATGGCTTGACTTGCCTGTGATTTGGATTTAAGTGAGGCAGCATGGCACAATATCTTCAGCCTCATTCTCTCTTCCAGAATCATTAAAGGCCAGTGGCAGGATAAAAGTCAGGACAACTGGTGATGGCCTGGGATGCAGTGGATGACCTTGGTATATTAGATATCCAACCAAGCTGTAAGCACTCCCCAGCACCTTCTTCAGCTGCCTTCATGGCTATTGGAACAAATTATTCTCATCCATCCATTCTACAGGGGAAGTCTTCGAGTGCTTGGGGTAGACATCCCCTAACTCGCTGATAGGTTTGAGGTCTGTCAGTTGCCCTTAACCTGGTTTAGCCCATCTGCCCAGACAGTTTTCACCAGGGTGTGGCTGCTGAGGATGTTATGGTTTCTTGGAGCTACAGGTGAGAACTGGGTGACAGGTGGACACCAATGAGCAGCCCTGAAAAGAGCTTGGCAGCCCTCACATTAGAGGTGCTTGTCCTTAAACACCACACATTCTCTCTTTGTCTTCCTAGCACAATGCCTGGCATCTAGTAAGCATTTAATAAACTCTTTTTCATTCATTCATCTATTCATCACAGGTTCATTTGTTATACTAGCTGTTGTCCTTTGGGAAAGAAGGGAACAACACTCTGACACAGTGAGGCAGAGTGGGGAAACAAAAAACCACCAGAACACTAGACTGGGGGCCAAGAGACCTGACTTTGCCACCAACTAACTGTAATCTTGGGTAAATCACTTAACCTGTCTTGGTTTCCACTCCCTCATTTGTAAAATGAGGAGATTGGTCTGGGTAATCTCTGAGGCCCCCTCTGGCTCGACCATTCTTTGAGACAGTCACAATGCAGATAAATGTTCAAGGGCAGGACAGAGGTAGGGAGATCCAGGAATGTGAAGGAGAGTATGAGGTGGAACACCTGGGGAGGGAGACGGGATTGTAATAATAACCATGCCTTGTATTTGCCCCTACATTATCTCACTTGATTCTCACAATAATCCTGTGGGGGTAGGTAGGACAGATATTATCCTATTTCATTTTCTATTTTTTTCTCTCTGTACAGAGTCTTTATAACATCTTTATGAACGTTTAACTATCAAGCTCAGGGTTAAGGCTATATAAGGCAAGAAATAATTTGTAAATGACATTTAAAAAAGTAATTTACCAAAGTTTTGGACAACTGTATCACATAGTTATGTACAATGTATTCTTATTTCAAGTCCTGTGACAAATGAAAAATGGTTCCCAAAGACAAGCAGGTAAACTGTGCCTGTGGTTAGCTGAATGGGAGTCCTTATCAGCCAGGAGATGAAAAATCACCACTTGTTACTAGAAAGATGCCCTGCATAAAAATTCAGTTTTTAGATGGATGAAGTTCAAATTTAAAAACTGCTAAGAGCTTTAGGTGGACTCTGTGTGTAAGTGCGTGCGTGTGTGTGTGTGTGTGTGTGTGTGTGTGTATGACACACATTCAAATATAAATATATATTCCTGCTGTCCTTTGTGATTAGATGATTGCAGCATTAGGCTGGCTCTCTCTCTCTCTCTCTCTCTCTCTGTCTCTCTCTCTCTTCTCTCTCTGTCTCGCTGTCTCTGTCTCTGTCTCTGTCTCTCTGTCTGTCTCTGTCTCTCTATCTGTCTCTATTTCTGTCTCTTTTGAAGACAAGCAAATCTGTTTTCTACACTATACATATGAGAACGTTGTGCTTTGGTCAGTGGCTGTAGGCTGCATTCACAGAATCAGGGCTCGTTTGTCTGTCTCTCTGCAGCAATACTTGAGGTCAGCCTGAGGCCTTTGTCTGAGGAGAGCCAGGCCATTGCTGGCTGCTGCATGCCGGTCTGCCTGGCTGCTGCAGCTGTTCTCCCTGGTTCGCAGCTACACGGCAGTAGTTGAAGCAGTTCGTCAGAGCTTCCTTGAATCATTTCTTCTCTTTTTCCTGTTTTCTACTGTTTCACATCAACTCACCACACAGAAGCTGTTTGGAGGCCTTGCTGTCAGCACTTCTTGGGAGCTGTACTGTGCAGACCATCACAGACAGCTGTGTTTCAGTGACCGTGGTTTCATTGCTGGTAGGCTGACTTCTTTCTAGGGCCTTGTGGTTGGTGACTGTAAATGGGGGCAATGCATGCCAGGAAAGGATAAAGGGTAGAGAAAGCACCAGCAATGAACCCCCAGCTCCAGTGGGGCCAGATGTAATTGAGATGTATTATCCAGAGTAAAATAGCAAGCTATATCTAAGTCACAGAAAAGAGACTGTCTTGTCTTGTCAGAAGATTTTGACTAAGTAATATCATGTACTTTGTTTTCCAGTAGAGGCAGTCTTTTGTCTATACTTAAGATACCAGCTGTGAGAGATTCTTTTCTTTTTTTTAGTTTTGAAGAGTTAACATATCATGTTTTAGGTGATAAAGGGAACTTTATTAGTATGTCGAACTGTATTTTCATGCGCATCTTTTCATTCCCTGTTCCTTTGAGAGGAGGGTGAGAAGTCACTAGTCAATCAAGTGATAAACCCTTTGGCATTCGCCCAGGTTTACATACCTAGAGTTATTCTCTCACGCCACGCCCCCACCCCACCAATAGCTAATCATTTGAAAATTTTGTACATTATACCTCCACAGCATCCCATGTACCCATTCCCTTCCCTCTTCTCACATAGCCAACTCCATCCTTAAGGCCTGACTCACCTCTTTATTGGGTTGTTACAATAACCACCTAATTGATCTCCTTTCCTTATCTTTCCTGTCTCTGAAACACCTCTAACCAAATGTCAAAATACTCTTCCTAAGACCCAGGTGTATTCACATAATTGCACGGCTCAAAAAGCTCTAGTTGCTTTCTGCCGCCACTTCAGGTTGGCATTTAAAAAGCCCTTCAGAATAAGGCCCCAGCCTACTTTTCCAGACCATTTTCATGTTACTTCTTTTCTTGAACTTTAGGTTCTAGGCAAATGGACCAACTTGCCACTTTCCAGTCTTTGCATTCCCTATTTCCCCTCTGGGTCTTTGCAAAGGCTGCCCCTCATTCCAGGAATACACTTCCTTCTCACCTCTGCCTTGTAGAGTATTTCTTTTCTTTCAAAGCTCAACTCAGTTTCTACTTATCTGAAGACTTTCCTAATTCCTCTAGTCTAAGTGCTCTTAACCAAGGGATTTGTGGATAGAGTTCAGCGGCTTCTTGAACTTTGATTAGAAAAAAATGCATCTTTATCTTCACTAACCTCTAATAGAAATTTAGCTTTTTCTTAAATTACAGATGTAGAAAAAACATTGTTCTGAAGAGTATGCAGGCTTCATCAGATGTCACAGGCGTCCATGGCAAACAAGAGGTTAAGAATCTTTGCTTCGATTATTGCTCTCTCCCTCCTCAAATTATTTAATTTAACTATTTGAGTACCTGATGTATCTCCTTAGAAGAATGCCCTGTTTCTGAGGGCAGGAACTGTTTTCCGTTGTATTTATATCCTCTGTGCATAGCCCAATGCATTATATCTAGTAGGTACTTACTAAGCAATACTGAATTGAATTTAATAGAATACTTGCCTTTTCAAGTTTCTTCTGATATAATCAGCCTGTAATTTACCATGCTAATCCCTACTTACTGTTTTTAAGCCTCAGTCTGACCCCAAATCTTGATATATTTTGCAGGTAGGAGAATCAGGCCTTGATAAGTGGACCAATAAGATTAAGGATGAAGAAGGCACAGAGTTCTAGATCTTCCTTCCTCATTCTGTTCAGCTCAAGGCTGAGGCTAATGTGAAGACTGACAAAATTAAACATACATAAGCAGGATTTCTTTGAAAGAAATAAGTTGATTTTATTTACACTTTTAAAATCATGTGCTATATATAACAGAGATTTATGATTTCCAATAATCTTTCTTTATCTGTTTTACTTTGTATGTGGAAATGTTCACACTCAGTCTCTGTCTTTTGTCTCTCTTTTGTCTCCCTCTCTCTCTCTGGTGTTAATTAAACTCAGAATTTTTAAAAAATGACTAACCCTATTGCGATGTCTAATTTTCCCAGAGTCTTTGAGTTTCAGGTCCTCCTGGCAGGAGGTGGTCCCTGTGTCTCCTGGGGATATACTACATGAAGGGATACCTGAGACCTCTAAGTCCAATTGAGTCTCATAAACTGTGATGTATTGGCTATCCTGTGACAATGTCACTTCATCCTAATCCTTTCAGTGATTCTATCCTGTTGCATAGTAAGTGATGGTGATGGAAATATTTCCTGTGGCATCAGTGCAATGTCTATGTCTTGCAGCCAAGTAGGAGATTGGACTTTATCCTCTGATATCAAACATTCATAAGTTATAAGATTTAAAGTTGGAAAGGACTTTAAAGGTTTAGTCTAGAGTATGATCCTCTGTTGTGGTCAGTCTGGATTTCTTTTCCTTTCCCTTTCCTTCCCTTCCCTTTCCTTACTCTCTTCCTCCTCCTCCTCCTTCTCCTCCTCCTCCTTCCCTGAGTTCCATACTGAGAGGCAATATGGTGTAGTGGAAAGAGTACTAAACTTGGAATCAAGTTTGAAAGCTCAGTTCAAATTCTGCCTCTGATACTTTTGAGCTGGTGACCCTGGAAGTCACTTGTCTTCTCTAGACTTTAGTTCTCTCATCTGTTAAAAAAAATTGAGGGGGATAATAATAATAATAATAATAATAATAATAATAATAATAATAATAATAATAATTTTTAAGTGAGTTGTTAGGATCAAATGGGATAATGTACATATAAAGTGCTTTGCAAACTTTAAAGAACTATGTAACTGTGAGCTATTATTTTTTTTCCTGTCCAGATATGGGGTTTCATATTCTTCTTGAATAAACTCCCAGTACCAATGCAGATTGACTGTCATTCTGTAATTTATATCCCTAAATAGTTGCCTGGGGCACTGTAAGGTTAAGTGACTTGCCCTGGGTCACATAGTCAGTTTGTGTCAGAAGTGGAACTTTAATGCAGATCATCCTGACTCCAAGGCAAACCTTTTATCCACTACGACATTTTGTCTTCTATAGCCTTTAGGAACTAAGTACATTCAGATTGCTATTATTAGTAGCATTCGTGATGGAAGAAGAAGAAGGAAGAGAAGGAGCAGGAGGGGGAGGGGAGGGGGAGGAGGAGAGGAGGAGGACGGTGATGACAAGAAAAGACAAGAAGAATCATTTTTGGCTTTCATGGTGCAACCCATATATGTAATCTCAGATCTGACCATAGATCATAAATCTAGAGCTCAAAGTGGTTCCAGAGGCTGCCTATTATATCCCTCCCATCCTAGAGATATTAACCCAGGGAGATTAAGTACCTAAGTTTATACAAGTAAAAGGCATCCGAGATGGGATTGGAACCCAGGTCTACTGATCCTAGAACCGATGCTCTTTCCAACTGCCATTCCCCATTACACACATAGATGCCAAAAATCCAGTGGAATTAGTGAAAATAGATCAATGAAGGTTAAAAAAAAAAACCAACAACAGTGAAGTCAATTTGTCTTTCATACACCCGATAGATAAAATAAACTGGTTGATGGACAGAATTCCACCCTTTTGAGAGGTTTTATTTGGCACAATGTAGACAACAGCCTGGACATTGTTGGCATCTTGTTGCTTATTCTCTCTGCCTGGCAGTGTGGGAAGGATTAAGATCAAGTAGGGATTGGCAAGGATTGGAAGGGACTCACTAGTAAATGTGCCTGGGGCCGAAGTAGATTTTGAGAGTTGAGTATAATTTTGCTCACCTAATGATTTTTGAAAAGTATTTTCCCCAGCTGCATGATGCCCTTGTGTGACAGCTTTCAGTTAGGAATGAAGAATCCACATGGCTGAGTTATAAACCCCTGTAAGTGGACTTTAAAATATGAGTGCTGACAAAACTTAAAGTCCGGCAATGTGAACATGCTGCTGTGAGCTCTCAATGTCTCCTGAAGGAATGGAGATGTCTTCTAACCGATTTTTACCTAACTAGCCATTGCATGTCACAGTTTTTCCACATTAATCCAGTGGAAAGGCCAATTATCTGGCAGTAAAAATGTGCCTGTCCCAGAGGAAAGTTTAGTTGTGATGCTGCAGTTGGGGCAGCTTGGGGTGGGGTGGGGAGGTGCGTTGCCAGGTCTCTTTAGTTAGCTTCCTAAAGACAAATGACAGATCTCAGAGAGCACACCTACAAGGATTTGGGGGAAAATGAAGATGATGCTGATAATGTAGGAAAAACAGGAAAATAATCTCCCTGGTTGAAAGCCTTACTTCAGGATGAAACTTGCCTTCCAGGAGTCATATTTAAGCTGATTTTATTTAATTAAAAGTGTGTTTCAGCACTTAATTCACAAAAGCATTCCAGTTTACTCTTAACAAAAAACAAGCAACAAACAAAAGAAAACACACAGAATTTTCTTTTTCCTCACCTTTATTCTTTCCTTCCTATCACTCCATTCCCTGAAATCATTAATTTTAGATATTTCTCACATCATCTTCCAGATCTAGGGAATATATTTCTTGGTGTGGGAGGGAGGGGGAAGAGAAGGGTGGAGTGAGGGTGTGGGAGAAAGGAAATCTGATATTAATTGGAGAAGCTGTGAGGGGAGATCCAGCAGGAGAGCCCCTTTAACTGCTGGCCTGAGGTATTATTGTGTTTCTTGATTGAGACTTTTCTTCATAATGATTAATCTCTAGCAGTAGGAATATTCTTACTTTAAACCGAAGAAAGCCTAATACCCATGGCAGTACCAACAAGTATAAGTGCAAATTTAATGACTAGATAAAATAGAACCTTTGGGGCCATGCCGAGGAATTGAATGCCTTAGGAAAATTAATGTAGATTTTTACCTTCTGCAAAAGGCCCTTGGTGGAAAAGTGTGCATTTTCAATAATGTCAAAATTTGAATTTATTTTACAAATACCATATAATTAAAAATCATCACGTATCACAATGAGGGCTTGATGCAACATTGCAAAATCTTTTTTCCCCCCATTACAACCTACTTGTTAAAATAGTTAATAACTGGGAGATAAAATCATAGGAGAATACTCAGTGTTTTCATGGTAGCACCTTCCTATGTCTTATGACTCTTCCATTCAGGGAATTTTCTTGACCATTTTGCAAACAGCTGACTATGACTTCCCTGGACCAGTGCTACAGCACTGAATTCCCCCTGAATGGTCTCCTATACAGACCAGGTTTGTCCCAATCTGGTCATTCAGTCTGATTAACTCATTATTTGCCTCTTTAATTGTTAAAGTTGAAGAATTAGGCAGCTAGGGGGCACCATGGATAGAGTTCTGGGGCTGGAGCCAATAAGGTCTGAGTTGGAATCCCATCTTAGACACTTGTTGTCTATGTAAACCAGGGCAAGTGGTTTTTGTTTAGACTTAAATAGTAAAATTTAAATATACAATAAGCAAAGAAAAAGAAAAATATTATAATCTTAAAACTTAAATACAAAATAAGAAAAGAAAAAAGCAAGTCAAGTGCACAGCAAAATATGTGAGGATTCAAAATAAAGAGCAATACATTTCCGTTTCAAGAAAGCTTATATAAGAAATACTGTGTGTTGTATTGAGAGCTGTCCATCTTTTCTTTATTTCCTTGTAAGTTTTCTTTTGTTCGCTGCTGCGTACTCTTTACTTTATTCTTTTCCCCACCTTTCCCTCCCACCTCCAGTCCTTTAATCTCTGCCTCAGTTTCCTCATCTGTAAAATGGGGATAATAATACCACCTACCTTTGAGCGTTGTTGTAAGGATCAAATGAGATAATATATGTAAATCACTTAGCACAGTGACAAGCAGGTAGTATATGCTATATGATATATATAGCTGCTTTGCTATTATTCCATATAAATCTATATTTCCAAGCCAGTTGATAGGTGAGCAAAGTTACAGGGATTGGTAGCATTATCTTTTCTTTCTTTTTTCTTGCTTTGGTTTACCTTCACTAAACTTATTTTTTTAAAAAAAAATCTGGCTCCTTCTCCTTGAATTACAGAATTAAAGAAACAACTTCTTGGAATTTTGTCAGAAATACCTAAGCACTTTACCAGAATTACAGAACCTCTTGGTTTTGGACTTCCTAACTTTAGTGTGCAAAGGGCTGAACCATTATCTTCCTCCTTACCCCCATTTACCTGTTTAAACAAACATTAAAATGAAAATTCATCCAATAAATAAGAGTGCCAGGGCTATACACAGGCTCTGAAAGAAATGCAAAGGAAAAGCAGGATTTATTTCTGTGCTCATAATACTCCATTTCTCCAAGTCTGCAATCTTATTAGTGTGGGCACTGCCTCCAGTGATGAAGATTGCAGCTCATTCATGAATGGACGTCTTCTATGACTCTTGTATACTTCCCCCCCCTCAGTCTGACACTAGACCCACCTAAGTGTGGGACCCTTCTCTAAGCATGCATGTCAATTGAACACGCAGGCTGACAGCAGGTTATCCCTTCACTCTCACAATATCAATATGACCAGACTCCATCTGTTTTTTTTTTTCTTTTTCCCCCCATGGTATTCTCTGATGATATCTTTTACACCTCATCTCCTTTAATATGTGGTAGATTTTTTCCCACTGTTTTACAGATAGTAACTTTAGTGAGAACTGGACTGGGCCAAAAGGGTATCTAAATGTTCCTAGAATATAATTTTAAAAGCATGTTATGAAATTGCATGTAATTGCATGGAATATTCCCTCAGGATTAATATGGAGTATAAAAATTATTTAGCATGCATTTTGCTTCTACTTTTATCTCAATTCTAATTCTTTATTTGTTAAAGTATTACAAACATATGGATTCAATTCAAACAAATATAAATCAATTTGGAATAGCAAATATGTAGCTGATAAATAATTTCTCTCAGAAAACATTTCAGAGGAAAGAAATAGGAAATTCAGTTCTCTCTCTCTCTCTCTCTCTCTCTCTCTCTCTCTCTCTCTCTGTCTCTCTCTCTCTCTAACTCCTCCTTTTTTCCCTCCTCCTCAGCACCCCAGAAATCTGAAATGCAGCAGAGCTGACTTCATGTTAGGAAGCTGTCCTAAATACATACTGACAGAGGAACTCTGTGAGTGGACTCAAAACTGTCTTCTCACACTCTCACAAAGCTGCACACATTCTTGGGTCTTGGCATTGTTTAATGAGCTGGTGCAAGCAGCACATGGTTATTTAAAAATATAGTTTGGTCAGAGATAGATGCAGAACTCCGTGCCCAGACATGTGTCTGTCTTGAAGTTGAAAAGCTTTCCCCCTGATGTCTAGTCTAACATCCATTAGAAATATTATAGAACCATCGTCTGCATCTTTATCGGGTATTTAACAGCAGTAGTGAATATTCTGATTGATCTACACACACATAAAAAATGTTAGCGTAAAGGAGAGTGAAATGTTTTAACTCTGTGCAGGCAGTGCTTGGCAAGTGATTGCTTAATTTCTTCAGGTAAAATGAAGAGCTCTGTATAATCTACAGAGATATTAAAAAAAAAGGAATCCTGTGTGTCTTATTGAATGTGACACAATATAATCAAAGAATGCACATAATTAAGTGCTGCAGCAAAACGCATCTTTGAAGCAGGAATTCTGCTGATTTTTTATTTTATGTGATTGCTTACAGATTAGTTCCCTATTTGCTCCTAAAGAATACACTTAAACACTCAATCAATGAATAACCTACAGCAGTTTGTTGTAGATTCAATAATGGGGAATGGTGCATTGTACCAGGATAGTCAGATATACCCATAGGGAGTGTCAGTGGTCAAAATGCTTCCATTGCCAGAAGGTAGTCTGAAAATGGTCTGGAAATTCAATACAGCATTGACCCTACATTGTATACATGATCCACAGTCAGTTACTCAAGCTTACTTGAAGTTTTAAAAAGAGGCTTTTTATTTATTTATTTTTTATTTTTTATTTTTTTTTTGGGGGGGGGGATAAATCCAGAAATCAGAAAAAAATTTATTTTAAATGAGTTTCTCCTTGTTTAAGTTGTAGTTTGTTAAATAAATATATTGATTAAGCAAAATTAAAAAGTAAAGTTTAAACATTCAAATTTTAGGCTAAAATACATCCAACTTTTATATCAAATATATATATTAAAAATTACATGCTAATTCTTCCTATTTACCCAAGGATTATTCATAAAAGCAATTGTTCCAGTTAAATGCTTGAGTATTTCATCCATTTACAATCTCCTGAATTATCAATCACGGAATAGTCTACTTTCTCCCTCCCCACAACATCTTACTATGTCTGCTTGATCTCTGTTACTCTAATTCTTATCCTTATTAAGTCATTGGTTTGGGGACAGGGTAAGTGGCAGGATTTCTGAGTAAACAGATTATCGTGATTTGCCAAATATCAAAATGTGTTTGCTTTCTCCTCTGTTCTAGGTATTACTTATATACCCAGCTTAGAGCTAATTATTCCAGACAATAGAACCCATGCATATAGTTATACTAAATTAATTTAGAGATGCCATCTGTTAACCTAACATAAAATATGACTTAAAATGGGAATTAATAAAATATATATATGGAAGCTCAACTTAAATCTAGCATAAATAGTTTGATAAGTTACAAGATTTGGGAGCATAAACACTCCTTGACTTTACGTATTTTCAACTTCAATAAGAAATCCCTTTTCAGATCTATAATAATTGGATATCATAACTATATCCCTAGAGTATGTCTTAGCATGTTTAGCAAACCACAGTAATTTCTTTCTCATTTTCACTTATTTCCTTTGATGTGTTCATATTTTAAGAGCCACATGTATTTTTAAATGAGGAACAACACATGGTATATGGTACATAGTACATGCTGATGTGTGCTTTTAATATCTTACTATTATCAGTTAAATAAATAATCTGTGATGTCAAAGGAACATTGCAAACTAGCATTTTTCTTTGAGATTTAGTATTGTCACTGAATGACACGTTCAAGTATACAGAAGGAGTCTGGTATTTTAGAGATTAAAAAGATCAAGTTGTCATTTGTTATGTAAAATGTGGATCTTAAGGAATGGTGCTTGTTGAAAATAAAGTCTCTTCGAATTTGTAAGTAACATTTTTTTTTTAAAAGAAAATTGATTCTCCCAGTATATACAAAATACTGGATTTTTTAAAGAGATGCATGAACTCTTTGGGAGTAATGAAGTATTAATTAACCAATTTTTCACAATAACCTCTTTATGGGAAAGAAAACATGCATTTATTGAGTGCTTAGTATATTACATGCACTGTGCTAAATATCTGAGGCCAGATTTGAATTGAGGTCTTCCTGATTACAGGTCCAATATTCTATTCCACTGTGCCAACTAGCTTCCTCTACGATATCTTTGTGGAAACAGAGATTCTTACCTTCATATTACAGATGGAGAAATGAAGTATTCAGCAAAGTTTCCTATGTTTGCATAATAAGGGAGGAGGCTAAAGAAAGAACTGTAACTCAGGTTTTGTAATTGTCATCTAGTTCTTTTCCCTATAGACTTTCTTTAATTTAAAGATAATATTGTTATCATTGAAAAAAATGAACCCATCAATGGGAGTCATTGTCATTAATGAATAGCGGTGCCTTTTGTCCATGTAAGCCCCTTGATGGATGTCATAGTCATGTTTGTTTGTATGCTATGAAAATGCTCCAGTCTATACACTATATTCATTCAGATCTCTAATTTTGGGACCCTATGTTTCTAAATTGGTTAAATCTGCTGTGGAATTGCATAGTCTCCTGGTAATGACACAGGTACCTCAGGAAATCGAGATCTGTTATGGAAATGCCTTACTATAACTTAATGTGTAGTACAATGCTGCATGTGGAATTAGGAAAATCTAGGTTCAAATCTTACTACAGAATCTTATTCTAGGTACCAATGGGTAAGTCACCTAACCTCTTGTAGCCCCCATATTCTCAACTATAAAATGGAGATAATACCAGTAGTCCCTACATCACACAGTTATTGGAAGCTCAAATGAAATGATTTATGTAAAGCATTATAAAGCACCAGTTTATGTCAGCTTTTCTAATGGTGAAGGATTCAGTTCAAAGTGTATCTTAGAAGCTACCCAGAGTAAACAAAGGACCCCATTTTAGTATTGACACCCTGAGAATACAATAGTATAGCATGGACCCCCAAGGATACCTTTAGATAGATGCTCCAGCATACAGCAGTGTAAGATGGAGAAAATAAGTATATCCTACCTAAGCTATATGTTCAGCAAAAGACACAAAAGGATTTGAAAAGGTGGGTGAGGGGAGATGGAATTAGTGGTCTGGTAGCTGTTAAAATGCTCAACTCTTCCCTGTTTAAAATTTGACCGACTACCTATTCCACAGCCTTTTTCTGAAAAGGAAAGATTTTGGTCTAGTCACTTCCATCGTTTTCTTCCCTCCCCATAGTCCAGATTCCTGTGTTTGTTTACTGATTGGCTGAGGGCTGGACCTGACTGATAGAAGTGATTTAAATGTAAATACCAATGCAATCCAAATTCCTTTTAAGTGGTTCTTTCTGGAATAGATAAGTACTAAGTACTAAATACTTATACTAGAGTCTATGATCAATTTGCCCATTGAATGAATCTTTCTTTTTTCAGAGAATAGAATGCTGTATCCACTTAGTTATTCATTTACTCCTGAAAACAATTTTAAATAATTAGCTTGATTCCTCTGAAAAGTAATTTTTTTCTAATCAAAATGATTGATTAGGTCATAGTGCTCATGCTTCTATGCTCATCTATATAAAAGAAAATAATGCTGTACTGGTTGCTTAGAAAGAGTATCCCTGATTTTTGACACATTATTGTACTACAGTATTGTATTTAGCACAGTTTTCCTACCTTGATTACATCGGCTATACATGTTTAATTATCTTAATTAAATAGCTGATCATCAACTTTTTGCTGGCATTCAGCTTCCAAACAAAGACCTTTTCCATTGGTGTTTATGGGAGGGACTGATGAAAGACCGCTTCACATATCTAGGTGTTATCACAGGCTGTACTTTAAGAGATGCAAACATTTACTAAAATCAGAAAGAGAAATAAAGAAAAAATAACCTTTCAGTGCTTTTCTTTTTTTCCCCCCTAAAACCTAAAAGTGTTTTGTTTTTTTCCAGCTCTCTATGAAAGTTCAGTGCATAAAAGGTTAGGAGCTTGACTTTTTTCTGTCTTGTATATCTTTGAAAAATTGGTTTATGAAGAGTCATACATCATGTAGCCAGACATATGGGAATAGTTAAAGATTAAGGTAAATAGACAAATTGAACTGCTTTAAATCATTTTCCTGGTTTCAGTTTTATGAAAGAGCTTATGAACAAAAGCTGACATTAAGCAATCACAATAGGCTATTCTATATGTTTTAGACAGTGGTAAAGACTTTAGTGTCAGAAAGTGTTGCATCACTGAGAGTTACATCAATTTGATTGGTGTCTAGATTTCAAAAATGTTACCTTGTCAAACCATAACCTTTTCCAAGTCTTTCATTTGTCATTGTTTTGCGGATTATATCATTTATTTTACATTACCTGTATCAGAAAAAATGGATCATGGGTTATGAGATTTAAAAATATATATTATATATATATATATATATATTGTTTTCTAAAAAAATAAAATTAGTATGGTAGGCATTTTGGGGTTCAGAAGGACTAATCAGATATTTTGGAAGAAAGTTGGATTTCAAATAACAAATGCTACTGTCACTTCACCCAAGGAAACGTTTGACGCACTTTTGCTAAAATAGAAATCTTTGGAACCATTAAGAGAGTACTTTCAAGCAAAGAAGCTAATACATTGGATTTGTTTTAGGACTCTGGTATAAAAATGTCCTGTAGAGAGATGCTTACTACTTGACTTTCAGATAGGCCAAGGAATTTGCCCAGTAATATTGTGATAATCCTCTACTCTTATCATACGTACTATGGTATCTTTAATGTCCCTAAAGAGGGGAAAGATCTAAATTGTTATGGTCTTATTTGACAAACCCCTATATAAGGATTTTATCACTATTAATTACAGTGCAGAGGAATATATATATATACTTTCATATTCATGAAATAGCTTTTACCTTTAAAAAAAAAAGGAAGAAAACTAACTGTCTACAGCCCCCACCCTGGGAAAGCCTCACCTACCTCCCACCCCCCAATCACATGGTCAGTGATCAGGCCTCTATGGAGAAAAATGATAGTATTAACTTTTTTGTCATTGTCATACCTTTTCTGTCATGACTCAGACATTTATGAGATGGTTCATCCTCTGCCCCTGTGGTGACTGGTAGGTGGGTGGAGAGAGATAGAACTCTTTTGCAAAAATACTTTTCCTATCCTGAGTATGGAAGTATCTGTCCTGGTTTAGAAAAGACTAGATGACAAAAATATAGTATCATCAATGTCCCAAACATTAATCCCTGACAATTGGTCCTTGCTTGGTTCCTGCTTATGAGATACCTAGAAACTTGTATAGTCCATTATAATAGAATGACCTTTTCATTCAGAAAGAATATTATTTCTGGAAAACATGATATACTCATGTTATATTTGTTGTAGAGTTTGCTGGTAATTCTTCTGATATTTTAACAATGAAAGGAAAGATTTCTTTTTTTTAAAAGATATTCTGGGGGAGTTTAAGATATTCCTAAAATTCCTCAGGATGCTCATTTCTCTTCAAGAAAGCCTTAGCTCAGTGAAGAGTATCTAAAATCATCTGCTTTAGATTTTTTATAGATTCAAAAAGACAGATGTGATCATAGTCCATTTTGCAGCTTTTGCATCACTCCGGAGATAGTGGTAAGCTGTTGTTCCATTTGGGCCATACTGTTGATTGTGCCTGTACTTGTGGCTATGTGCATATATTGGTTTAGTGATTTCTATAAATCTAAATGAGCTAGTAAGTAGGAAGAACTTAGTTAAGCTATTAGACTGTTTTTTTTTTGTGCTTGTAAGATTCAGAGCTGTTTTCTTACTATAAATGTGTATCCTTTCAACATTTTGTTACATGTCTTCCCCCCCATTTTAAATTTCAACATCACAGGATATTCACCCCCATTATAAATTATATTCACATTCTAATGTATGAAAACATTTGGGGATGCAATGATGATGATGATGATGATAAGGATAGCAAGTAGCCATCTCTAGAGTAGGGGAAGGGAAGAAAAAAAAAGAAATTTTGTTGTATATTTGAAAGGAATAGCAAGTTGTACATAGATTTTCAGCTTCATGTGTATCTTTTTTTACTGTACTGTGTTATGGAAATGCTTGTCTTATTCCATAAATTAAAAATAAAAATTTATATATACACACATATGTGTATATATGTATATGTGTGTATTTACGTATTTATGTATCTCCCAAATGTCTTAGTGCAGTTTTATGTCTTAATTTACTAAGACTTTTGAGACACCTTGTAGTGTTCTTTTACATTACCAATGCACTTTCATGTACCAGCTTATTTGATCATCATAACAAACCTGTTGAAGTAAGTACTATTTTTGTGCCCACTTTACAGATGAGGAAATTGAGGCTCCTGACAGGTGGGTGATTTGTACAGGGTCACATAACTAGTATATTTCTGGGGCAGGATTTTAACTCAAGTCTACCCTGATTTTAAGTCTCTTGATCTATCTACTGCAAAAACTAGATGCCCTTTAGGACATGGCACCACACTGAAGGAAAATCTAAGTTAGTAGTTCTATGAAAATCGATTTCAAACTATAATTTTCATAAAATTTTTATGAGATTCAGAGCTGGAAGGGACCTAAGAGACCAAGAGTTCCATGTGTAACTGTAACACAGAGTGAAATGACTTGCTCAGGGTCACCCAACATGTGAGCCTCAATTTGAACTTGGGTGGGTCCTATGACTTCCGATTCAACATTCTTTCCATTACTCTTAGGTTCAATATTTTACAAATCTTGTTTCAACAGTCATCTAATCTCTTCAAGGTATTTTCCCCCACATTTCATATATGGAGGGCAAAAATCTGATTTCCTTGTGTCAGGAATAGAGGGAAAGCTGGACGGGAAAAGAAAACAGCAATATCATGTGACATACAATTTTCATTTATCACTTTGTTATTAAAATGAGGCATCTTTTTATAAGAGACATAGTGGTACAATGAATAGAGAGTCAACCAGGAAAACCTGAGTTCAAGTTTCTTTCTGATACATATTATCTGTGTGATTTTGAATGAGTTCCTTAACCATTCAGTGCCCTTGGCAGCTATCCAAGACTCTAAGTTACATACATGGTATATTGGTAGTGGGAGGTCCTTGACTGGTAATCCAGCCTCTTATCTTGTCTTTTTTTTTTTTAAACTGAATTTTTAGAAGGATGTTCCTCATGTGTGAGTTTCCTATACCTTGAATGGTATAGGAATGGTACCTAACCCTATCCTATTGTTTCAGAATGAGAGTATAAAGATACATCATAATCATTGTATTCTTTTTTCTATTGTTACTGGAAACAGTGTAAACTCCCTATTTCATCAGTTTCTAGTATTGAATGTGAGGCAACCTTTCTTGTGAAGGGGCTGCCATTAGTTAAATCTTTCCCCAGCCATCACAGCAATTTAAAACAATTAAAACATCCCAAAAGATCCATAAAATTCTGAAATGAATCGTTGAAGTGGTACTTGAGTAAAGTTAATGCACCATTGTACTGCTTTAAAAAAATTCTTAAATCATTCTTAAATTTCTCCATTCTGATCACAGAATGAAATTAAAACATTTCTAAGTTTAAAAGGGACATTTGGGTCACTTCTGATGATGGATTTACTTTTTCTAAGTTTCTTAATATTGCCTATAAAGTAAGTGTCAGTGAGCAGGAGCTGCATACAAATGCTATTTTCCTTTCTCACAGAACTCTGCAGTCATGGGCACAAGAGGGTGCTGTTGGAACTGAAACTGACAAGGAGACAGCCTAAACTTTCTTTTAATCAATATCATTGAGCTCTTAATATTTATCTAATGAAATGCTTTAATCATTATTAGTTCCTTGCCTCATCCTGTATGAATGCTGCCGACACCAACTTTCAAAACAAATGACAAAAATAATAATTTAAGTAAATAACCCTACAAATTGATAATTATTTTTTTAATGGTAGTGTCTCTTCCCCCCAACCCCTTCCCCCCATGGCCCCCCCGCCCACTGCCTTCTCTCAGTTCCCCCAGCCTTTCTTCAGAATGTCTAGGTTGGTGACACATTTTTACACACCAAGAGAAAAACAGGCTTGTCAGGCAATTAGCATTTCTTTGGAATCAAAACGTGCATTGCCAAAAAGGTTGCTTCTTGAAATAAATGTGTCAAAAGGCAGCAGGACCAACTTTCCTAATGGCGTTAGGGAGCAAATACACACTGGCACCCGGGTCTCCATCTCAGAGAGTGTTGTTTATATGGAAATCGAAGACTGATCTGTTTCCCCTCTCTGTGGTTATTTATAAAGGCATCATTGGTAGTTGCCTTTCTTAGACCTTCCCTACAGGCATGATCAGACTCAAGCAGGCGGCTATTTTCCTTTAATTTTCCCCAGCAAGCCAGTAATGCTTATGATTATTGTGAAGTCAGGAAAAGTTTAGTTTCATCAAGTGACATGTAGTGATACAATTAGTTACTTAAGCACTTCTCATAAAATGTTCCGCCATGGAACCTAGTTTGTCAGATGCAGCAAAATATTAGCATCTCATATTAAACTGAAGAGTAAAACATCAGAGCAGAAAGTGCAGCTGACAGCTCTCAACACGAGCTGAATGATCACTCTCAATTGTAATCGATTCTGTAAGTACTGAACACAAACCCCCAGGCAATTGAAGAAAATAGGATGATGAAGGACTGCAAACTAATAAGTTACACATCTTCATTGATTAGTCATCGATTAACCATTATTTTCCTGAATGACAAACAGCTAGTGGTAAAGTAACTGAGGCTTGTGATTTATTTACATCTTAGACAGAGATGACTTCTTTATTCAGCTGCTGGTGAGCTAATGTTAAACCAGGAGGCAGCAACAGTTTAAGAAGACAGCCTGGTTTTTCAGACTTCTTCCTGGACACTGCTCTTGGGTTTCTGACTTTTTTTTTTTAATTGGAAGCAAATCTAACTAGATTAAAAAAAAAATCAACTGAATTCAAATACACACAACATGTACCTGTTGTATAACTACATTTAAAGAGAAGATCATTTTATAGACTCGGTATTTACAAGCATATTGATCAATGTTTATTGAACTTTTAATTTAATTCTCTCTTCTGTGCAGTGCCTTATTGGCAATTATGCACAATTGTAGAAGGGGGCCGAATAAGAGGTTTTACATAAGAACTGCATATTTTTCTTCTTTGAAAGGTATCTGGACCAGAGGCAAGTGAATCTATTGAAAGAGGATAAACATAGGCTAGAGATAATCTACAGTGTCAATAATTGTTAGTTCGATGAAAACACTAGCGTTACCAGCAAACTTGTACCAACATAAGGAGCAATTTGATTGCTATGCGGTAAGATTTCTTCGGGGGACTTGAGACGCAGTTAAAATGTCTAGTGGATCATTTTGATCTCAAATTTTCAGTCAGTTTCTGGTTTTGTTGGGTATGTTTTGTTTGGCTTTGCTTTTTCAGTGTAGAGGACAGAGCAATGTCCTCTCTGTCCCTGCACAGATCGCTACCCGAAGCAGGATAGGATGAGCTTATGTTCCTCTTCTTTGAACATTCTTTTGAATTTTAGAGATTTTTCAAAAACATCTGTTATTACACAGAGAAATCATTAAGGTGTTCTGGTATTCTGTTTCATAACAATCATGATATTCTCATAGACACAAGATATTTCATAGGAATTCTGTTGTAAATTAGCATTAATTAATTCCCACTTAAAATAAAGTGCTGTATAACTGTGATCTAGACCAGCTAGTTAGTAAAATGAATTTCTATGGCAAACATGGTCTATCAAAGTATATGAATTTAGTATAACTGTTGGGTCTTCATTAAAAAATGCATATTAGAGAAATCTATCACCATTGCTAGTGTTACGAGTCAATTAGAGCTTTACATAAATTAGAAAAAGGAAAAATGTTAGTATACCATATTATTCCAATTAATGTACAGATGTGCTCAATGCCTCCTTTAATAATTATTGAATTATTAGACATATAATTGTGCAATTTCATTGTCTTTTGCCCTCTAATAGATTTTTTAACTCTATAGGTTAATAAATCAAATCTCTTTTTTTAAAAAATAGACTTTTGTTAACTCTTCTAGTATCAGACACATCAAGGTTGTTTCCCCACAACAATTTGTGTAAAGGCTCATTGAAGACCTCGTGTTTTCTCTCTTCCAGACATTTTTTTGTTAAATAAAGCACTTAGGTTAAAGATCTGTTGGATGACAGCTCTAGGCTTCTAGGGGGATTGGAGTGGACTGGCTGCTGGTAAGGAGGAATACGTGAAGTATTTTTGTTCCTGTGTCATTAATTTTAACAACCAGAAACCAGATCTCTGACAAATTTGTTAAAGAAATGGAGCACTATTTTGTGAGAGCAGGCATGTCAAGTTTTAATAGGCAAATAACATTTAGTTGGGAACTTTTACAAACCCATGTGGTGCTCAAATTTTAACAAAAAGAGCCCAGGCCTAAATCTGCCCCACTAGCGGCTGCCCTTAGTTTAGAGAAGCTCCGTGGAACCATCTTAATTATAAATCATTTCTTCATCATCAGTTAATCAGCACTGTGTGTTTCTAAAGGCTCAGACAAACTGTTCCCCTCACCATTAAGGCTGGCTCATACTGCACTTGGGATTTAAGGGAAGAGACCATGCTGATTGGTCAATGGAGCATGAAGAAAGAACAAATGAAAAACGAACAAAATGAAAAAAAAAAAAAAAGAACAAAATGAAAAGCCAAATCCCAATGGGGGCTTGGAACCCTAGAAAGAAGTGGAACGGTGTGATTTCCTTCCCCATCTAAGTGAAGGTGGGTTCTGCACCGTGGAGGTCTGTGTGCAAATGTAAAAATCAGAAGGCCAGAGATTCTAAAGCATTTATGGCAATGTGATATTTGCACAACAACTCCCATTTGGAAAAAGAAAAGGAATACTCCTTTGGTTTTTTTTTTCCTTCTTTCCTCCTGAGTGGACATGTATGTATGTATGCACAAACACAGACATACATACACACCCCCACAAACCCATGTGGGATAGAATATGCTTCAGTTTCTTCAAGCATATTTAATATCTTTAAATTTTCAAATGAAAATGTAGCTGTCAATTTTAAACTAATTTGGATGGACAGCAATAAAATGCAAACCTCACTTCAAATTAGAATTTTCAGTGAGGATTTCTAATGGAAAGTAATTGCTGACAATAGGAAATGACAAATTACTAATTACTTAGTTCAATTAGACTTTTGTGCCTTTGGTCCTAAGTGGCAAGCATACAGCAAATCTTGCACTTTTATAACAATTAATGACACTAAAACTATTTAAACTGCCAACAGATGTGAGTAAGAAGACATGAATTGAAACTTACTTAATTTACATACTATCCCTATTTTATATCAAGTAAATGGTGTTTAATTTTTATGCTACAATTAAATATTACTGGTAAAGGATAATTTCTGCAGAACTTTGGAGGGCAAAATATCACCATTCAAAAGCCGGTCAGTGTTAATGTACCTATTTCTCTTATCACAGCAGTATTTCTCTTTAAAAGATTCTTAGAGGATAGATTTGTATCTATACTATATTCATGGCTATATATCACTGTTAATTAAAACCTGGTTCTTCTCTCCTTTAATCTTTCCTTTTTTCTCTTGTTTCTTTTTCACTTCATTTATCCTTTCTTTCTTCAATTTCCTAATCGTCTATTTACCCCCTATCTAATGTCTATGTGTTGTATGTGTGTATATTTATTCCTCTCTATTTTCCCTGTAAGACTAACAGCTATTGTTTGAGGAAAGGAGATGGTTTTGATGGTTAATCTCAATAACTGCCTCTGTGCAGTGAACTTTTGGTTGTATCCCATAGGGACTTCATTTGGTTTTGTTATAATCATTGTTATAGTTTAGATTTCCTTAATATGTATTCCTTTTTCTTTCATTGTTATTTCTATAAGTAATCAGAATTGTACTTTTTTTTTTCTCTGAAGGTCTGGCAGCACAACAGACAGACTATACATACGTTGCAGAATGGAAAATAAAGGTAAAAAAGATTTCATTAAATTTATAATGATCAGTTCTCTGATTAAGCTTTCTCAAAATATGTATGTATAGATATATACATATACACACATGCATGTGTGTGTATGTGTGTGTGTGTGTGTGTAAAATTTCAAATCATATAAAAAAGTATCCAGTTGGTAATATGAAAAGATACTGATCAATGGGGGCACTAACTCACCTGGCATATTGTGTATACAGAGCAGGCACAAAGCACAAGAAATAAACATTAAAAGATTTTCCAGAAAAAGAAATATATAACAACATTGGTAAAGTTAATGGCCTTAAAATTGTTGCACATCTAAGCTGTGGATAGAATAGAGAGAGGAAAACTAAATTCACTCTATTATTCCAAGGATCTCCTCTGGGAAATTCTTCAACCCAAGAGATTCTCTTCTTGTCACTACCAGCTCTGGAGCAAAGCACTCTGTCCCCTTCCCCAGTGCTCGGCACACCACTGAAAGCATCCCATTAAAATTAAATGTTCGTTCTTATCAAAATCATTTACATTTGAAGGTGGTACGTATGTCAAGTCATATTGCCACGGAGAGTTCATTATCAAGAGATGAAAGACAGCTTTCTGGTCTAGCTTCCTTGTAAGAGAATTAAAAAAAAAGCAAACAGACACACTGTTTTATTACTGGTGGTGGTGGTGGAGGGAGGTGAAAACTGACAGCAAACAGATTTTCACAAGTGCATTTCTCCCTGGATTTTTCTTGATTTTTGCAGTTTTCATGATGTGTGCAATTAAACTATTGTTTTGGGACAAAATGGTAAAGGAGAGCCGAATAACCAGAGGTAGTTTTGGACAAACCTCTGTTGTTTCACCACAGCTGTCGCTTTCTTTTCCCACAAGCTCTGTGAACTTTAAGGGCTAGAAATATAACAGAGAGCATATTGGATAATAGAGGAAAAAGGAAAAGCTTAGGCAGGGGGTAGGAGGCCTGGGCAGGGACAGAGGAAAGAAAGAGTTTCACAAATGATAAGAAAAAATGGCATTGGCATTGTGCTTAGAAAAAGATAATGTGGAAAAGGGGTGATAGCAGGGATAGAAGTAGCAAGTATACCTGGAGCAAGAAGGACAGAGAAAAAGAAGTGGCCTAATTAGAAGAAAAAAGAGAGACAGATGATGGGGAAAGCAGAAGAGGGGTCACAGATACCAGGAAGGAAAAAAAATATAACGAAGCTCAAGGAAATTAGCAGGACAGAGATGAGGCTAAGAATATGGCATCCTTACTCATGCCACCATGAATCACAAGTGCACAATGTTTAGACTGATGTAATCGTCCAGAGAATGGATCATTTCCTTCCTAGTTTCCATCATCATTATTGAGACACAAGCACCAGATAAAATGTCATTGGTGATGAGCTGGACTTCTGATTCAAGTATCCAGGCTTTCCTTAGAAGCTGAAAGGCGTGTTTATGCCCATGACTTTATCCCCACCCCTGCTACAGGTGGAGTGCACATACGTGTCCTATAGCCAGCGAAGTTTCTTTGGAGAAGTTTCTTTGTAAACCCTCTATTGAACATTCTGTTTAAGGGAAATGATATTGGAATGGCAGCTCATTACAAGTACTGCTAGAACAGAGTTCATGGGCGTATATATGCATTTCAAAGAACCTTACTAAGAGAAATGTATTCTTACACAGGGCTGCTTGAAAAACAAAAACAAGAATTCCTCACAGTGTTGATTGTGGCTTTTTTCCCCCATTTATCTATATTTCATTTCCAGAAACTTAAAATCACCCATATGAGAAGATTAGGGCTCTCTCCAGTAGAGCAATGCTTCTGTGATCTCACCGATATGGGTACTCCCTTTAAAGAGACAGGTTACAACTCAACCATTTCAGTTCTATTCTCTTCATGTCCTCCCATATATCAGCCACAGAGGGTTTTACTCTCATTTTCTTTTTTTTCTTTTTTTTTTGGGGGGGGGAGGGAGGGAAGGTAGGGCAATTGGGAATAAGTGACTTGCCCAAGATCACATGGCTAGTTTTTTGTGTTAAGTGTCTGAGGCCACATTTGAACTCAGGTTTTCCTAACTCCAGGGCTGGTGCTCTTTTCAGTGTGCCACCTAGCTGTCCCCTTACTCTCATTTTCTGAGAGCTCACAGGCTGTTCATTGGTTATCTCTTTCTCTCATTGTGCATCTTTTCTTCCTATCAGTCAGGAGACAAACATTTATTAGGCGCCTCTGACGTGCCAGACACTGCATACAAAGCAGCACATGGAGAAGTTTAAATGATTTGTTCAAGATCACCCAGCTAGCAAGTGCCCAGAGGTGGAATTTGAGCCCAGGTTTTCTTGACTCCAAGTCTAGTGCTGTATTCTCTACATGATGGTACCTTTGCTTCTTCTAAATAATTCTTGCTCTAGGTTATATCATAGACCACTCATGCCTACCATGTATCTCACCATTGACCTCTGAATCATCTAAGGTTGTTTAAAAAGAAAACTGCATGAAGATCCCTTGTAATTAGGGAATATTAGCACTTCTTTATTTTATAGAAGTGCAGTGCTTCTGAGCAGCCTTGCATGAGCCTATATAGAAAAGTAGACATTCTAAATAATAATAGTTGACATTTATATGTCACATTAAGATTAATGAGGCTATCATTTGAGACCTTTGACATGCAAGGAAACTGAGGCTCAGAAAGATTAATTGACTTGCTTTGTTTCACAGCTAGAAAATGCTTAGAGGTTGGATTAGAACTCAGTCTTCCTGATGGCAAGTCCAGAACGTGGTCCACCATGCTACACAGAATCTCCATAGTTGACTAAAGAGGAACATGGAAGGAGACAGGAAGAGATTTTCTCAAGGATCATCGGTAGTAATTCAAGATCTGTGCTAATCTCATAGAGCAGGGACAGAATTTCTCTGGCAGGCAGTACTTTGGATCCCCAGAAAACCTTATATAAATGACAGTCTCAGGTTTGGGTATAACTTCAAAAGATGCACATGAGGGAGGAGGTAGGGTGGGGTAGTAGATGTGGGGCATTCTTTAGTTTGAGGTAGTTCTTGGGGAGACAGTTTGGGAACAGGATTGGTAGGTAGGCAACAACAGAAACCTTTTGTCATGATTATTCGCCCAGTGGAAAATACCTTTTGATGTACCCTTCCCTGGATATGCCAGAGGCTAAAAAGGAATATCAGGAAATAACACATTTTAAAAGGGGCTCCCATAATGGTGAAAGGAAGGGCTTGTTTTAGATATATCCAAATACACATACATACATACACACATACATACATAAAATGTGTGCATATGTGCGCATGTATATGTTATTTGTGTATATCAACATAAATGTATATTCATGTGCGTATATATGTTTATATCTGCATACGTGTGTACATTACCTTCCGAGTCTTTTAGTTTACCTTGAGCTTGCTCTGTCTAATAGCTGCTAATTCGAAATATTTAAACTAATAACCTCAAATGATTATCTTCATTTATTTCCTGAGAGAATCTGGCTTAGTAAAATGTACTGTGAATAGACATTGGGCTCAAAATTCCAATTTCCTTTGTAATCATATTTATTTCTTCTTTGAGAGTAAGTCCATGACTTTGTTAGTGGTATGGTACAAACATCTCAGTAGGAAAAGGTGTAGACTTATAAATTGAGCAAGGAAAATTTGACATTATAAGACAGATACTTTGTAAGTACATTTTCCTAGTTTCTAGAGATTCATAGGCTTCAAAGTGATCTCACAGAGAACACCTATTGTGCCAGCAACTTGTATTTATATCATATTTTTATTCATTCTTGCTTAATGGAGCAAGTTAGAAAAGTGATCATATACCTGGGTAGACACACAATGTAAGTAATATTTTATAACATGAAAGGAGCTGGTGTTATATAGTTCCATATAAAGAAAGGCATGAGTAGCTAGGTGTTACAGTGGATAGAAAGCCAGGACTGGAGTCAGGAAGACTCATCTCCCTGAGTTCAAATCCATCCTCAGACACTTACTAGCTATGTGACCCTGGGCACTTGACCCTGCTTACCTCAGTTTCTTCATCTGCAAAATGAACTGGAGAAGGAAATAACAAATTACTCCAATACCTTTGATAAGAAAACTCCAAATGGGGCCATGAAGAGTCAGACATGACTGAACAACAACAAAAGGCAAAAAATAAAATAAAATAAAAAATACGGGTGACAAACCTAGAACAGCCTAGAACACCGGAAAGCTTTCACTCTGGAGTTAGTATTGTGGCATCAGAAGATCTAGTTCAAGTTCCACCCTTTATGTGTATTACCAGTGAGACCTTGAATGAGTGAGGACCTTCCTGGTCTTCAGTTCCTTCACTGGTAAAGTGAGAGGTTTGGACTAGACACCTTCGAGCTCTAGAACTCTCATCCTAGTAACTGTGCTTTCTAAATAAGTAAATTAAATTGAAGATTGGTAGCATGAAGATTCAGTCCTAGGTGGGGATTTAAAAACCCTTAAGGGAGAAGAAAGAGAGGGCTTCCTGCTTTAGAAGAATCTAGCTCAGGCCTACCTTTCCAGGTTTTTCACACATTATTGCCTTTCACACATTCTTCTTTCCAGTCAAATTATCCTACCAGCTGTTCCTTATACAAAACAACCCACCTCCCCAACTCCTTGGCTTTTTATGAGCTTTCCTCCAGGCTTTGAATGCATTTTCCTTTTCATCTCAGCCTTTTATCATCCATTCCACCTCCTATATTATCTCTTTCCTGATCTCCACAGTTGTGTGTCACCCCTGCTGCCCCCCAAATTTGTGATATTTCCTTTATGTTTACTTATGTATGCATATTCTCCCCTTTCCCCAACAGAATATGTTTCTGGTAGGCAGAGACAGTGTCATTTTTACCTCTATCTCCAGTGCCTAGGACAGTGTCTGGCACACAGTAGGTGTTTACAAAATACCGTTTGAAGTGAACTGAAGCTTAGTGACCATGGAATTAAAGCTTCTGGAGAGATGACTGATTCTGCTGTTTCAGGTTTTTCAGTCTGAAAATGAACGCACGTATTTTTATCAAGAGTTTGACTCGGCTATCTAGATCATAAATTGTGAATCTATTCACATTTTCAAGGAACATGAATGTATTCCTAGTAGGCTAAAACTGATTTAGGAAAAGAAAGTAAGTTTATCCTAACTTGAGCCTCTTATAAAATAAAATAAATGCTGAAAAATCTTTAATCATGATTATAAAACACACAGATCATTGGGATAGAGTTCGGATGACCTCAATGATAGCCCCAGGTCTGTCACCAACTTTTTGTGTCACGTTTCACAAATCAATTAGCAAATCACTGAGATGCCTGAGTTGCATTTACTAATCTGTAAAATATAATTTAAAGATCTTTTGAAAAAAATCAAATGCTATAAAACTCTTGGATTTTATTAGCAATACTATAATAGGCTACATATATTTATACACAAATAAAAAATGTAATATGCACAATTGTTATATGTACAAATACACATACATACATACCTTAACATATAACCTGGTCTATTTGTGTAGTAAACTGTTTCTTTCCCCAACCTGAGAAACTTCATTTGTCATGTGATCACATATGACATGGTCAGACTGAAGGCACTCCAACAAATAGATCATTATGAAACTCAACATTGCAAGCCTGA
>CM053588.1:248962906-248998220 GCA_028646515.1 Pseudochirops corinnae
TATATATATATATATGTATATATAATAGGGATACATATATATTTATTCCTATTAAGTTTCATCTTATTGCCTGTGGCCTTTGTAGAGAATTTTGTCTCTTAAACAAAATTCTATCTGTTCTAGTTTGATCAAAGAAAAAATTGATAAGCATATCTTTGACGTCTCAACCCAAGTTATTGACATGTGGACGTTGAACACAATAAAGTCAAGGGCAGAGAGGCAGCAGTCCTCCAGTCTGATATTGTTATGCCGTTCAGTTGTTTTTTCAGTCGTGTCTGACTCTTTGTGACCCCATTGGGGTTTTCTTGGCAAAGATAGTGCAGTAGTTTGCTGCTTTCTTCTCCAGTTCCTTTTACAGATGAGGAAATTAAGGCAAACAGAGTTAAGTGACTAGTCCAGGGTCACACAGCTAGTAAGAGTCTGAGGCCAGATTTGAACGCATGAAGATGAGCCTTCCTGACTCCAGATCTGGCAAGCTATCTCCTATACCACCTAGCTGCCTCCAGTTTGATACAGTCTCTAATCAATACCCTTTAGTGCAATTGTTAAACCAGTTGTTAGTGCACCCTAGTTCATGATCTTACCCATAAGTCAGCACAGCAAGAGAGCCAGACCCAGAGTTCAAGTTCTATCTCTGAATTATATGTAGTCTTTGTGAACTTGAGCAAATCATGTAACTTCTTACTTAAGGCAATGCTCTACTGCTAGAAGTTGCACAAAGGTTGCTTATTTACATTGATAGAGGAAGTTTCTTCATCAGGAACCCCCTAAATGACTGAACTCACCAGTCTTGATCACCTCCATGTAATTTATACATACTATATGCACACACATACATACATGCATGCATACATACAAAGACACAATAGAAGATTTTATTAAATGTATTGCTACATCAAGATATAGTATTTCTATTGAATTCTCCTAATCTAGCAATCTACCAACTACCAACTCAATCAAAAAAAAAGTAAATGAAGTTAGTTTGGCATGACTTGTTCTTAATGGCCCCATATTGGCTCCTAATTATTACTACATTGTTTTTGAAATGGTTACAAATCATCTGCTTAATAATTTGTTCAATAATTTGTTCTTAATAATTTGAATTTTATTGGGGATAAATGTCAAAATTACCAGTCTGCAGCTTCTAGGATTTATCCTTTTCTTTCTTTTTTTTTTTCTTTTAGTCTTGGAAATTATTTATCTATTTCCAGGCTCCTGCTATCTCTCCTGTTTTCCATGATATTTAACCTGAAGTGGAGAAGACTTGGGGAAGATATGGTAACTGTTTTTGAGTATTGAAAGAATAAAATGGAGGAAGAATTGGATTTGTTTTGCTTAGACCCAAATAGGAGAACTAGGAGCAAAAAGCAGAATGTGCAGATTTCATCTTGATAAATTAAAAATGAAACAAATCAAAGCAACAACACCCCATCTTCCCCCATGGTATCAGCAAGCACCCTAGCATACCCAGGATGGCTGCTGGCACAGGTTCTTGGATCTGCTTTTTTAAAGGAAAGAAACTCAAAAAGGGTTAACAATCTCACTTTAATCAAACATATCATTTACGTAGTTCAGGGGAAAAAATCAGCACCCTGAACTTCAGAGAATACAAACAGAAGTTACAAGCAAACAAAGAAACAGATCAGCAGACGGCTTCCAGTCATCTGACCATTACATCAGTTACCTATTCAGTTACCAGAGAGGGAAGCACCAACATCTGGGTTTTTCAAAGCCGGGGGGCTCAACGGCTTCCCAGAGTCTCTTTTGGCCAAATCATACAACTCTTTCCAAAGTTAGCCCCAAAGCAAAAACTCACATCAGGGTAGATATATAGCCTTCTCCTGGATCAGGGAATGTCACAGCCCTTTTGACCCACTGCCTGATCACAAAGTAGTAAGATGTGGGCATTCCTGAAGAACAAGCCTCCTGCCACAGGCTCCACGTGACCACATTAAGCCTATTAGGGGCAGAGTATACTTTCAAATCAGGGAAGGTTCTCAGAGCCACGTAAGCCTATCAAAGGGCCTAGGGGCAGGGAAGATCTTCAGATTCCCATAACACCCACCTCCAAACCCCGCACTCCTTTTTCTCTCTCTCTTTCTGTTTCTGTGTCTCTGTCTCTGTGTCTCCCTGTCTCTGTCTCTCTGTCTGTCTCTGTCTCTGTCTCTGCCTGTCTTTCTCTTTAACAATTAGATCAGTGAGACACTTAAAGCAATAATGGATCCACCATTACAGGAGATTATCAAAGTGTAGCTAAATGACCTTATGTCAGGGAAGAGGGAATTTATGATGACACTAGATGACTTCTGAGTCTCCTTCCGTATTTGAGATTCTATGATTTCTCCAAGATTGCCTTCAGTAGCATTGCAAATTCTTTTAGCAACCTGGAATGTAATTAGTCTGGACATAGAAACTCAAACATGGGGGCAGCTAGGTGGTGCAGTGAATAGAGCACTAGACCTGGAGTCAGGAGGACCTGAGTTCAAATTTGGCCTTAGATACTTAACACAAAAAGCTAGCTGTGTGAGCTTGGGCAAGTCACTTAATCCCAATTGCCCTCCAAAAAGCAAAAAAAAAAAAAAAAAAAAGAAAGAAAGAAACTCAAACACATCAAAAATAGTTAAATGTTTTCTCTTCTCCCTTCACCAATATAACTAGAATTCCCTCATTTCTCCTTCCCCTTCTAATTTGAAAAACTTGTTTGTTTTATGTAGAAAAGAAATGCAAAACGGGAACATGGATTACTCTGTCTCTATTATCAGTGGCCTATTCAATTTCAAGCAACAAGCCAAACTATTCCTTGTTGTTCTTGCCCCTAACATAACTATTAAAAGCTCTTTTTCTGTTTTGAGATTTTTTTTTTTTGCAAAGCTCAGTTTGTTCTAAACTTTAGTCTTCCTAATATGTATATTATAGGTGTAGAGCACTCCTTTGTATTCTTCCTTGAATGTGTTCCCCTCCTATCTTTTGTACTTATCCTTTCATGTGAGTTCTTAGTGGAGATCTCCAGGTACAGCTGTGCAAGTACCTCCCCTTTCTTTGTAATTGGGATTGTATAATTAGAGTATTATTTATTTGTTTACTTATTTTTAATGACCCTTCATTCCTTGTTTATGATAATTCCTTTTAAAGAGTATTGTCATGGGACATTTTTTTCCCTCAGAACTTTTTGAGGTTGGCTACATAAAATATTTGACATATTATGACTAAAATTCTTAAGGCTTACATAGGTAAAGTGGTTTAATAGTTTTATCTTTCTTATTACTTGGCCATTACCCTTATAGAAGTCAAATTGCCCCCATTACTTTGGCAAGGTCCAATGAGAAGTTTTAAGATTTCGAGGAAATATCACACACTCCATTTCATAGGGGCTTATATCACAGCACTCTCGCTTATTTTATTTTAGTTCTGTTTATTTTGCAACAACAAAGAGAATAATTTGGAGATGATTTCTTTTCAGGGAATTATATCGGAGCACTCCTACCACTTTTGGTCATTTAGTCCTTCGGTTGCAGGATAAATTTACAGTATGTTCTCACTACTCTTCCCTTATGGAGAAGTGACATTCAGTCCTACGAGAAGATGCTGAGGATGCTAGGGAAGATAGGATTCTATATAAAAGGTCCTTCAAACTCAAATTTGAATTCAGACAGTTGGGCTTTGGGTGTCATTCTCACATAGAATTAAGCATGTTCACAGCAGCTTCTTAGGCCTATTTGTTTTCAGCCTGTTTAGAGTTTAATTTAATTAGAACTGGGACTCACTTTCAAGTGGGGCAGCACAAGATTAAACCTCTTTTGTGTCTTTATATGTGCCCCTTTTTCAAAGAACATTCTTATAGTAGAATTTTTTTTTTTTCCTGTTCTGCTTCATCTTGTGCTGTTACTGTCAACAGAGAAGGACTTGTTGAAGAACTGGGGCAGATAATTTCAATTTCATAGGGAATTTGATGGGTTCGTTACCCCTCCCAGTATTTACTTGAACATGGCAATGATTTATGTAATGTCACACACATCACTAGTATTGATAATTCAGCTGAATCAAGAGACCTGTTGCCATGCTTTGGTATTCACCGCTTGTGTGACATTGAATAAGTCACTTTATTTTTTGGGGCCTTGTTTTCCTACTCTGTAAACTGATGGGGGTAGGATTGGATGATGTCTAAGGTCACTTCCAACTCTCAATATTTGTTCATTTGATAAGGTTCTCTTCCCCATCTCCCCCCTTTTTGGACCTGTGATTTCATAGGTGAAGGAACTCCAGCATGGGAATTCTCTTGACTGATACCAAATGGGACTCATCTATAATATATGGCCACAATGAGTTGCCCGGGGGCATTGACAGGTTATGGTCACCTAGCATTTTTTTACACTTAAAATAATTTTATTAAAATGATTACAATTCAAAACACCTCTTTTGCAGTATATAAAAATAGGCATTCTACATATTTCTTAATGCTGGTCATCTGTACGGAACAACGTATAAAAATTAGCTAGCTCTTTGGGACATGTCGGAAGGTGACTTTGAACTGGTCTTTTTAACTCCAAATCTGGTTCTTTACCTAGTGTACTACACTCTACTATATTTGATTTTTTGTAAGATATAACAATAACAACAACAATAATGATAATAATAGTCTTCATTAATAGATTGTGATTTAAGATTCATTAAAGTTGCCACTGTGAATGACCCAGTGTGGGTGTAGATAATTGATAATAAATGAAGTATCCCTATAGATTAACAATGATTTCTTAATGACAAAATTCAATGACTTTTTCTTAATCCTTGTCCTTCTGGACCTTCTGGTAACATTTGGCACTCCTGATCAACCATTCCTCTTGAATATTCTCTCCTTTCTGGCTTTTAGTATCATCGTTCTCTGCTGGTTCTTCTCTTACCTGTCTGACCACAACTTTCTAAGTCTCCTTTGCTGGTTCATTATACATATCATGCCTCCCAACAGTAGATATTGCCCAAGACTCTACCCTAGGCCATTTTCTATTTTTTCTCTGTCTTCTCTCAGTGATTTCATCAGATCCCATGGAATTAATTATAATCTCCATGCAACTGGCTTTCAAATCTCAGTATGTCCAGCCCTAGCCTCTCTCCTGATCTCCAATTATGCATCTCTATCAGCCTACTGCATATTTTGAACTGGATATCCTCAAACTTAACCTGTCCCCAATTGAGCTCATTATATTTTCCCCAGATCTAACATTCATGGGAACCACCATATTTCTCTTGAGGGCAGCACCATCCTTCCAATTATCCACATTCACCCCTTTGGCATTTTCCTTGCCTACTCATTCTACTTATCTCTGCATACCTAATCAGTTGACCAGTCTTCTTGTTTCTACCACAACTACATCTCTTTCATGAGTCTCCTTTTTCTACACACCTGGCCACCACCCTAGTTCAGTCCTTCATCATCTGTTACCTCTAGAATCAAATATAAACTCCTGTTTAATTTTTAAAGCACTTTACAACTAAACCCCAATCTATCTGTTAATTGACTATTTTTCTTTTACTCTGATGGTTAAGCCAAACTGGGCTTTTTTGTTTTTCTTCATTACAGACGCTCTAGTCACCTTTGCACTAGATGTCCATACACTCCATATATTTTAGATGAACCATCACCCACTACATGAAACTTTTAAAAATTAATTGAGTTAGTTTTAGTTTTCAACATTCTCTTTTATAAGATTTTGAGTTCTAAATTTCCCTCCCTTCTCCCCTCCCCAACACAGCATGCAGTCTGATATAGGCTATGCATGTACAATCGCATTAAACATATTTTCATTTAAATCATGTTGTGAAGGAAGAATCAGAACAAAAGGGGAAAAACCATGAGAAAGAAAAACAAAAAGCAAGAAATGAAAAGAGAAAATAGTCTGCTTTGATCTGTGTTCAGACTCTGTAGTTCTTTCTCTGGATGTGGATTGCATTTTTCTCATGTTTCTTTTGGAATTGACTTAGATCATTGCTTTGCTGAAAAGAGCTAAGTCTATCAAGGTTTGTCATCACACAATGTTGTTGTTATTGTTTAGAGGGTTCTTCTGGTTCTGTTCATTTCACTCAGCATCAGTTGTGTGAAACTTTCCTTGATTCCTTCCTCTACCTCAATGCCCTCCCACCTCCAAAATTTGCCTTGTATTTTTTTTTTTTTGGCATAGAAATGGTCTTAGAGTGAAGAAGATCTAGATTCAAATCCCACCTCAGACTCTTCCTGACAGTGCAACACAGGGCAAGCCACTGTCAGTGTCCCAAGCAAAAAAGGCTATATATTTCAGAGAAAGGGCTAAACTGCATTGGTAGGGGGAATTTCCTTACTGGAAATTTCCTGTAATAATGAAATAATGGGGCAGATTAAAGGAGAAATGATTATTATTTTTGTACACATGATCTCCCCTGATAGATTGTTAGCTCCTTGATGTCAGAGACTATTTCTTTTTTTATTTTTGTACCCTTAACACCTGCCTGGGCATAGTGCCCAGCACGTAGGTGCTTAATAAATGCTTGTTGATTGGTATATCCTTATCATTGGTTTGGTACTGTTGCTTTATTGCATGCACATATTCCTCATAACCCCAACCATTCTTAGGTGACATCAATTTAGCATGCTGAACCATAAGCAAGCAAACTTGTCTTTGCAGCAAACCTTTAGATAACACATAAACTCATGAAATTTGATTCTTATACAAGGTCAACCTATGGACACAACTCTCATAGAGATGGAAAAGATCTTGAAAAATAATTTATGATATTCTCTTTTATTCAAGAAGAATGTTCCTAGTTTATACCAGAGAATTGAGTTTCCTCAGTGCTAGCCCCTGTAATAATGTCTATCATTAGCAATAGTGTGAAATTGGACAAGCCACTCAAGTCCTGTGCCTTAGTTCTCACATCTGTAAAATTGAATTGGTACCACTTGCTATATCTGCCACAGAGCTATGGTGAAGAACAATAAGATTGTCTGTGTATGTGAGTTTGTGTGTGTGTCAAACTACTTTAAAAGGAACATGCTGTATAGGGACCAGGAAGCTATATTGGTTCAGATTAGTTTGCAAGTATAAGTAAAGCGTGAGTAAAAAAGAAAAAAAAAACTTGTACTCCAGTTTAAAGATATGATGAGAAGAAAATACCTCAGCCTTTCAGTGACCAATTTTAATATTGAATGACCTGCACCTGTAGAATGTGTTTCATTCTTTGTAGAGTTCTCAAGTCAGGCCAAGTCAAGTCAATAAGCCTTTGTTAAGTACCTACTATGTGCCAGACACAGTGTTAAGCATATGGAATACAAAGAAAAACAAAAACAGTCCCTCTTCTCAAAGAGTTTACAGGCTGAGGGGAGACAAAATTCAAACAAGTTTTGTATGAACAAAACATATACAAGATTAATTGGAAGTAATCAATAGAGGGAAGACATTATCCTTAAAGGTGGGAGAGGGTGAGAAAAGGTTTCTTGTAGGACGTTTGTAGAATGATTTTGGCTAGGACTTCAAGGAAGTCCTGAGGTTGAAATGAGGAAGGAGAGAGTTCCTGGGATGGGAAATAGCTGGTGAAAATTCATAAAGTCAGGAGATGAGTGTCACGTTCAAGAAGCAGCAAGGAGGACAATATCATTGGATTGTGGAACACACAGAAGGGAGTAAGGTGTGAGAAGATTAAAAATGTAGGAGAGTACCAGGCTATGATGGGCTGCGATCACCAAACAGCTCTCCCAAATCAGTTGAAGATCATTTTTTTGTTCTGTTTTTCAATGGAGCTGGTGAGGATTTTGTCATCAGTTTGACCAGAAACCCTTCCTAGTAATTACAACTGTTAAGTCACTCTTCAATCATATTTTAAAATATTTTTATAAAGGTTTAATGAATGAAAAGATAGGGCACAAAAAGAAACACAAATATTTCCCCCAACACCTGGGGAAATACTCTCCCCTATATCACTTTGATCCCTGGGAAAAGTGGGTTCAAACTTAGAATTATTTCCACAAGGCATGTTTTCGACTAAGTTCACTTCTGAATTTCGCATAGCTTATGGGTTATGTGCTCTCATTTCCTTTTGGATGGCTTCCATCCGCTTCTTCATTCATTCATTCATTCACTCATTCATTCATTTCTTTTCAGTTTTCAACATTCAGTTTTATAAGGTTTTGAATTCCAAATTATTTTCCCTCTCTCTCCCCTCCTCCCTTCCCCAAGACAGCGTGCAATCTGAAATAGGCTATACATGTACAATCATGTTAAACGTATTTCCACATTGTCATCTTGGGAAGAAGAATCAGAACAAAAGGGAAAAACCATAAGAAAAAAGAGAAAGTTGTTTGCTTTGATTTCCATTCACTTCTATGCTTGTTCAAGCTAGTTGTTTTATACTTTGCCCCTCATTGGGTTGGGCAAAATATGACAAGAACTCTCAGATGTTTGGCCATTCACTTTCCTAACTTTTCCAAGCTCACAAAATAATATCAGTCAAGTCCAGGGATGAGGAACCTGTGGCACTTGAAGCCACATGTTTCCTTCTAGGTCCTCAAATGCATCCCGTTGACTAAATTCAAACTTCTGAAGCTGCAGGATCCCCTAGTCCTGGTCTAGTCTAATGCTGCTTCATCTAAGAGCAGAAAAGCATAGACACAAGGAGAAAGAAACAACAGGGCCATGTGGTCATGGTACACATAGAGGCATCTTGGTCAGGGAGGTAAGGGCTGAGGCCTCTTTGCCCACTAGGAGGCTGACAGGACTCCATGCTCCAACCCATCAAAGCAGGGATTCTCAGTTATGTATTTTCTAGAGTAAATCATTCCAGGATATATATTTTCACCTGATAATCACCTGATTTGATATATGCCAAAATGTTTTTAGGCTGTCATCGGAGGTAAATCTTGTAATTCTAGGTTCACTATCTTCACATATCATTCCATGAAATACGCTTGCCTTGAACAAGAATGCTCAGTTTAAATCTTATAAATTAGACCCTTACAAAAACAATATTTACTTGAGATTGCAATTCAGCAAAAAGAAAGTGTGTTTTACACCTTTTAGACCTTATTTATTTGGAATCAGTTACTGAAATAGCAGATGGAACTTTTTATAAGGCGGGTTGCCTCTCCAAGTCCAAATGACATAGAGGCAACAGAGAGGGAATGTCATGTTGTGCACGCCCTTCACAACCTGGCTCCTGTGTTCTTAGATTTATCACATATTCTTCTTCTTTATACTTTCAACTAGACAGCCAAACTAGCTCTCTTTCTATTTGCCACACATATCATTCCATTTTCCATCTCTTTGCCTTTGCATAAACTGTTTTCCATGCCTGCAATATGCTTACTCCCTCTCCACCTCTGCCTTATAGAAGTCCTGTTTTCATTAAAGCCCATTTCAAACATTACCTTCCATGAGAGGAGCAAGTTATGTTGTTTTCCTCAAAAGAACACAAGTTTCTTGATGAGAAGGAATGTTTTCTTTTTGTCTGTATCTCTAGCACCAAGGGTAGAAACATACAAATAGCAAATGCTTAATTAGTACTTGCTGATTGATTGATTGAAATACGTAGAGTGTTGCCTGGGTTCAAATCCCATACTAGAAAATTATTAGCTGTGTGGACCTAGACAAATTCTTTAGTCTCTCTAAGCCTCAGTTTACTCACTTGGAAAAAAAAGGGAGGATTAAAATATTTATCTCATGTTATTAGGATCAAATGAAATAAATATATGTAAAGTACTTTGCAAACCGTAGCATACAATATGAATGTTCTTTATTACTAAGTACTCAGCTTCCCCCCTGAAGTCCTACTGTAATTCTTTTTGTGAGGCTTTATGATTCTTCCTCCTATCTAGGAACAGGATCCATTCTGCAGATAGACGAACTCCAACTCTACATGATCTCAGCTTCAAAGATTTTAGGAACGGTGAAACAGTTCATTATTCTAGATTCTTAGAAAACAAAAAAAAAATCACCATCTCTATCTGCAAATGGCTTTTTTGGTGACAAATTTAAACAACAAGAATGTACATTCACAAAATTACTGAAAAGAAATAATAAGGAGAGATAGATTCATGGGTTGGAATGATGGGTTACATCTGGGAAGGTTCCTGTAGGAGACAGATATGTGCCTGTGATGAAAAGGGGAGAGAGATGAGCTCTGGTGATTAGATTCAAAACATGTAAGGAATGCCACAAATTAACTTGGAAAGAGGATAAATGACAATAACAACATCATGCAATATATGTTCTATGTGTTATTGTTTTAATTCAACATAGAGATACTGTTTCACCCTAGAATTAGAATCATAGAATTTCAGAGTTGGTAGAGATCTCAACAGTGCAAGGTAGGGACTCTTGAGTCAGAGAATTTGGGTTGAAATTTCATGAGGCTTACTATTACTCAACCTCCCTGAGCTTCAATTACCTCATCTGTAAAATGAAACGGTTGGACTGGATGGCCTTTGAGGTCCCTTCCATCTCTGGGACTATGATACTATAATCTTTACTCTCACTCACCTCACATATCCCTTCAGTTGCCAGATCTTATTATTTCTACCTCTACAACATCTTTCTCCACCACCTCTCTCTCTTTACTCGTATCACCACCCTCTTTCAAGTCTTGATTATCTCTCACCTCTATTATTTCAATAATCTCATTATTGATGTCCCAATTTATCTTTTCCCTCTGCAATCCACTTTTTATGCAGTAGCCAAACTGATTTCTATAAAGCACAATTAATATCATGTCATCCCTCTTCCTCAAACAAATTCCAGTGACTTGCAATCACTTTGAGAATCAAATATAAACTCTTCTGCTTAGCATTTAAATTCCTTCTCAATCTGGCCTCATTCTCCCTTCCCCATCTTACTGTACTTTGTTCCCTTCTACTCATATAGTCTAGCCCAGTGGTTCTCAACCTTCCTAATGCCATGACCCTTTAACACTCATATGTGGGTGTATCTGCATGTGGGCAGATGCGCCTGGAGACGGGTAGAGGAGCGGTATCTTGGTTCTTAACACTATCAGAAATATGTGTTTTCTGGTGGTCTTAGGTGACCCCTGTGAACACCTATGAAAGGGTCATTTGACCCCCAAAGGGGTTGCGACCCACAGGTTGAGAACCACTGGTCTAGCCAGACTGGCATTCTTGCTGTTTTTGTTTCCCACTTCTATACCTTTGTACATGCTGTCCCTCATGTCTGGAATCCATTCCAGCTGCTCAGAATCCCAAATTTCCTTGAAGGTTCAGTTTATGTATCACTTTCTATAGGTCTTCTGATCTTCCTAGCTGTCAGTATCCTCCTAACCCTTTCATCTTTTGTCTAGCTACATATATACATCTCCTCCATTTAGATTGTAAGCTTCTTGAAAGAAAAGACTGTTCATATTTTTTCTTTATATGTCCAGTCCCTAGCACAGTACTTTCTTGACACATAGAAAATGCTTAATAAATGCTTGTTGATTAATTGATTGGAAGAAAGAAGATAAATGCACAAATATTCCTTGGGATCATATAATTTAATTTTGAATTCAATACATTTTCACTCATCTGAGGCAGTCCAACAAATTCTTGGGCTCAGTAATAATGCCTTTCTTATTCAAACCATTATTTCAGGGGTATTATTGCCAATTACACATGGCCGTGTGCTTGCTGACACATTTTCAGTGATTAATGATGTGAAAAATGTTCTTTTCCAACACAATTTTGCCTCTTCATGCATCAACTTGGCCCTCCTTTCTTGTTCTATTTCAGCCTCACCCTTAGCCTTCCTTGAAGCCATTGTGAAATAGTTTGATATAAAAATGTCCCTTGGTAAGACTTATGGATATTTATTTTGGGGAAAAATCACTACCAAGTCTCACATACCAAGTAATTAATTCCATAAGCTTTAATGAATGCTATCACACACCCCAAATGACAGTTTAAATAAAAACTTTTCCAGTAATTTTCAACCCAATTTCCTGCCAATTTTCTCAGAATCTTTACTCCACCCCATTTCACAGCCATATTCCCATGCCATCTTTGTGCTTTTCATTCATGACTGCTTTTTCTATTCTTTATTCCAAACACAAACTTCTTCTCAGTACCTTGCCAAATTGTATGCCTTAGATTTTTTTTCCTATGCTTTGACAGAATAATTCTTCTCTATGCTATTCCACACCTTTGTCCATTGCATTGGTCACTGGTTAGTAGTAAGTCTGCTAGTTTCTGAATTTTACAAAAAATTTTATGGAAGGCAGAGCATTCTAGCAACAGCAGCAACTGATACTTACGTAGCAATTGAAGGTGTACAAGACCTTTCACATCCATTATCTCCTTTGATCCTCACACCAACTCTATAAGGTAGGTAGGTATTTTACAAATGAGGAAACTTATCTCTATGGTAGCTTACATTTCTGAGAGCTGATTCCATGTGCTGGGCTTGGATATAGCTTTTTTTTTTTTTTTTGGTTTTTTGGAGGGGGAAAGACAGGGCAATTGGGGTTAAATGACTTGCCCAAGGTCAGACGGCTAGTAAGTGTTAAGTGTCTGAGGTTGGATTTGAACTTAGGTCCTCCTGACTCCAGGATGGGTGCTCTATTCACTGCGCCACCTACTTGCCCCTTGGATATAGCTTTCACTGCTTTCAATGATGATTTGTTTGGCTTGGACCCCATCCTATATGACTCATTGTTCATCATCTCTTAGTTGTTTGTTTTTAATTTGAAGGACCAATTTATGAGCTTTCCTTCATTTTCTATTGCTTGCCTCCAACAAGAAGCCATAATTGGTTCACAATATACAATCCCAAGTCTGTTTCATAGAGTGATGTAAAAGAATCAAGGAATTTTGCCATTTGAGAGTGAGAAGGGACCTCAAAAGTCATCTAGTTTAACCCATACAAAAAAAGTAATCCATAATACAATATAGCTGATAAGTGGTTAGGCAGTCTCTGCTTGAAGAATCCTAAGGATGAGAAGTCTACTTCCTGAAGCAACCAATTCCAATTTTTGGACACCTCTAACAGGTAGGAATATTTTTCTGACATCAATATCAAATGTTTCCTCTTTATAATTTCCAAACTTTGCTCTTGATTCTTTTCTTTGGGGGCCAAAAAAGAGGAATAAAATCCATTGCTTCTTCCTGATATTTATAAAGCACTTAGCAAAATGCCTGCTGCATAGTTGGTACTATATAAATGCTTTCCTCCTCCTCCTCCTACTGCTCCTCCTCCTCCTCCTGAATTTCATTTTATTAAGATTCAGCCCTGCCAAGATTGGTAGTGCATGCTGGTGATCCTTGTTCCTGGGGAGGCTCAGGCTGATGGATTGCCTGAGCTCTGGGGTTCTGAGTTGCAATGGGTTAAAACTGATCAGATTTATTTGGCTGTTGTCTAGCACTAAGTCTAGCACCAGTATGGTGAGTCCCTGGGAAAGCAAGTAATACTAGGCTGCCTAAAGAGGGGTGAACTGGACCAGGAAATGGAGCAGGTCAGAGCTTCAGGCTTGATAGAGTCAGGCTTATGTATGATGCACTTCTAACCCAGGTGCAATAGGGAGACCCAGTATCAAAAACGAAAACAAAAATTTCAACCCCATTTTTCTGGCATATCACTATCTTTCTAGATCCAATTGATTCTGTTGTGCAATCTTAGGTTGATGTGATCTATAAACTTGTTGAATATGCCACATATTTCTTGCTCTTAGGCAGAAGTCAGGCAGACTATGGTCCAAGGACCAAATCCAGTCAGTGGTTTGCTTTTGCATAGCCATTGAGCTAAGATTGGTTTTTCTAGTTTAAAATACAGTAATTATTTATCTTAAAATGTAAAAATGATTGTTAGCTAGAGAGAGAAAGGGTCATATAAAAATGGGTGGAGTGCCCTGGCCATAGTTTGCCAAACTCTGATCCAAGACATTGGTAGAAATGTTTAATAATTGAAAGTCAAGCATATATCAATGGAGACTTCTTTGATTGACATTGAATTAGTAATTGCTACTCTTTGAGATCAGCCATCCAACTACGTCTAATCCATTTAATTGTGTTATTGTCTAGTTGATATTTCTCCATCTTCTCCAAATAAATACTGTGAGATATTTTATAAAATTCTTTGACAAAGTATCTACCTATCTATCTATCTATCTACCTACCTACCCACCCATCCACCTACCTACAGCATTCTCCTGTTGAAAAAGAAAGTGGGTTTAGTCTGCCATGGTCTATTCTTGATGACCCCATAGCAGTTAACTCATGCTTCTCATTGTAATCATTTTTTTCCCCTTTTCTAGGTCAACAACCATCCCTTAAATGGTCTGTAAGGTTCACTATCCCTTTAAGATAAATGGAGCAGTTTAGTACTGAAAGGGACAGAACAAATATTTTTTGTAAAGGAAAAGATTTATATGGCTTGTCAAAGGATTAAGATATTGTGTTATAGATGAACATTTTGATATTGAAAAGGTGTAGGTATCAAATATAATAAAAATAAAAAATTTCCAATATATTTGTATAAAGAAACAGTTTTCAAATGAGGTTTGAATAGTCTTAGAAAATGAACCATGATGTCAACATAAATATTCCACCTTGAGAACAATATAGAATGATGCTTTGCTTGTGTTTGGAACACTTTGATTTTTAAAGAGGGAGAGAAAGAATTTATTTGTCAAAAACTGGAGAAACAGTATAAATAAATTCAGCTGCAAGGGTGCTAAAGGAGATGTCAGTCTTGAAGAATTTAGAACTACAAGGGATTATGGTACCTTAGATCATTTGCACATAATTATTTAATGACTAAAGAAGATAAAACTAGAATGAATGAAAATTCATAAAAACATTTGGAAACAGGTATAGATTAAAAAGGACTATCAAGTTGCTAGGGGAAATTTGGTGAGCTCTAAGTTTTAAGTGAAAGATGAGTCATTGAGAGTAATGAGGTCTTGGTTTAAGGTATTAAAAGTACAGGAACTGGATATAGCAACCTGAGAGAAGAAAAAAAAAAACATGAAGTGAGTACAAAGGGCATAAGATGAGTGAAGGTGTGAAGAAATTGTACTAGCTAGAAATGGTCAGTTAACCGGCTTCAGCTAAATGGCTCCTGATTGGTGGGATGATTGAATTAATTAGTCGTTTTACTGGCCCTCACTCTTTGCTGCCACCTTTAGCAGAAGAAGGAAAAACACAGAGGGTTTTGCAGCTGCTTTGCATCCTGTTGGGGAGGTTTGATTGCTTGTAGGAAAGAGTCAATCTGAGCTGTGTTGCTGGGAGCTCCATTCTCAAAGGATGATACTAAATTCAGATAAGTTAATAACTAGTTGCTGGTCTATATAGCCCAGAGATAAGTCAGCTTGTTGACCTCTGCAGTTTTCTAGCTTAAAGAGAACCGTTATTCACATTAAGAGGTACTACTTTCTAAAAACCCTTTTAAGGTTTGTAAAATGAAAGAACTTGTAAATGCTATGTTTGAGTAGAGAAGATAAGAGGATTTGCCCAGCTGGAGTGATGAAGACCAACAGTCAAGCAGTGAGCTGTTTCCTGTAGTGCCCAATCCTCACCATGGATATTGACATATTGGAAGGAGAGTGTGACCTTGTGGATTGTAATGTGTTTTATGATTTTTGAATTTGCCTTAATGTGTGAGTATAATATTATTTATTTTCTTTGCTGATAAAAATGGTCGTGTTTAAGATTTTAAAATGTGTTCTGAGGGGCTGATTATGTGTTTATCATCCTATGTGGGTATATTACATTGTAAGTGGCTTATGTGAATGGGAAATGCATTGGCAGTAAATCAAGAGCTAGGGTATCAAGTCAGGTGGGGTTACGTCTAGGAGCCTGAGAAAGTTTGAGTATAACCACATAGAGGTGGTCTGTAACTGGGAATTTAGAGCTGCCAGGGTAAGGACAAGTTGAAGTGAATGAACCAATCCAGAGAGTGGTGGTATCTACATACCTAGATGAGAGATGTGAGGGCCCTACAGAAAGAATGGGTTTTGTCTATCCATACTATAGTTGGAGGGCATTTCTATAGTTACAGATCTGTTCTAGAATTTTTCTGTTATCAAAGTTGTGATAACTGTAAACTTTATGTGATTTAATGGTATGGTTAGGATAGGACTTCAAAATGGAGTAATGGAGGTTAAGTGATCTTAATGCTTATAAAATATATAGGCAAAGACAGAAAATTTGTATTATTCCACTGTTCAGACCCATGCTAATTCTATATCAGGTAGATAAGACTTGCAGCTTTTATTTGGATGAAATGCTTGACTTGCTGCAGGTTTCTGAGGTATTCCTCTCTTCTGCTGTCTTATAAAAGTAACTCAATTTGTGATTCTGATAAAGAAACTTCCCCTACCCAAGCTTCACCCAAACCTGGTATTGATAAGAGAGCCCAAGAACTTTTCCACCAAAATTGAGTCTGATTAGGAATGCCACATTCCACAGTTGGCAGTGATTACTTGTTCTCAACTGAACCCTTTCTTAGAGCATTTAATTTCACCACTTGAACCTCAGTTATGAACAAATTTCCTCCCTGACATGTCTCCCCTCCCTCTTGTGCTAGATAAATGTGTGTGTGTGTATGTGTGTTTACCTGCTTGCTGCACCAAATAATATAAGGTTCCTGTTTGTATCAGTTTCCTGTGTATCAATTTCCTAATTCCCAAACCCAGGTCTTTGCTTTAACCTGAGCCATGAGGCCAAATAAAGCAAAAATTAAACTCATTTATGATTTAAAAATTATGTTCTCTTGCTTATTTTGAAAATTGGAACATTGACCATTCCCTAATCTTGGGGTACCTCTCTTGATTCAATGATCTTCCCAAAATTTCTGGTAGTGACTCAACACTCACTATGTATCTTATTGGCACAGGAGGATATAGAACCTTCTAGCCAGGTAACTTGAATTTATCAAAGGCCACTAGGTTTTCTCTATTATCTCTTTACTTATCTTAAGTATTCTCTTTTTATTGTTTGTTTTTATTTGGTCATTTCCAGGGAAAAAAGGTCACTTTATCGGCAGAGAAAACAATGGCAAAATAAGACTTGAAAAACTCTGCCCTTTTTGTTATCACTCATTATCATTCCTTGTACTCCAGGCAAAGATCCCATTCCTTCTTTGACCTTTTCTTTTCTCCCAATATGGCTAACACTGGATCTTTGTTGTTGTTACTATCTTTTCACACTAGCCTTAGCTCATTGTGATCTTTAGCACTTCTGCACAATTGATTTTTACCAGATTGTGAAATGATTTTACATTCATCCTCTATTACCTGGTCATACTTTCATGTTCTATACATTTCTAAAAAAAAGAAAAAAGATAATTTGATTGGTGAGTTCCCTTTCTATCCACATTGATCTTTTCATAGAAGTCTCACTTCCTTCACAGAAATTATTTCCCTTTAGTGTCTTCAAAAATTAATTATTTGGCATGTGCTATCACTCCAGGGCTTGATTTCAAATGCAGAATTTTAGTCCAGGAGATCCCATCTATTCTTCTTTTGAAACTCTCCAAATTTGTTTTTCCAAAGTCTATGGTGCCTGCCAGAATGCCTAGATTTTTCTCTACTTATTTGTCACCAACTCTATAAGGGGACAATCACTTTCTGTTCCACAGGATTCTCATCACTTCTACCACCAAAACCTCCCTATTGGATTCAGAATAAATCATATACAGAAGAAATTTTTACCTTGTTAGGTTTTCCATCTTTTGAAGAATTAAATATCACTAAGACAAATCAAGATTTTATTTTGCTTTTTGGTAGAGACAGAATGCCAGTGGATGTCTGGATAATTGATACTTCCTAGGTCCATTATATCTTACTTCTAGGTGCCAAGCTTGAGATCTATTTTCCCAAACTCATCTATTTCCTCTTTCTGCCCCAGTGGTCTGTGGTATACTCCAATGGCAAAATTATATCTATTTCTACATCCATTCACCTTCACCCAAATATATTCTATATTGTTTTTCCCTTTTGTTCTCTAGATTTTACTATGTGGGTAGGCCTTCTTCACCTATCCTTTCCCTTTTTTTTAACCTGTCCTGTGTGGTTTTTTTTTTTAATAAAGTAAACCCATCCAAATGATGAATTTTATTCCAAATATCAGTGATATCTATGAGGTCAAATTTACTTCCTTGCATTAAGACCTATGGCTCTTCCTGCTTAGGATTAAAAAAAAAATTGGGCATTTGTACATAAACATTTTTACAATTGGCTCAATTCTTAGATTTGTTCCCCTATGAACTCCTAGATATTTAAATTGATATTTTTTTTTTCCTTCAGTGGGTTTCTTTTTTGTGGTTTCTAGATTTGAAGAAATATGGAGACAATCTTTTTTATTTTCTTACCCTTTTCAATTTAAACATTTTTGATTGGATTTGCTAGACTTTAGAGAAACACATTTTTGTCAGCCTTTGTTAAGTGTAGTTTATCTCTGGTTAGGAACCTGACAATTTTATTTCAAGTCTGGTCTAGAAGTTCAAATCCCATATTGAGGCATGACTTTCTTGGCCATTTGTTCATTTCAAATTAATTTTTCTCTTCTGCATTTTTGGTCTTCAGTGGACAAAAGTAAGGACAACATAACCTGTACCCCTATTGTCATCAGTTTCTTGACCAAGGTTTTCATAGTCAGACTTCCTGTTTTGAAATGTAATTTTGCCTATATCAATCAGCACAAGTAGGAAGAAGATACCAGTTAAAAAAAAGTCTTAGGGGGAGGGGGTTTCTCTCTACTGTCTTAGGCAACTTTAGATGGCATTGATCTTTTGTTTTTGGGTCAACAAATAATGGACATAGCTATCCTGAGCAAGGAATCACCGGGTAACACTATTTGTTCTTCTTCTTCTGAGCCATACAGGATAAACTCCCATCTTATAGATTCTGTGGTTCTAATATGTAATTCTTTGGAAGACAAGAAACTACTTCCTTCTCCAAGGATCCATCTATCATGTGCTCAAGAAGAGGTCTAAGTGTAGACATAAACTTTTCTTTCCCTTTTGCCAAGGAAAACAGTCTTCCACAAATAACCTGACAAATGTTAAGTCTATTCTCTTTCTTCTCAAATTATTTTATCTTTTTTCCCATTAAAGCCTCTAAAGCCTTTCCTCTAAATCCTTTAGACCTCTTCCTTGTCCCTAAGAACTGGGAGTTTAGATAATCTTTGAGTCATTTCACTTTATCTTCTAGTAGAGTGATCAATCTACTTTAACCTAAGTTACTCAGCTATGGTAGAACTGCAGATACCACATTCTTCATGCAATTAATTGCCTAATTTTCCCTACTCTCCATAATGGTTGAAATTTTTAATCTTGTTTACACCTCAAACCCAAGCACATGGTTAAATATTTTACAACTAATTTTCATCTCTTAATTTCCTGACAATCCCACTCAACTTTATTCCTTTAGTCTCAACAACTCCATAGCCACACCTCCTGTCTACTTTAATTCATACCAAACTCTTAACTATTTTACCAACTTTCCCCATTCACCAATTCAGTCTATCAATTTACTTAACATTCAATTATTCCACTTACCTTTTCTTACTTATCATGCCTTGTCTTGCCAAGTATCCTTTCCTTTTCCTTCTCTACACTTCCTTAACATGGCTTACTCTGGGATCTTGCTTGATCCTTACTAATTCTTTTATGTCTTTCTGAATTAACCTTAATAATATTATTTTTTCCACCTGAATATAGAGTGTGGACTACTTTTTGGACCTGGTGATTGTTCTCTTTCTATTTTTCTTAGTTTCTCCTAAATTTCTTCTTTTCAAATTCTATTTCTGGTCTACTTTACTAGGCCAAACCTCTCCAAATCACATACAAAATTTCCTTCTCCTTTTTTGTCTCAAGTTCTTTTCTTCTCCTTTTAATAATAACCTTTTAATATAGAAGGCAGAAGTAGAATGAAAGACGAGACCTTTGATGCTGAAAGTTATAAGCATTTATTAAGTATCTACTATGTGGACGCCATTGTATTTCCTGACATGAATATAAAAATTGCATCATGCACAGTCCCTGCCCTTGAGCAGCTTTCTTACTACTAATATAGTACAGAGTAGCAATGCAGATAGCACCACCAAAATCCACCAGTGCTGATATTGTGGAATTGTATTATTAATGGAAAATTTGGTGTAACTGTAATTAATTTAGCAGGTACTTGATCTTTAGTAACTAAGAGCTAAGTACTTCTGTGAAAGAGACAGAGGGTGTGAATTCTGTCTCCCTTTGCTGATGTGGCAGGAAGAGGTTGGCTGAGACAGGAAGCCAATGTGTGTGTATGTGTATATAAGAAGAGTTCCAGGGATAGAGAATCAGAATCAAGAATTTCCCTCCTGGCTGACTCCTGGTGGAGGAAGAATCATGGAGATGAAGCCAGATGAGAGAAAGAGAGAGAGAGAAAGAGAGAGAGAGAGAGAGAGAGAGAGAGAGAGAGAGAGAGAGAAAGAGAGAGAGAGAGAAAGTATGTTTCTCTCCCAGGATCTGGAAACTGACTGAGAACTGAGTCTGAGTTTTCTTGAGACCAGAATCTGGTGATGGCTGAAGTTGCTGCCTCCTGGAAGGCTGAGATTCCTTCTGGGTCCTAGGGCCAGCTGAACTGCTGGAGGACTGCAGAAGCATGACCGGAATAACACTTCGTTTGTTTGTGGTTTGGTTGATTCTTGAGTTCCCGGCAACAGAAGTTGTGAAGGTTTTGAGATGTGCTGGGCCCTGTGAACTTCAGTGTGTAACAAGAACTTCGTGGAGGACTGGACAAGGAGCTGGGAGCTGTCTGCCTCTGAATTCAGGTGACTGGTGGATTCAGATCGGAGCTGGGACCACGGAAGGGGATCCAGAGTATCTGAGAGACCATCGCAAGTCAAGATGAAGAAAAGGCCTCTCCTTGGATATTGAATGAGTGATGAAATTGAAGTTTATTAGACACTGAGGGGCAGAGGGTTTGTGTAATTTTCTAATGATTGTATTTAGTGCTTAATGATACTTAGTGACTGATTGCTAGATAAGTGACTAGTTAAGTTAACCTATGATTGCCCCATGAGTGAAAGATTGACTATTGTATTCTGAGATGACTGAATGACTGAGTGAGGAGGCAAACCTCCTTAGGGATATGAGATGATTGCTCTTTTATTCTTTGTTCTAAATACTGTGGCCACTGTAGTGAAAACTATGTGGTCATTCTAATGTTAAGCTGTTGTGAACACTATATTGTGATTTTCTGTGATAAGATGTAATGTCGTGAATATTATATTGTGATTTGTTGTGAATGTTTGCCTTGATTTGTAATGGAATAAATGGAGTGGTCACTATACTGTGTAATCAGAATCTTAAAAGCTGTTCATAGTAGCATTCTTCTGGAAAGCTGCTTGTGCATGGCGTTACATTTGGGGAGAATGATACTTAGGAGGAGGAGAATAAGGAAGAAGATTAGGAGTTCAAATGGTATCTTATACCATGACACCCTGTGGGAAGATGCTGGGTGCCCAGATGTTCATCTTCTCAGAGACTATGACAAACTGCTAAAGTGGACTGGCTGAGGATAAGTGGGTGCTTGTTGCACTGATGAGAATAATGATTGCTGAACTAACCTCAGCATTCCTTAGAGATATGGCCCTTCTTCTTTGTTTCTGTGTCAGGGAAAAGATGCTACCTTTCTAAGTCAGTAACTCCCTTGAGGTCTAAGGCTTCCTCTTCCTTCCCACAAGGGGGAGGGCATCAAAGACCTTTTTCTGTTTCTTTGGTCAGAAGCCCCTAGGACTGTCCACTGTGTATGCAAGAAATTGTACCCCTTAGTGCTTTTGCTGTTACTACATTGTTTATTTCCCATTACATAAAATAAATTAGTGTCTACTAGACCTTGTTTCATCAACCATTGCACAATAGAGTTTGGAGAAAGTGCAGTTTGAGAAAAGAGGAAGACTGCTTCAATCTCTCTAGAGAGAGGTGTGTAGGGAGATGATCTAGTAATGATTTGTCTCCTATAAGAACACCTGCCTTTTTGGACACTGCAGTCATATTTATTCACCGGATTGAAGTTGATTTACAGTGGAGAGTCTAAAGAGAGATTAATGACTTGAAACAAATCAAATATTCCCTAGAAAAGAGAAGATAAACCTCTTGGGATAGACTCAAACCAGACTAGAATGAAGGGGGAGAAGGGCTGCTTTCTGTGAGCACTATGTAAATACTACTTTGGATTTAACTCCAGTGTATGCCTCCCCATTCAGTAGCTTACTGATGGGTATGTTTATAAAATGAAGCATTTGTCTCATTCTCCTTGCTCATTATCATATTATATGGGAATCTCCTATATCATATGAAGTAAGCTAGTATTACTTTACATATACACACACACATACTCTATATTACATGTTGAGGGTACCTCATATGGAGATTTATTACTCTCCAAAGTGGAGGGAGACCTTCCTATATTGGGGAGTCACTCATCCCATTTAACAGTGGATTTACCTTCAACTACCCAGTATTTTATGCCCCCTACACTATACTGGATTGTTCCCTGGTTTTTATGTTTTCTGTCCCACCTCAAACTCTTTGTCCTTATGATTACTTAGTATATTTATTTTGTTAATATTTTTCAATTACATAAAAAGGTTTTTAACATTAATTTTTTTTAAAAAATGAGTTTCAAATTCTTCTGCTTCCTGCTCCTTCACTCCTTGAGAAGGCCAGCAATATGATACTGATTATACATATGAAGTCATGGAAAACATGCTTCCATGTTAGTTATATTGCAAAAGAAAGCAGAAAAATTATAAGAAAATAAAGAAAGTTTAAGAAAAGCATGCTTCAATCTACACTCAGAGTTCAGGTCTCTCTCTGGAGGCAGTGTTTTTCATCATGGGTCCTTTAGAATTATCTTGGATAATTGTCTTTATTAGAGTAGCTAAGTCTTTCACAGTTGATCATCATTATGATATTATTGATATAATAATGTATTTTGATAACTTAACTGTTCCACTTGAACTAGCTTGCTATGTTTGCCTTGTACAGAGGTTGGGTGGGCCCAAGTGGCTACTGAGTTGGAACTCTATGGATATACTAGATTAAAACTAGGGGCATGACCTTTAGTATATCCACAGAATTATGGAGTCTCTATACTCCCTTTTCCTTCTAGCCTTGAAACTGTTCTGATACTTTGCTTCCATTATTGCAGAAACAGAAGGAGTCCACACAGGACTGAAGGTCATTTTCTATTTTTCTTCTTTGTTTCATATGTTGTCAATTCTAAATAATTCATCACCAAGAGGCCAGATGCATGTGGAGACTAACTTCCATCACTTTGGGGAACATGTCACACTCTGTGGCACATATTTCAAGTAAATTCAGGAGTCTATATCCAACAAACTCTACCCCTTTCATGCTTTTACTGTTATTGTGTTGGCTATTTCCCATTACACAAAATAAATTATCTCTTGTTATTAGTTTAATGTCACCATCAAGATCAAAGCAACTACAGCTCTCCTGGGTATTCTTGGTAGGGTGGGTTAAGACTTCGCTTTCTCTGGAGAGCTTTATGAACTTGCTTTCCTTCTAATCCATAATTAAGTTAAATAAACAACTATTAAATGCCTACTAGGTGCCAAGAATTGTACTAGGTGGTGGTAATCCAAAGACAAGAAAATAGTTTCCTGGCCTTGAGGAAAACTCATTCCAGTGTAATGGAAAAGTTAGTCCATTGATGAAAATGATAGCTTAACCTGGCAATCAAGACTAATCCTTGTGCTTTTTGATGTAATGCAGTGGAAGAAACAAAGGATTGTGCTTAAACATGACGTTGAACACCACTTTTGCTCCTTACTACCTGTCTGACCTAAGGCAAGGCATTTAACCTTTGTAGGCCTGTTTCATTATCAGTAAAAACGAAGGGGTTGAAACCAATGCCCTCTGGGTATTCTTCCAGCTCTAAATCTGTGATTCAATGACTCCAAGTTCTTACTAAATTTCTGATTAGGCTGAATTTTATTGTTCCTATTTCTCCTATTGATTAATGTACCACTTGTAATAATACTACACTGCCCCCTACCCCCACCCCAACCATCAATGTTGTACCAGCCTTTCTTAAAACCATTAGAAATATTAGAAAGAAATGACTTCATTAGAATGGTTTATGAATATTTTAATGGATCTGCACAATTAATAAAAACTGTCATGTTCCTATTAAATATAGCCCAATGCCAAAAGTAGCACATTTTGTGTAAATGTATGAAGTATCCTACACGATATATTTATTACTCGTAATGTCACACTCCAGTAATATAGTTATTATGAGCAGAGATTAGAGAGTACCATCAACCAAGACTCTGACAACAATATTACAATTAGCCTGAAGCTTAGCTATATAGATATGGCATCAAATATAAATACTGTCAGCAATGTGTAAAAAAAGTTTATTGCTACTAATTATACTTAAGCAAGATATAAAACCCCCACAAAACAGCAAATAACTGATTCAATTATAAAATATGATCCATTGCCAAATATTTTGTAGTAGAATCAAAACATCTTAATCATCTTTTCAGCAGTTGTTAATGGTCAGGTGACTTGGACAAGTCAAACATTTAACGCTTACTTTTCTGTACAAGATTTGAAACTGAGAAACCGTATGGGGCGGGCCTGATTCAGGCCATTGCCTTAGTAGTTTAGGTTCAGTGTTAGGTTATTCATAAGGAGATACTTATACAATGTTCAACAATGAACAGAAGGTGGTTTATTTAGCTTTAGCATAGAAAAGATATTTGATAAGGACAGTATAACTCTGAGTCTTGGGTGGATGTGGGCCCCCCTCTGCCTCCTTAAGGCAGAGTGTAGGACAGTTATCAAGTTTCAAAGGCTCTAAATCCATGTGGGTGGGTGACCAGGAAGACACTTTAAAACAAAAACTAGCAGTCAAAATTCTTCGCTGCATATCTAGAGAGGCTGGAATTTTCATTTGTGTCAACTTTTAGCATTGTTAATTGGAAAATATCAACCACTTACTAGTGGTTAATCACTATCAGGAGGTAATTGAAAAATAAAAATGTAATTGATAATAGCAACCTTGTCACAGGAATAGTCAGTAGAATCAGCATGGATCATTTGATCTGTAGGGCATCTAGTGGATGGGGACTAATGTTTCCTATTTAGTGGATAGGATTGTCAGAAGGGTGTGCTTAGAGAACACTGATGCCATCAAGACTGCAATGATTATCTCTGTGATTTTGTGTTTGTTATTTTTAAAATCACACAGATGAACCCAAATCAATCAAATATGCATTTACTAATATGTGCTGTGAAAAAAAAAAGTACGGGCTAAGTGCTAGGTTACTAAGAAATAAATAGTCCCTGCCCTTGAGGAGCTTACTTCCTAAGATCACTTCTACATAAATAGGTATTTATAAAATACACACAGAGAAGATAAAAGGTTACCTTCTGGGAAAGGCACTTAAGGGGGAATGCAGAAGCTGATATTTGAGCTGAGTCTTAAAGGAAGTGAGAGATTTGAAGCAAAAGGGAAGAGAGGAGAGAGAAGAGGAGAGAAAGAATTCCCGGTATAAAGGACAGACTGTACAAAGGCACAGAGAAGGGAGATGGAGCATCAACTGTAAGAAACAGCCAACAGGCCAATGTAATTGGTTCGTAGAATATGTGGAAGTGAGAAATGTGAAGGAGGCTGAAGGAACCAGACTGAAAGCTTTAAATGACCAACAGAGGGGTAGATATATTCTTCTAGAGGTAATTGGAAGCCACTCAAGTTTATTGAATAGTGGTTTAACATGGTCAAACCTAGGCTTTAAGAAAATCGCTTTGATAGTTGTTTGGAGTATGGATTGGAGTGAGGGGAGACCAAAAGCAGGGTGCCCAATTGGAAGGCTATTGAAACAGTTGAAGTGAGAGGTGATGAGGGCTTGAATTAAGGTAGTGACTGTGCAAGTCAAGATGTTTTGGAGAAGAAAATTGCAAGATTTGGTGAAACATTGTGTTTTCTTTTGCAACATGGCTAAAATAGAAATGTTTTCCATGGCTTCACATGTACAATTAATATCAAATTGCTTGCTGTCTCAAGGAGTGGGGAGGAAAGGGAGGGATAAAGCGAGAGAATTCACAACTCAAAATTAAAAAAAAAGATTGCTAATTTTTTTACATATAATTGGTAAATTTTTAATGCAATAAAAGAATATATGTGTATATATATATACACATATACACACATGTACAAACACACGTGTACACACATACACACTGGATATTTCCTGAGAACATAAACACACTGAAAATCTGTATTACTCAGTAAATTAGAGTATTCTGGGGGGGCCTTTTCCCCCTTCAAGCATTTCTAGTCCCATCTGATCATAGAATTAATTCCAAAACTGGAAGGGACCTCAGAGGCCATCTAGTTCATTTCACCCCCTCATTTTACAGATGAAGAAACTGAGGCTTCAGGAGGCTAAGTGAAGTGCCCAAATTCACACAGATAGTAAATATCAGAGGCAGGATTTGAACTTTGAACCTCTGACTCCAGATTTAATGCTATCTTCACTATATGATACAACCTTACTGTCTATTAATTGTATTTTACTCATTTCTACTTATATGTTTGTCCAAGAAAAGAAAATCCTGCATCGTCAAAGAGATCATCTTGTGTCGCTTCATGTTGTTTGGTCTCAGTCTTATTTTGAATTTCCAAACAGACTTGTTATGTTGGAACAGTCCAGATCCATCACATTCACTCATAGCTCAGCAGGAAAATGAACTGGTGCTCAGCCGCCCCTCATCTTGTAAAATACACTCCCAGTGGATCCTATTCTATTTCTGTCTCAGCATTGTCTGACTTAAGTCAAGAAGCATCACTTTAACTTGCTATGTCACCTTTGAATAACTATTTCTTGCATATCCAAAAAGAATATGGCACCATCCTAGACATATTTTTGAAAAGAAAAGAAAAAGAAAAACTTCCTGCTTTCAAGAAACTTATGATCTAATAAGACAAGATGGACAAAACATATAAGCAGAAGACATAGTAAATTAAAAAAAAAATTGTATAGAACTGTCTCATGGGAACAGGGTAGGTCAGTGATTATATTGGAGTTAGAATATGAATTAGGTTAATCCTAATCTAATCGACTACCATTTCCTACCAAATAAAATATAAATATAAAATTTTATCCTAATGTAGTGGGTATATACCAATGGGAATTAGACCAGTTTTTCCTCCCTGCCCATATATGCTGAGAGAACATGTACAAGAAGCCCTGAGCAGGATTTTCCTGATTGGCAGAACTTAGAGATACAAAATGTGGCTTGGGATGTCATGTGTAAGATCTGAGTTATCCAGGGGTAGAGACAATCAATATTTCTTAAGCACCTACTACGTGCCAGGCACTGAGATACAAAAGTATACTAAGAAAGAGCAGGAATGAGGCTAGGCATAGATGATAGAAACTGCTGCCAACTACTGGAGCCATTCAAGCAGCCAATGCTGAGTACAGAGTTGAAGATACTGAATTTTGTACCATCATGGGCCATGCTGAAAATTAGTTCCCTCAATGGAGAGAGTACTGGGTCTGGAGTCAGGAAGACCTGAATTCAAATCCAGCCTCAGACACTTACTATGACTTAACCTCTGTCTGCCTCAGTTTCCTCTACTATAAAATGGATTTAATAATAGTATCTGACTCCCAGAGTTGTTGTGAGGATCAAATGAGATACTTGTAAAGTTATTAGCCCAGTGACTGGCTCATAGTAGGCATTTAATAAATACTTGCTTGCTTCTTCCTTCCATACAAGGCAGGGACTTCACTAATTGCTTCTATGAGTTTTAAGGGGTTTTGGATTGCTGGAACCTCTTGAGATAGACACAAAACTCACTCAGAAAGAATGTAAGTTTTCCAGTTCAAGTCATTTCTACGTTCCTTACTATCTTAAAAGAACCTCTCATCTGTGGCTCTAAGAAGTTGTAGCATTTTCAGTGGCCACACCTTGGTAAAACCTTCTCTTTCAGTGGACTAAAGCAGATTGAGGATAATGGAGGCCTCAAACAAGTCGATGAGTTAAGGGGGTGTCTACCTCAAGCATTCAAAGACTTTCCCTGTGGAATGGACAGATAAAAACAGTTTGTTCCAAGGGCCATGAAGGTCATTGAAGTAGGAACTATGGAGTGCTTAGAGCTTGGTGGGACATCTAAGAGCCTAAGGTGATGCATTGCATCCTGGGCCATTGCCAGTCATCTTGACATTTTTTCTGCCATTGGACTTTGGTGACTCTGGGAAAGAGAATGAGGCGGACAACTTTGCATAACTCTACCTCACTTAAATCCAGTTCAAGCAGGAGCCAGGATATCACCTATGATGTCATAGTTCCTCTTGGAAATTGAAGTACAAGCCCCCTGACCTAATTCTTTGGGTATGTCACACACTCCTGAATCCCGAAGCAGTGTGGTACATAGAACAAGGGGTTAGGAGGGCTAGGCATGAAATAGTCTATCTCTACCACACCATAAAGGCCAAACCCCTTGCCCTCCTGGGATCTCCACCCAGAATGCAGAATTAGTAGCACCCACCAGAGCCCTATAGCTAGGGGAAAATAAAAGAGTAAATGTTTTTACTGACTCAACATATGCTTTCCATGTTCAACATGCCCATGGAACAATTTGGAAAGAAAGGGGGCATTTGACAGCAAAAAACTCCCCTATCAAACATACCCTTTTCCTTTTATGTTTTGGCCTTGCCATAGTTATCTTTAATTTCCTCCAGGGAAATTGTCTTTTATGCCAGGGAAATTGTCCTTTCTCTATACTCCTATACTGCCTGTTTGGTCCTTGTTCCCTTGCAAGGTTTGTCTCTTCCAGGGTCCAATTGATCAACTTCCAGATGACTGCTCAGGCTATGTAACCTTTGAATGGGACCTAGTGAGACAGGGATAGCTCTATACCCCTTGCTAGCAGGAATCAGCTTCAGAAGTTGAGACCTTTGCCCCTTACAGCAAAAGAATTTGGGTCCCATTTGTTTGAGGGGAGAATGATGGGGTATAAGCTATGGGAGCTCCCTTGAACTCTCCTTGAATTTTCCAACTTGATCTGGCCATAAACCTTCCATTATCGTTACACCTAAATAAATCTCTGTTACCCTTAACCTAGCCCAGCCCTCCATAGTTTGTTATCTCCTGGTAGCCTTCATCTACTTCTCACCCTTAATCCTATTCTCTAGGTTCCTAGAGTTCAAGCTCTAGTCACCCCAGTCTACTGGCCACTCCCATCAAGATCCTCCTTGGACCCTTCCTCCAGTCACCCCAGACTACTTGGTCATCCCTAGATCCTTCCCACAGTCTTTCTGGATATAAGATCCATCTTGTCTTCATAAGAGTGCTCAGATTCAATCTAGTCTGCTTGTCAATATGAGTGTCACAAATGGCCAAATTACTTAAGAGTCTACTCAACATGGTGAATCTTTAATAAACTTTGCTTTTCTTTCACTGAAAAAAAAAAAGAAAACGAAGGACAAGCAACAAACAAATGTATATTATGTTCAATGTCTCTAGGAGAGTTGGGGGGCCTTTGGGAGTGAACTCTCATTTCTGCTCATAAGTCAGATATTGGTGTTCAAAGGAAAGACTTGGAGTTAGAGAATAAACAACTAAGAATATTGTTAGAGGAAGGCCTTTGAGACAACACAGTCCATTGTGTCTGACACAAAGGTTATCCTAATACTCAGGGACATCTATCACCTATCTTTAAGTTACCTTTTCAGGCTTTACTCATTCTATGATTCCTTATATACTGTAATTTCTAGCCAAATTGGGCTAATCACCATTTTTAAATTTTGCCCTGTCTTCTCTTGCCTAAATGCCCCTACTTCTGTGTTCCCTATATCAGGAAAGGACTATTCTCTCCATTTCTTCAAGGTACCACTACCTTCGTGAAGTCTTCCTCAATGCCCCCCGCCCTCCCATTTTCCCCTCATTGGAAGTAATGCCTCCCTTTTCAAATCTCAGACAGCTGAGGTGATAGTCAATGGGGAGCTATTGAATGTGTTTGAACATGGAGTGAGCTAATGTAATGAGATTTATATATTGGGAAGATAATACTGATTTAGAATATATTGGAAAAGAGAGAGGCCAGTTAATTGGCTAGAAGACTATTATGATAACCCAGGTGACAGGTAATAAGGGACTGAAGCTGGATAAAGGTTGTAGAAATTCTAAGAAAGGGTTTCTTCTAAAAATATTGTGCGCTTAGAATTCACAGGACTGAACAACTGATTGGATGTGTGGGCTGGAGAGGTTCAGCTTCTGAGTGGGTAATTTTGTTTTTTGTCTTTGTCCCAAATGCCTACCAGAGCGCTTGGCACAGAGTAAGCATTTTATAAACGCTTGTGAATCTATGATTTGCTCCAAGTTTATGAGTTTAAGTGACTGGAAAAATGGTGATCTTAATGGATAGAGATGGGGAAGTCAGGTGAGGCTGGTACAGAGTTGGAAAGTAGAAGATTTAAAGGACTGTTGGAAGGGAAATAGCTATTTTTTTTTCCTTTTTGTTGTTGTTTGTCCTTCATTCTCAAAGAGGACCATGACATCAGGGAATGATGACATGACTTGTAGTTGACTTGAATTTGGATGAGGGAGAGCTGTGCAAGGTCACCAGCCTCACTTTCTCCTCCAAAGCCATCTGGGTCCAGCGGCCTGATATTCATCAGGACAACTGGAGATGGATTGGGATGCCTTGGGAGACCCTGGCCCTTTTAGGGTAAGGTCTTTTCAGGTTCTCACTTTGAGTGAGGTTAGTCCCATTTTTTAAGAAGTGAGTCAAGGGATGGCCCCTTTAATAAAAACGGGGGTGGGGAGCAAATTGTATAATCATTAATACATGTTAGCTAATAGGGAAGGCAAAGGAGAAAATTAATCTTCCCCCCTTTCCCTGATGTGAGAACTCCGCTGATCAATGGCCAAAGTGCTGTCTGGGGAGGAGGGAAAAGAGAGCAAAACTGCCACAGTACAATGGGAATCATTTTCTATTAGTTTGCCATCTAGCAGCTCCGACTGTGCCTAGTTTCAAACCCCAAGGTGTGAACATCTGCCCCACCCTGTCACGAAAGTCTGAGCATAGAGCATATGATTATCCCTTCTCAACAGTCTTAAGTAGGGAGGGGACACAGTGTGACCTATCTCCCATCTGTGCCCTGAACCCAAAGGAGAGAATGGAACTCAGTGGGTGTCACTGTTCAAGCGCTTTTCATTAGCATTCAGTTTTGGTCTATTGCTTATGATGAGATAGGACAAGCCTTCTAAGAGTCCTCCATTAACTTTCATTCAAACACCCGAATCTCTTCAAGACAGTAAGAAGATACAGATGTCCTTGTCTTCAATGTCCTTTTATTAATCACCCTAAACTGGTTCTCAAGTGTCTCCATTCACCCATTCTCTAGCCTTACTTTCCTAATCTTTGTCGATTATGCCTCCATTTTTTTTTTGAAGACAGGGCAGTTGGCTCTTAAATGTTTCCTGCGGTCCTTTCATTTAGCTGAATTTTAAATATTTCAGCCAATTTGAAGAGTTCATAATGATGAATAAGATTAAGCTTGGAGCTTAACCTTTTGAAACCGGGTGACGCGTTAACTCGGCTGGAACGCTGGTTAATTTAACAGCAGGAGTTGAATTAACTTGTCACAGCTCTGCCATTGTTAAATTCCTTCTTCCTGATCCTTGTCCCAATCTCACAGAGTTAGATGCACTGGGACCAGGTCGATGAGCCAGAGAGAGGAATAGGGAAGGGTAAGGGAGGAGAGAAGGGATAGTGGAGAGAGTAAAACAGGTGACCAGAAATAACCAGGTAAGGAAGAGGTTAGTTCAAGAAACCAAGAAGAGAACAATTTATTGTAAACAGGGAAGGGAGGAATTAAAAAATCATAATGAAGAAAGGTAGGAAAAAAAAGAGAAAACAGAGAGGTGACATATGAAAGAGAAGAGTAAATTAGTATTGTCAACATATTTTTAAATCTATCTCTATAATTTCATCAGTATGGAGAATTAATTCCCAGTGGGGAAACTCCCTCTATTGCTACAGGTCAGCAACTCCTTTAAGGCTTAAACCCTGAGAATTGTCTGGGAGTACTGAGAGGGTAAGTGACTTACTCACAGTCTCATAGTCAGGATGAGGTAGAGACTGAACTTGAACCTAGATCTTCCTGACTCCAAGGTTGGAGCTTGCTAATTCACCAAGACAAATTGCTTCTCATTCTGGTTCTTATCTTACTGAAAATTGAGTGTACAAAATACCCAGTATGTTGAATATATGAACAGTAATAAAAAAGACATTATTTTTATCCTCAAGGAACTTATTTTCAACTGTAAAAGTTTTAACATGTATGCAGATAAGTATGGTCCCCTATAAGGTTACCTAGTATGCTAGTATAGTCCCCTGTAAGATTACATTCCATTATCCTGCAGAATAGAAGTGGAGTCACCATTTTTGACAAGCCAGGACTCCAAAATGAGCAGCAATAAGTCCATGGTTTTTTGTTTCTTTGTTTTTTTTTTAAAGTCCTAACTGTTCTTTATAGAGGAAAAAGTAAATTTGTTCCTGAAAATATATTCCATAGAGATTGTCTTGCTTTAGCCAAATTAGAGAGATATTTTGTTAGTTCTACTTACCCGTAACATTTTAATACTCACACTTTCTTCTCAAACATCCTAGCACATATCTGTTCACACAGAGGGAACCTGATAAGGAAGAGATAGAAAGGAAAGCACAAAAGGAGCAAGATAATAAGGGTAGACACTGAGTGAGAGGAGGGTCAAAGAAGTGGTCAGAGGAAACAAGGGAGTTCTCTTTTTTGGGGGGGGTGGGGTAGGAGATGATACTAGGGGCCAGAACACAGATGAGATTTCTGTGAGCGATTCAGGAAAAATACAACTGAGATCTGCAGGCATAGGAATGGGGTAAACACCTACTGCTCCCTAAAACAAGAAAAAGACCACTGCTGGGAAGGAGTGGTTCTATGATTGTTGTCACTTTGTAAGGAACTAGGTCCAATATGCATTATTTTCTAGTCTCACTATGTACTATTCACCAGGCAGCAGAGAGCTGTAACACAATTTGTAGACAAACCTTTAGGGGAAAAAGACCCGGTGACACCTCAAATACAGACGAACCTAAGCAGCATGCTTCTAAGCACCAGTCACTTTGGGTCCCATCAATAGAGATCACACAGAGCCTTTCTCTCTCAATTGTTTTGGTAGCGCCTTAACTTAACACCGAGAGGACATTTTCTTTTCTATTTGTATTATTTTGTTGCAGGGCTCATGTTCCTCCACCGATACTGTAACAGGTTTTCAATTTCCAGGATGGTTGCCTGAAAGACTGTTGGCTGTATAGGAGCCTAACTGGAGCTCAGTGGTTGGATCTGAAACGGATTACTAAGGATTCCAGGGCATTTTGCTTCTGTCCAAAATTACTTTAAGGTATAGGCATCAGATGGCTGGGCTGTGTCTGATGGATCAAGAGAATGGAACGAGTGAGAGAAGGTGAAAGGGATAAGGGGAAGATAGAGGACAAAGGGAAGATCAGAAAATGCAGTGGGAAGAGAGGAAAAGAATGAACAATATCTCATTTAGTGCCAAGAGAGAAACTCTGACAAGGTATTTTAAATTGACTGAGATGCGTAAAGAACGCAAAGCCATTTTTGAATCTAGCCTAGGATCATGTAAGCAATACGTTTTGCAAAGTAAATAAGATGAAAAGGAATGAGTAGGTAAGATTATTTTTTTTAGGTAACTTCAGAAATGCATGGGATGCTCATGGTTCTCTCATTTTGCAAAAGCAAGTCACTTTCATTCTGCTTAAGAAATATTACATATAATGATAGAGGACTGTTGATAGATGGATGCATGTTGGCCAAATTTGAAGGATAAAAATTAGCATAGTGCTTTCTCAGTCTTGATTATATCCTATGTTCTCTCACTTTTCTAAACATTGCACTAAAATTAAATAAAAATCCCTTGAAGGGAAAGATTTTGTCCTTTTGTGGCATATAAAAACACCAAAAATCACATTTTTTACTTTCCTTGCTACCCTTCTGTTTCCCTTTATAATACAACTATGTGTATACATATACAGTCAATCCTCACTTTCATGGGGTAACAGCTCTAGAAAATGGCACAAAAATTAAAAATGTGAATGTTGATACATTGAACCTATGGGAAATAGAGGGTTGGGTTCCTGCAACCACCCAAAACTGTAATCTTTTTGCTAGAATTTGCCGAAGATACACTTTTATGCTAACAATTCTTTATAGCAAAACATTAATTCTGATAATATGCACTTTTATTAACACAGTAGCCACGAAATAACATAAAATTCAGGGAGAAGAGAGGCAGCATTGGACAAAAAGGGAAGGGGCAAGGAGCAGTGATGTTAGAAGAACCCCAGAAGGGAAAGGACCAACCTGCCATCTCTAATTGCCCTTTCCCCTCCATAGTTGAACTGTTCCCCCTTGAAAAGTATACGCCGCCAAGTGATTCTTTGGCACCTGTCTGAGCTTGGAATTACAGGGGTTGATTGGTCAGGCAGCAGGCCAGATATGGTGGCCAGGGCTTCAAGGTGAGAGGGGTGGCCACCATCTCATTTATCCATAAACTTAGCTGCTTTTCTGTGTGTGTGTGTGTGTGTGTTTTAAATTCCCTCCTCTTGCCCTTGCATGTTTAGGAGAGGATTTATGAACACTTTTACAAATACTTTCTTCCTTTTTGTGGATATAATGAATAGTCGCCTCATTAATACCAAAGTGGAGGCTGACAGCAGTTTCAGACATTCAGGCACTAAGTTTATCTAACATTTTTGTTTTCTCACTAAACTTTTGCACACTTGGACTTAGGGCCATGGATTTGCACCATGCTTTGAGAGCATAATTATACCACAAAACTTGAATTTTAATGGCAAACAATGAAAATGTGCAACAAATACAGGGGGAACTCTACTTTGCAATAGCAGGTGAACAAGAACAGTGAAGCATCTAGTAGGGCAGCACCCACTCCACAAACTTGCACATGTTATGCCTCTCATTTTTTTCTCTACTGCACATAGCCACAAATGTGCTTGGTTGCCATGAGAAAGTGAAAATGAAGATATTAATGAAACCACTAGGATGCTTGAAGTTGGCAAAGTTAAACATGAATGTTGAGGATTGATTGTACTTTTTTCTCCCCTAGTAGAAGTTAAGTTCCAAATGGCCCAGGGACCCTGTGTTATGGGAATCTAAAGATCTTCCCTGCCCCAAGGCCCTTTGCTAATGTGGCTACGTGACTCTGAGGACCCTTGGATATTTGAAAGTATACTCTGTTCCTTAATAGGCTGAATGTGGTCA
>CM053588.1:248998720-249016677 GCA_028646515.1 Pseudochirops corinnae
CATTTTGAGTTGCTTTCCTTTAGAAAAGCAGATCTAAGAACCTGTGCTAGTAGCCGCCCTAGGTATGCTAGGGTGCTTGTTGTTACACCCTGTTTTATTCTTCTTTGTATTCCCCTCCCCCCATAAGGCTTAGCCCAGTATCTTGCACCTGAGGTGCTCAATAAATGTTTGTTGATTGAGTAAATAGGATGCACAGCATCCAGGACATGACACTTCCTGAGAGCAGACTTTTGTATGAAGTGTATTATTTTTATTCTTCAGCAAGTTACTCAAGTATTAAGAGGACTTTATTTCAAAGTATTTTCTTATAACATGATAGGGAAAGTCTAGAAGAATATTCTAAAGAACACAAAAGAGCGCTTTAAATATCATTAGGTATCTCTAAAATACCAGTATGAGGCTGTTAGACCTAATAGTTTTTTCTTTTTCTTTTTAATATTAGCACATCATGGACTAAACTATCTCTCTATTAATTTCCCAAGACTTAGGAGACCTGGTCTCTGCCAAACTCAGGAAATACACATCTTATTCTCCGAAGAATGCCCTTTTTTTTTCTTCCCATGGTGGTGATCAAGGGCTGTCTGACCTTAAAGAGAATAAAGACTTATTAGTTCAAGAGCAGAATTGGGGATTTTCTTTGTCCCTCAAGAGACTCCATGCTGTGAGTGTGACCTGAAAGCCCTTTGCATACTGGGTCCTTCATTCAATTCATTTCTACATTTCATAAATCATGTTTGGTGTTAGGAATACAGTTAAAAAAATGAAACCATCCATACCTAACCTCAAGAAGCTTCGATTCCACAGTAGGAGAAAAATATACTCAGATAAATCAATATAATATAATTTCAGAGTTGGGGAGAACACTGAGGAAGACAGGGGAATGAGGAAATACACTTATTATTTTTAAATAGCATTTTTTCCAATTACATATAAAGGCATTTTAATATTCATTTTTAATAAAATTTTGAATTCCAAATTTTCTCCCTCCTGACTTGCCTTACCCCTTCCCTAAGATTGTAAGCAATTTGATATAGGTTATATATGTATAATCATGTAACACCTATTTCTATATTTGTCATGTTGTGAAAGAAGAAACAGTCTGAAAAACAATTACAGTTTGCAAAGTGAAAAAAAAATCATAGAAAAAAAGAACATGGATACAGAATGCTTTGATTTGCATGGAAACTCTATCAGTTCTTTCTCTGGATGTGGATAGAATTTTCCATCATGAGTCTTTTGGAATTGCCTTGGATCATTGCCTTGCTGAGAAGAGCTACATCAGTCATAGTTGATTATCACACAATGTTGCTGTTACTGTGTACACTGTCCTCCTTTGCATCAGTTCCTTAGTCTAGGAAAGGCATTTAGGTAGAGACCATCACTTGAGATGAACTTTGAAGGAAGCTAGGGGCTATACAAGGTGAAGTTGAAAACAAAGGACATTCTAGGCATGAGGAATAGCTTGTACAAAGGCACAGGAGAAGGAGTTTCTTTTGGTATTTAGTGAGTGGGTTAAATCCATTCCCTATCTCCACCCCTTTTCTTAAAGGCAAATCCCATTTCATTACTTTAGTGGTATGGTCTCTGGATTTATCCATTTAGATTCTTGGCTTGGCCACCACCCACCAGGAAAATTTTACCCCTTTCGCTCCATGCTGTATTTCACTTCATTCAAACTAGTACCAGGGGTGTCCTGGTAAATGTTTAATAACTTTCTCTCTGAAAAAAAAAATGTGTACAACACACTTTTAAATTTAAGCTGCATTGGTAACATTTTTCCATCACTCTCTTAAGTCTAGGCAATTAACAAAACAATCAATCAAGACTTGTTTGGTGTTATTGATGATTTCTAAGGTAATAGGTAATATTCCTGTGTAAATGCTCACACTGAAAATTTAATAATTGAAGATGGTTAACTACATATATGTATAGTATATAGTTATATATGTATAACACATATGTGTATATTTAGTTAACCATGTTCAATTGTAGTATGCTCAGGGATGTGCTGAGCTAGCTTTCTATGTGTGGTTAAACATACCTATATGTTTAAAAATATGTACACATATACAAAACATATATATATGTATATATATATATATACACACATATACACAAAACATTATAATACTTTATACTCATAGGAGCAAAAAGGATAAAAGAAATTAAAATAACTACCATGTAGACTATATGCCTCTAACTTTTTTCAGATCATGAAAGCCTAAATTTAATCTCTAGGCATACTCTAATCTCAAAAGGTCCAGGTACAGTTTGCCTAGACTCCAGCCTCCTCTATTACAGGAAGGAAAACATATAAGCCATGTGTCCAACAGGGTCCCAGTTGTCTAGGCCCTGTAAGTCCATGCTGACTTTCTACTAGAAGAGGACAAAGTCACAGTGCCATCAGTTAAAGAATGGGTATCCTATACCCTACTCTATATGGTTCCTTCAGACCATATCCTGAAAACTTACATATCCTGAAAAGTACAAACTTTAGTTATGACTGGGAAAAAATGTGAACTCTGCTAGATGTGGACATGATACCTCAGCCTCTGCCAACATCTATATTCTGAGCCAAATAATCACCCTAGCACCTTAGTGTTGTCTGATGTCTCTGTCATTTCCACGATCACCCTTGACCATCATCTTTCAGCACTTATTTATTGAGTGTTCTTAGGGACAATTTTAAGCAAGACTAGAGCATCTCACATAAACTGTGTAGAAGCTGACTATGTTGAGGTATGTTTAGTAACTCCTCCTATTTCAGGGTACTGACGTATAAGTGGAGTCCAACAGAAGAGAGTTTGTCTTGGTACATGTTGCCTGGATGTCTTCTAAGAAAAACAGGAAATGGAGGATTATGATGAGTAAGATGATAGGTGATGATGGGCATGATAGAACAGGTACCTCTAGGCACAGAAGAAAGATTTGAGTTTTATTTGTGTTCTTTTATAGATGTCTTCCTTTAAATCAACACTTAAACTATATCAAGACTTCCTTGTCTTTTTCTCCAGCTGACATCCATGGAAATCCTGCTTTTCAAGGTTTGCTTTTGAGGTACCACTGAATCTAAGGAAACCAGTGAGGTGGGATTTTTATTACAAGTCCCAACACAGCAAGTTCATGTGGATTCTGATGTTGCCTGCTATGTCTGCTCCTCTGTGGGACAAAACTGATCAATAATTTCTAGAGATTCATCCTGACTGTGCCAAAGAAAAACACAAAGAAAGAAGACCAGAACCATTTTGAATGGAATGCTGACAGGAAAACTCCAGGAAAGCCATGAAATGATGCTGCTTCAGTTGATATGTAACTGCATGACTACCCATGAGTGAATGGGAGACATTTGATCTCCATCTCACTCAAACAGCTGACAAGCATATATTAAGGGGCCACTGTGTGCCATACAGTGTTCCAGGAACTGAATACACAAATGCCAAGAATGAAACAGTCTCTCCTCAAAGAGCTTACATTTCAATGGTGGAAACAACAGGTACGTGAATAGGTACGTGCAGAAAAATATGGAGATAATAAATACAAGTAAATATAAGGTATTTGGGAAGGAATTCAAGAATAGGAAGGATGCTGGGTAGAGATGTACATTTAGGAAGTAGGCAGTTTAAGAGGAATGTTGAAAGTTGAGGTTGGTAAAAGCTCTTCATGTAAATTTCAGGAACTACAATTGATCATGCAGGTATGGGCTAAATGACTGCATTAGAAAATGATTTAAAATGTTCTTATCTTGGTAAAGTTTTCTCTGGCTAAATAGCACTATGGTTATATAGCATAGCAGTCAAGGTGGTGGAGCTCAAAGAGGAGTCTAGTTCTCCTACAATATTCTCTGGCAACAATTTAAAAAGGGAACAAGATTTAATAATGATCAAGAAATCCAAAGAGAAATGTCAATAAGTCCCTTCATGTAGCCAAAGACTGCACAAAAGGTCACCTTAGGTGTTGGTAGAGGCTTCCCACTAGGGAAGTCAGTAAAAGCTTTGATGAACAGCCCAAAAGCTGCTATCAGTGCCCTGACCAGGGATGTCCTGGGGAAGAAGGAAGCCTATAGCAATGCCCCCACCTGAGGTACTACAGGGAGACTAGGGGTTGGAAGCCTATAGCAATGCTCTGACCAGAAATTTCTGATTGGCCTCCCTAATCTTAGTGCCTTCCCTCTGAAATTATCTCCAATTTTGCTATGTATTTGCTTGTTTGTTTACAGTTTGCATGCTCTCTCCCACATTAGAGCGTAAGTTCCTTGAATACAAGGACCATTTTTGCCTTGCTTTGAGCCCTGAGTACTTAGCACAGTGCTTGGCACATAGCAGGCACTTAACAATGCTGTCAAGTTGACTTGCAGATGATATGGTTTATTTAAGGAATAGTAGAGATTCAGTCAAAATTAATTAAAACAATCACTTCAGCAAAGTAGCAGGAAAAAAAATAAATCTACACAAGCAATTAGCTTTTCTCTAATTATCAACAAAACCCAGAATGAAGAGATAGAGAAATTCCACTCAAAATAACCTTGGAATAAATAAAATATTTGGGAATTCATGTACCAACACACACACACACACACACACAAGAATTATATAAATACTACTATAAAATAGTTTATAGAAGTAATGAAATCAACTAAATAATTGGACAAATACTAATTTTACTTATGATTTGGTCATGCAAGTGTAATAAAAATGACAATGTTACCTAAAGTAGTTTGCCTATTTTAAAATTTATTTCATTCAATCAAACTATCCAAGGAGTTACTTTATGAAACTAGAAAAACAAGGATAAAATTCATCTGGAAGAACAAAATTTCAATCATTTTAAAAGAAATTACAGAAAAAAGTGGGAAGGAAGGGATTTTTAGCAATATCAGTTCTCAAATTATACTATTCTGGCTTTTGAAGATGAGAAGAATTTTTGATAATGAGTCAGCCTGTGAAGGAGGTGAAGTATGGCTGAGGTCCTTCCTGAAATAAATGTCCCAGTGAAGGAGTTACTGATCAATAGAGTACTATATCAGGGTGGAGATTTCTTCTGAGTGAGATGATAGATGAGACAAAAGAAGCCAAGGAAGAGAACAAAAACCAAGAAGCCTGAAGAAAGAGAGCAGAAACAGAAGCAGAGTGGAGTCAGTCAAGCTGGGTGGATAGTTCATAAAAAGTAGCTGAATTGAGATCTGAAGCAAGGATTTAGGGCAGGAGTGGATAGCATGTGGCCTTGAGGATGTAGCCCTCTAGGTCCTCAAGTTCAGTCTTTTGACTGAATCCAAATTTCACAGAACAAATCCCCTTAATAAAAGGATTTGTTCTATAAAACTTGGACTCAGTCAAGAGGCCGCACCCAAGGACCTAGAAGGTCACATGTGGCCTGGAGGCTGCAGGTTCCCCATCCCTGGTTTAGGGCCTGCATTTCCCCCAAGCTGAGCTAAGTAGAGTAACAGCATGTTTACATCTCTTGCTGGGAATTGATCTGAGTAGAGGAAATCTTTGCTTTGGGAGCAGATTGGAGGAAGAAGCTGCTAACAGAGTGGACTGGGAAAAGGAGAAGTTTGTCTTTCACTGCCTTGAGAAGAGAAAACACCTCACTTATTTGTCTGACTTACCCATTACTCTCACCTATGACTTGAGAAGGAGCAATCCTTCAGAGAGCAGCCAAAAAGTTTTCTGTAATTCCCAGGTTTAGGGGAACTGCTTTTGTTAAAATAGTACAATACTACCTTAAAACACAATCAAGCAGTAGTTTGAGTAGAGAAGGTAGAAGTGACCCACATAGTAAGGTACATTTTGGTGTAGATGATTTTCTGAGGAAACCAAGGATATTCGCCCTAAAATCCAGATTTATGTTGCCTGTGGCTCCTGGCTATGTTTCTGTGAGTATATGCCCATTCTTCCCTATGGACAATGTACTCATTGGTGAGAGTGAGATCTAAGTATATGGCTGAACCATTATTCTATGATCTTGCTTTGAATTCTCATTAGTGTTTCATGATTAAGAATTAATAGTGTTATTTTGTTTAATTTGTTTAAAAAGAAAGCACAGAACTGATCTAACCATTCTGAAGAGTAATTTGGAACTTTGCCCAAAGGGCTATAAAACTGCATATCCTTTGATCCAGCAATGCCACTACTAGGTTTGTATCCCAGCGAAGTTGTAAAAAGGGAAAAGGACCCACATGCACAAAAATATTCATAGCCGTTCTTTTTGTTGTAGCAAAGAATTTGAAATTGAGCATTTGAAATTGAGAAGATGCCCATTAATTGGGGAATGGCTGAATAAGTTGTGGTATATGAAGGTAATGGAATACTATTGTTCCATAAGAAATGAACAGCTGGATTTCAGAAAAACCTGGAAAGACTTACATGAACTGATGTTGAGTGAAGTGAGTAGTACCAGGAAAACATTGTACACAATAACAGCAACATTGTGTGATGACTGACTTTAATACGCTTAGCTCTTCTCAACAATACAATGATCTAAGATAATTCCAAAAGACTAATGATGGAAAATGCTATCCACATCTAGAGAAAGAACTATGGGGTCTGAATGCAGATAGAAACATACCATTTTCTCTTTTTTGTTTTTTCTTTCTTTCTTTCTTGTGGTTTTCCTCTTTTATTCTGATTCTTCTTTCACAACAAGATTAATATGGAAATATGTTTTATATGATTGTACATGTATAACTTATATCAGCTTGCATACTGTATTGGGGTGGGGGGAGAAGAAGGAGGAGGACAATATAGAACTCAAAATTTTATAAATTGAATATTGAAAACTAAAAATAAATTAAAAAAGAAAAAAAAGAAACCACACTTAGTAGAAGCTTAAGAGCTTTAGCTGTTAGTAGTAGATGAATAGTTCATCCACATTAACCTCTAACTTAGAAAATTGGTGTACTGTGGAGTGAATGCAAGTTGAGTGAGTGAGCCAGCCCAGAGAGAGAAGGGTTGGCAGGGTGCCACAACCACACTACATATAAATGGCCACAACTTGAGCAAATTAGAAGAGCAGGAAAGGAGATTCATTTCATGACTATGGACATGGGAAGAGTTCTTGATCACAAAAGAGGGTAGAGGGTATTATAGGAGATAAAATGGACAATTTAGGTTATAGAAAACTGAAAAGCATTTTTTCTTTTTACAAACAAATTCAATTTAGACAAAGTTAGAAGGGAAAGAGTTAACTGGCAAGAATCTTTGCAGTAATTTTTTTCTAATAAAGATTTTATATCAAGACATATAGAATGTATTCAAATATATAACAACAAAAGTCATTCTTCACCATATAAATGGTTAAAGACTATGAAGAGATAGTTTTCAAAAAAAGAAATACAAGCAATTAATAATCATACAAAATGCTTCAAATCACTTATAATATGATAAATTCAAATCAGAAAAATTCTGAGGTTCTACCTCACAATGATCATATTGACAAAAACTGAAAATTGCCACTTTTGGAAAGGTTATGGGAGAATGGATATCGTAATGATATTAGTGGAGCTGTGAATGAGTTCAGCCATTCTGGAAACTAATTTGGAACTTGAAAGTAAAATGTCACCAAACTATTCATAGTTTTTGGCCCAGTGATATCACTATGAGGCCTATACTGAAAGTGGTAAAAAGAGAGTGTCAGTACAAAATATTTCTAGCAGCATTTTTTGTTGTCAAAAAGAACTGGAAACATGATATGCCCATCAGTTGGGGAATGTCTGGACCAATCACAGTATATGGATATAATGGAACATAATTGTGCCAAAAGAAATGATGGAATAGACAATTTCAGAGAAACTTGGGAAGATTTTTATGAACTGAGGCAGAGTCAAATGAGCAGAATCAGTAGAACAATTTATATAATAACTATAACATTGTGAGAAAAAGCAGCGTTGAAAGATTTGAGGACTCTGACAAATACAAATTACTGCAGAGGACTAATGATGAAACATTCTTCCCACCTCCTGACAGAGAGGTAATGTACTAGCAGTGCAGAATGAAACATGCGTTTTCAGACATGATCAGTGTGTGTGTTTGGTTTGTTTGGCAATCTATATTTGTCATAAGGTATGATTTTTCTATATGGGGAGGGGGACTTTGAAATGGGAGGAGGGCTAGTGGTAGTATGGCTTCTCACAAAAAGGAAAAGAAAGAAGGAATATGAAGGTTTAGAAAGAAACAAAGATAACCTTGAAACTAATGGATTTAATTTATTATATACTTTAACAAAGGAAAAAGTTGAATTATCATGGGGATTCACTGTTTTGTATGCAATCTGCTTTTTCTCTTCTTGTTTTATATGGAATTATTTCTGTTTGTTGAGTTAAGAATAACTAAAAATAAACATTTGAATAAAACACATGAAAAGAAACATTGTTTTGATTTTCCAACTGCCTTATCTTCAGTTCTAGCAGGCAATTTATATAACTACTTATACAACAACATAATAAGTGATATCTTCCTTAATTTGCCTTTTTCTGAGCAGTCCTATTGCAGTGCTTTGTGTTTTATTAGGAACTTCTAAAGGAAAACATTATCCCTATCTTGTTGAGTTTAGAGTGTCTACTAGTTGGGATACAGGGATGCCAGTGTTGCTGGGCATTGTTTGGTTGTGGATGTGATCAAGTCCCTGGATTTTTAATAGAACTTTTAGCAGAAGCAATGTCAGAATAAGGTATGTACCAGCAATGAGTGGGTAGGGGAGATTGATAGCAAAGGCCTAAAATAATAGAAGAAGAAGGAATTGAGTGGGGGGGGGGGGGGCTGGTGGTAAAGAAAGCAGGTGAGATCTATCCACAGAAATGGGAGCAATAACGGAAGTGGAAATGGGACTTGGAGCAAGTCAATGGGCCAAGAAATAGAGGATAGCCCTCCTGCCCCAAACATAAATGCTTAACTTTTACTCTTAGCTATGAGTTATTTTACGTTGGATTTGCATGCCCCAGAAATACTCCCTTCTGTTCTCATCACTCTCAACCACCCCTTTTTGTGGAACCATGGAAAGAATATTGACTAGAATCAGAGCATTCTGGTTAAAGTCCCATTTCTAACTCTTACTTTGTTGACCAAATTACTTAACCTCCGAGTCCCAGTTTACTCATCTTAATATGAGCAGCTGGAATTGATGACCTTTGAGATTCCTTTCAGCTTTTGATACATGATTCTATGATTCTCATCTCTTTTTTGTTTCTACTTTTCCTATCCTCCTTTTATGGGAATTCTGGAAAGCTCCATTCTCAACCTTCTTTTTTTCTATCTCTTTACTTCAAAAATCTTTTTTTTTTTGAGGGCAAGTGGGGTTAAGTGACTTTCCTAAGGTCATACAGCTAGTAAGTGTTAAGTATCTGAGACCGGATTTGAACTCAGGTCCTCCTGACTCCAGGGCTGGTGCTCTATTCACTGCTCCACCCAGCCACCCTCAAAAATCTTATTTAATCCTGTGACTTTGACTTTCTCCTCTATATACATCTATTTCTATATCTCCTCCCAAATCTAGACACAACTTTTCCTCTGAGTTCCAATCCGATATCTCTAACTCCTACTGAACATCTCATGGATGACTCTCTGGCATCTTAAATTCAACGTGTCCAAATCTTAACTCATTTCTGTTGATGCCTGCTCCTCTTCCAACTTTTCTATCTAACAATACCAGTTACCAGGGCTCAAAATTTTGTGATCATTTTTTACTTTTATCTCTTTTATCCCCACTAAGTCTTGTCGATTCTACTTCTCCAGTATGTCTTCATAGTTGTCTCTTCCTTTCCCATCCCACTGCCATGACTGTAGTTCAAATCTTCATTATCTCTCAGCTGTACTATCAGTAATAGCCCCTGAGCTGGTCTCCCTATCTCTAATTTTCTCTCTCTCCAATCACTCTACTGCCAAAGTAATCTTCCTAATGCACAAGTCTGATCAGACCATTTCCATGTTTAAAGATAGGCCTTCAGTGAAAAAATACAACAATATTTTCTCAGCATTCTGTGACCTCCCTGATTCAGATCCCGACTATAATTCTAGACTTAATTCATACCATTAAACTTCAGGTACTCTTTAATCTAGCCAAACTTGGAGGGAAAGGAAGGGAATGAGCATTTATATAGTACCTACTTATATAGTGCTGTAGTAGACTAGACTTTCAGGGGTCCCCCGGCCCCATTAAGGAAATGCTCTCCTCTTCTGTGAGGTCACTAGGCAGATATGCAGGAGGAGTATAATCTTGTTTGTTGATGCCTCCATTGGTCCTATGAATAACTAAAGAAAATTCAGGGTAGTTAATTAGCAAGTCTTGTTTGTGACTACCTGTTTGTTTGTGCTTCTGGACATGGTCATAGGATAAAGTCTTAATGAATAATTAGCCTTAGGCTGGGGTAGGGAGTGGTCAAGACCAAAGGAGGGTCCTTGCATTCTGGTTACATAAGAATTTCTGCTAAAGGGAATATAAACCTTGTAAATTTCCTGTATCTTTGGCTCTGTATGAAATGGTTCTAGAATAAACAGACTATCGAATACATCCCCATCTCTCTTTACTCAACTGGTTGCTAGGCCATGCAACTGTGCTGGTCACAGTATAGTGCCAGGTACTATGCTAAGAACACACATATGATCTCATTTGATCCTCACAACACCTCTGTGAGTTAAGATGCTTATTATCATTTCCTTCCCCACCCCAACCCCTCCCATTTTATTGTTGAGGAAACAGACAAACAGAGATTAAATGACTTGTCCACAGTTATAAGACAAGATTTCAACTCTGGTCTTCCTGATTCCAGGCCCAGTGCTCTATTCATTGTACCATTTAACTACCAGGGATCTGGTCCTTTCCTGTCTCTATACACTTGATCAAGGTTGTTCTCCATGAATGGATTAGATTCCCTACATGACTTTACTTGTTGAAGTCCTTTCCCATCAAGATGTAGCTTGAGTATTATCTTCTTCATGAAGTTTTCCTTGATTTATCCACTATAAGTCATTTCTCCCTCTTCAAATATCTTATGCCATTTAAAAACCTATCCAGGGTGTTTTTTTGTACTGTAATTATATTATGGCTATTTGTATACCTGTTTTGTCCTCATTACTGGACTATAAACTTCTTTTTCTTTGTAAATAGCTTTTCTCCATTTTTAATTTATGAAACAACAAGTGTTTCCATAATATAGTAGAATTTAAAAAAGATGATTGCACATGAAAACTGCAGATCTATTATGAACAACTAGCTATTCCTTTTAAATATATAATAACATTATCATGTAACTTTTTTCTCCTTTTTTCTTCCTTCCTTCTCCCACCCTAGAGATGGCTACCATTAGATACAAATATGTATGTGTATGTATGTGTATATATCTTTATATACTCATACATACATACACGCATATAGGTATGTAAACTCGTTCTATACATACTTCTATTTATCAGTTTTTTGTCTGGATGCAGATAATGTCTTCCTTCACAGGTCCTTTGTGGTTAATTTGAATATTTGTAATAGTCAAAATGACTTAGTTTCTCAAAGTTGTTTTTAAAATAATATTACTGTTACTGTATACAACATTTTCTTGGTTCTGCTCATTTTTCTCTTCATTATTTCATGCAAGTCTATCCATGTTTTTCTACAATCAACAACAAGCTCATTATTTCTTAAAGTATAGTAGTATTCTGTCACAATCATATACCACAACTTGTTCAGACTGTAAACTTTTTGAGGGCAGGGATTCTTTATGTTTATAACTTGCCAAGGATAAACCAGCAACTACCAAAAATATGCCTACTTTGTCGTCTCTATTGACAAATATTTATGAAGCTGGTTTATGGAATTTGAAGGATGCCCCTGTTGAAAACATAATAAGGAAATAAGTAGACCTTTAAAGTTAATTTTCTATACTAGCCTTGTTTATCTTCACGATCACAAAATGCCTGAGAAGTATAAAGAATATTATTCTACTATTTTTATTTTTTATTGATTTCAATACATCATTTTGTACTGTAAAACATAAAACACAAAATATAAGATTTGTAAGGCACCTCAGAAGTCATATGGCTCAACCCATACTTAACCAACCCATACTTGAAAGACAAAATCTTTCATAAGTGGCATCTTCTTGAAGACTTTCCAATTTAGGGGGAACCCAACCACCTCCAAATGCAGACTATTCCACTCATAAAGAAAACTAATTGTTAGAAATATTTCATAATCAAACACAATCCTTCATTTTTATAACTCCTACCCATTATTCCCCATTCCAATCAGAGGGTAAGCAAAATAAGTCTGCTTCTTGTTCCACATGACAATCCTTCAAGATTTTGAATTTAACCTGCCATATTCCTCTGTGTCTTCTGTTATACAGGCTAAGAATTCTTAATTCCTTCAACTTATTCTCATGTGGCTTATACTCACTTCCTTTAAATCAACCTGGTCATCTTCTTCTGTACCTATTCCAACTTGTTTGTTCCCTTCCTAATATATGGTACCCTAAAACCCTAATTTTTTTCTTATTATTGTCTGGTCATATCATTCAGTTGTACTGGTGGTATTGTTTTTTTACCCTAATCATAGACATATTTATTCCTATTAAATTTCAGTTTATTGAAATTTGGTCAATTTTTCTAGCCTGTTGATAATATTTTAAAATTCTAATTCTGTCTTCCAACATGTTAGCTCTATCCCACTTAGCTTTATGCCATTTACAAATGTGATAAGACAGTTTTCTGTATATAGCAATGTTCTGACTCTATTTTCCCAAAGTGAGAGTAGCTATATCACTTCCTTATGATTTAGGGAGTACCTCTAAGGGGTCAAGGTGATTCTTCTCTAATGCTATCAGCTCAAATCCCCATTCTGTTATGTCCTCCCACTGTTAGCCTCCAGTGATTAGTTCCCTAGTTCCTTTTAAATAATTCATATCAATTAGCTTTTGCAAATTACTGTGAAAATACAGCATTAACTGTATATATATCTCTTTCCCCTCTGCCTCCCACACCACTACTTGCAAACATTCTCTTGTGCATTTTCAGTTTCTGGGGAGAATGGCTCAAATTCAAAGTAGGTTGTCTAAAGCACTGATCTTACCAAGTTTGCTTTCAAAAGCGGCAAAACCAAAGATGGATCTATCTCTCTTACTACTGGATTGGGCCAGGTAGGTAATATGGGACTTCTCTCCTCATTGTCTGGTTTCTAACAAAGCGCAGCATGGATTCTAGCGTCAGGCTCACTTTCTTGACCTTTTAAAGCTCACAGGGTCATAGCCAATGCTAGTCTCCTTCACCTTAAAGGAAAGAATGGATAGAGCAGGCCTATGTGCTCTCAGATTCATGCTGTCTCTTGGTAAAAGAGGGGCCTCCTACCTCAAGACTCCTACTTGTTTCAGCAACAATCCTCCTTCTCTAACATCAGCTAGACCAGTAAGTATTAGGGCCAAGAGACCTCCCATGGTTGACTAGTAACTTTTGATAGCACCCCAATTCTAGCTACATAGTAAATGAAAAAGCCTCATCTTCAACATGTGATTAGTAGAGTAGAATCACTAGCAGTGTCAGTGCATGGTCCATAGTTCATGTAAGTGTTTTTATTAGCCAAGACTATTGAATGTGTTCATGAAGACTTGGTTCATTGGCAAGACTCTCATTACACAATGTGTCCCTAAAGCACTGACATTTGTAACACCATGTATACAAATTCATCCAAGTCACTGGTAAACAGCACAGAGAAGACAATAAATTGTGGCTCACAATAAGAAATTCCTCTTAAAGTTGACAGTGACTCAATAATATCTTTTCTTTAGGTCTAGTTATTTAATCAGTTTGAAATTTATCTGACAGTAATATTTTCTGATTGATACATCTTCATCTTGTCCCAGGGCACCATGGGAAACTTTGTCAAATGATTTACTAAAATCTAAGTATTCTATATCTGTGGCATTCTCCCAAATACCAATCTAGTAACCCTGTCAAAAATGAAATGGGTTTACAAGTAATGTAAAGGATATTGCCATCAGGTATGACTGGAAAATTAGGTGCTTGCATATTAAATGTGAGGGATAGCTAAGGTTGGTGGTATGCACCTATAATCCCTGCTGCTGAAGAGTCTGAGGCTGGTAGGTAGCTTGAATTTGGTAGTTGTGAACTGCAGTCAGTCCATAAGCATTTACTAAGTGCCTATTATTTGTGCTAAGCTCTGGGGTGACAATGAAAGGTAAAAGACAATCCCAGCTCTCAAGAAGCTCAGTCTAATGAGGGAGACAACACACAAACAACTATGCAGGCATTATTTACAGGATGAACTGGAAATAGCAGGAGGGCACTAGTATTAAGAGGACTCAGGAAAGGTTTCCTGTAGAAAGCATAATTTTATCTGGGACTTGAAGGAAGCCTGGGAAGCTAGGAGGTAGAGATGAAGAGGGAGAATATTCCAGGCATGAGGGACAACTAGTGAAAATGCCTAGAGTTAAAAGAAGGATTATCTTGTTTGAAGAATGGCCAGGAGGCCAACATCACTGGATCTCAGAGTATATAACAATGTATAAAAATATTAAAAAAATCAAATGTGTAAAAATATATAAAGGAGTATATAACAATATGTACAAAGATGGAAATATTGTGTGTAGAGGAGTTCAAGTTACGAAAGGCTTTGAATACCAAGGAAAGGATTTTTATATTTGATCTTGCTGGTGATTGGGAATCATTGGAGTTTATTGGAAGCAAGGAGAAGAAGGTTGATACAGTCAAACACAAACTTTGTAAAGATCCCTTTAACCCTTCACTTTAGGGGTGGATGCTGGGGTGACTTGTGTCAGGGAGATGAATTATAATAATCTAGGTAAGAGGTAATATGGGCCTGCACCAGATGGTAACTGTGTCAGAAGGGAGAAGGAAATGGATGCAAGAGATGTCTCTAAGGCAAAACAGATTGGCAACAGATTGGATATGGGGAGTGAAAGAGAGGAAGGAATCAAAGAGTCTAGATTGTGAGCCTAGTGCTAAAAATCATTTGGGTGTTTGCATTATACTATGTCCTACTCAGGTTCAGAGTTCACCAGATTGCCTAAGGAGGGGCAAACTTAGCCAGGTCAGAAATGGAGGAGGTCAGAACTTCTGTACAAATTATTATTGGTATTGGACCCAGGAGTGGCCACCATATTTCTAGCTTGGGTGAGATAGGGAGACCCAGTCTCAAAAACCAATAAACAAACACACAAATTGAAGGATAGCAGATGCATGGCTCTCGTGTGGCACTAGTACTCACAGAATATCCAAAGAACTTGGGACAGTTTTATAGCACATTGGGTGAATTCTCTATGAAGGATGGTTTATGGGATAATATAGACTAAACTCACCCAGTACATGAAGGTGTGGTGGCATTAGTAGAAGTCATATCCATATTGATAAAATCACAGATGCATCAGATGATATTGCGATATATTTAATGGAACCTAGCACAATATTTTTGTATATTCTTAGGTTCTGGGTACTTGACAGATGGTAATCAAATTAAATACAATGGAAGAGGAATTGTAGGAGGGACCCCAGAACGTGTTGCTGTTCTTGAAGGACTCTACATATTAGGCCCCATGACATGTTTATGCCACTTTGCACAGTGCCCTGAGCAATTCTTTCAATTTAAACAAAACGCTTTAAAAATGCTATGGGATGATAATGACAAAGCTGAATAAAATTATCCTTTTTATTGAGCTTGTCAACAGTCCAAGTCATTATAGACATCAATCATCATCAACATTTTGTTCAAAGTATTTCACTAAGGGGTTTGAATAGGGTGTTTCAAAGGATAACAGAGTGCTAGCTCTTGCCTTCAAGGATACATTAAAAACAAATCACAGTGTACTAGAAATCTCAGAAAAGAGTTCAGAAACCTTTGCTTAGCCAATTATAATTGCACAGAGATCCATATATAAATGCTCCAGGATTTATAGGAAAGATAAGAGTGATCAGTGGTCCATTGGGGGAACATGGAAAAGCTTCCTGGGAAACCACAGAGGTAGACTTTGGAAGGAATGCTTTTTTTTTTTTTTCCAGAAGAAAAATGTCATTGAAGACGAGGGAAATAATTGTATGTCTGAGTCACTGATCAGGTTTCTTTGGCTAGGGTAGAGATTAGTAGTTCCCTTTGTGCTGTGGAAGAGAAGGGCAGCTACATTGTGGATCACAAGAGATTGAAGCCTGTACTTTGATGTTTAGTTCAAATCTGCAAAGATTGGTTAAGATTCTAATAAATATTTAGACTTAAGGAAGCGGCAAAAAAGGAAGCTTTTTCTACCAATGTCAAACCTGGAGTCAGAAAGATTCATCTTGTGAGTTCAAATCTGGCCTCAGACACTTACCAACTATTTGACCCTGAGCAAGCCACTTAATCTTGTTTGCCTCAGTTTCCTCATCTTTAAAATGAGACTGGAGAAGGAAATGGCAAATCTCCAAGAAAACCCTAAATGAGGACATGAAGAGTTGGACATGACTGAAAAATGACTGGGCAGCTTCTTTACAGCTTATAATCTTAGATAGCTGCCTAGAGTATTGAAAAATTAAGTGAGTTGTCCAAGGCCACATAGCTATGTGTGTCAGAGGTAGGGCTTGAACCCGGGTTCCCTGGCTCCTAAACCAGCTTTCTATTGACTATACCACATTGCCTCTAAGTCTCTACTACACACATGGAAATGGTCTTCCCTAAAGAAATGAAATAATGTAACCAGATGATATCTTACTCTAATCCCTGTTGTTAGGTGCAACATGAACTAGAGAGCAGAGAGGGTGTTGGGAAAAGTCCTTGAGTGGAAGCTAGTGTTGTAGCTTAGGCCTTTAGATTTAGAACATAGATTACGACCATGGCAAGAGAAGAATGGTTTGAGAAGGAGATGAATTGGTGATGGACTGCCTGTCAGAGGTGAGTGGAAAAGAGATTTAAAATACACTATAAGACTTAGGAGTCTTAAGTTTTGGGATGAAAATTCAATTAGAAGTGATAACCTTGGGGGTGGAGCCAAGATGGCGGCATAGGAGCAGCAACATATCGCAGCTGTCACATAGCCACCTCAAAATACCCATAAAATATGGCTCTAAACAAATTCTAGAACTCCAAAATGCACACAAATATACTTTCTGCTAAAGTCAGCTCGCCTACGAGGAACCATCTCAGCTCTGCAAGCAGAAACCAGTCTAGCCTGAAACCGCAGCTTTGCCCCGGAGGCGGCTGGACGAGAGGAGCTGAGCCCTGGCTGGAGCTTTGGGAGAGCGGATCTGCGGCAGCTGTGGCAGTTCCCAGAATTAGGTTAGTGGAGCTTGGCTAAACTGGGGGAGAAAAGCGGTCTGGCCAAACCTCCTCCAGAGCAAGGAGGCCACAAAAGTGGAGGTCTTGCACCCGCCTCCACACTGCCACTTCAGAGCTCCTGGCCTGCAGACTGCAGGGGGACCAAGCCATCGTTCAGAGGCCAAGTACTCTCACATTGAGTGGCCTAGATCCAGATTGCAGTCTTGGGCGGGGGTCCTGGGGTTTTTTTTTTTCAGGGAGCTGGAGTTGGGGAGGGATCTAGCAGCCTCTTAAAAGCTCTAGCAGCTGGGAAAACCTCAGCGATTTGGGACAGAGCTTTCCCCTCTGGAAGCAGAGTTCCACAGAGCTTAAAAAAAAACCAATTTTTTTTTCACTGACTGGCCAGCTATGAATAAGCCTAGGAAGCAAAGCAAGAACAGTAACCAAACTCTAGATTCCTTCTTTGGGGAAAAGAAGGGTCAAAGCAAGGAATGGGAGGAAGACAACACAGTCAAAACTCCCACACCAAAAGCTTCCAAGAAACATGAAGATTGCCTAAAAGCTAGAGATCAGCTTAAAAAAGATTTTGAAAACCAAATGAGAGAAGTGGAAGAAAAATTGGGAAGAGAAATAAGAATGATGAAAGAAAATCATGAAAAGAGAGTCAATAACTTCACTGAAGAAATTAACACCTTAAAAAATAGATTAACTCAAATGACAAA
>CM053588.1:249017177-249051346 GCA_028646515.1 Pseudochirops corinnae
GAAATAAGAATGATGAAAGAAAATCATGAAAAGAGAGTCAATAACTTCACTGAAGAAATTAACACCTTAAAAAATAGATTAACTCAAATGACAAAAGAGGCCCAAAAAGCCAATGAGGAGAAGAATGCCTTAAAAAGTCGAATTTGCCAGATGGAAAAAGAATCTCAAAAGCATTCTGAAGAGAATAATTCCTTCAGAATTAGAGTGGAGCAAATGGAAGCAAATGACTTTATGAGAAATCAAGATACTATCAAACAAATCCAAACAAATGAAAAAAAGGCAGTGTGAAATATCTCCTTGAAAAAACCAGTGACCTGGAAAACAGATCCAGAAGAGACAACTTAAAAATTATTGAACTACCTGAAAGCCATGATCAAAAAAAGAACTTAGAAAGCATCCTTCAAGAAATTCTCAAGGAAAATTGCCCAGATATTTTAGAATCAGAAGGCAAAATAGAACTTGAAAGAATTCACCTATCACCCCTTGAAAAAGAAGTAATAACCTTTATCAAACACTCCCATACACTTGTAATTGTGGATGCAAAGACAAAAATGTAAATATTCTTTGCTCTCAAAGAGTTTACATTCCACTAGTAGAGAAATAATATATCTATAGGCAAATTAATCTATTTAAAATACACAGAAAATAAAACTAAAAAGACACATAAATGAGTGAATGAAGAATAGGAAGGGCTAACAACTGTGGAAAGGTCTCCTATGTGAGGTGACACTTAAACTAACCTTACATGAAACTAGGGATTCCAAAAGGTAAATGTGATAAGAATGTTCCAGACATGAGAAACAGCCTGTGCCAAGATACAGAGGCAGAATATTGTGTGAAGTGAGGTCTGGGGAGCTACTTTGGTGCTAAACTGATTAACTTATCCAGAATCACAGGATCATAAATGATGGGATCATTGATTTAGATCTTGAAGGAATCTTTTTTTCTTTTTTTTTTTTGGAGGGGGGAGGCAAGGCAATTGAGATTAAGTGACTTGCCGAAGGTCACACAGCTAGTATGTGTCAAGTGTCTGAGGTCAGATTTGAACTCAGGTCCTCCTGACTCCAGGGCCTTTTCAAGGGGCCCCCAAGAAGGAATCTTAAAAGTCATTGAGTCCAACCCATTCAATGAGGCCCAGAGAAGTGAAATTATTTGCCAAATGTAATATAGTAAGTGGCAGAGTCAGGATTTGAACCCAGGTATCTTGACTTCAAATATAGTGCTCTGAACTAGGTGTTTACCAGGACTGGATCATATATTTGGGAGATGTGGTGCCAAAGTGTGAGGCTGTTCTCAACGGATTTATCTCTAAAGGCTTTGAAATTGCTTTAAGTTCTGAGGACACAGTTTCAAGAAACGACTCAACTCTTCTGCTTGGCAAAAGGCTTTCATTTATATTATCACATCATTTTGTTGCCCAACATACTCATATCTTTGAAAGATGCAGAAATTGGGGCAGCTAGGTGGTACAGTGAATACAGGACCCACCCTGGAGTCAGGAGGACCCGAGTTCAAATCCGACCCCAGACACTTGACACTTACTAGCCATGTGACATTGGGCAAGTCACTTAACCCCAATTGCCCTGCCTTCCCCCCCTCCAAAAAGCAAAAAAACCAAAAAACAAACAAACAAATAAAAAAGAAGCAAAAATCCTCCATATGGTGCCTGATAAGTGGGTTAATTATTGACTTAAAAACAGGAAATAGGTTTGCATTCTGGGACAGTCTCAGTAATTAAGTCACAGAAACCTCTCCTTCTGTAACATGCTTTTGAGTCTAAGATTTTTTTTACTCCTTTCAGGAATATGAAATGTAATGCCAACATGGCCATCATCCGAGATTACATTTAAAATCCTCCTCAGTTTACCATTTAAGGACCCTAATCTACCTTTTTCTGATGCTCTTTTTTCATTAATTGCCATTACAGCTCTATTAACTCCCAGCTGGGGGGAAAATGTGTGCAAAGGTGGAACCATATAATGTTGTCATCAGCAGATATTTGTTACAAAAACAAAAAAAAGCAATAAAATCAGAATGCTTCCAAAGTCTAGATTTGTTGTAATTGTGCACATATACCTTAGTTTCTATAAAATAAAATATAATGGAAGAACTGCAAAAACTGAGTGAAGTTAATGGGTAAAGAATACTTCCTATTCTGGTGATTTTGGAACACTAGGTAAGATCTTTTTGAAATGTAGAAAGAAACAATTCTCTCTCTCCCTCTCCCTTTTATAAAACTGCAGTTTTATTGCAGGATAATATGGTAAAAAGATTCATTGTAAGGGTTACCTAACAACGTTGGTGGTGTTGATGAATAGTTGCAATTAATACATTCCCTTAATTAGTCTGATACCCAGAAGATGCACCTGGCAGGTCATTTTAATACTACAATTGATTTATAGCTGCTAGAAATGATTTTACCAGCTATCTTCAGAGAGCACAATTAGAGTGGATTTCATTTTTTTTTATGCATTTTCACTGAGGAATAAACATAAAAGGTCTATGTAATCCAGAACAAAGCAGCTATAATGTACTAATGGTTTATGGATTTTATTAATATTCAGCTAACATTAGAGGCAATTTTAGGGAATAGCAACCTATTTTCTTTATGAAGTATTCAGGTTTTTTTTAGTATCTGAGTGCTTTGTTTAAAAAATAAACTGTATGTTTTTTTGATGAGTTGCTGCTATTTCTTATAGGAAAATATTTTCTATGTTGTAACATTAAAAAAGATATCAGAATTTTAAAAGTGCTATACACTGGTTGAATAGACATGCACTTGTATATTATATATTTATTTCTTATACATGCATAATTAAAAATAAGTATTTGTATTTGTGTGTAATTTGAATAGTGGCACCATTAATGTAATTATTAAGCTAATGCATTGTACCCTATCACATGTGGAGGGAGGAATATTTCGAATTGAACAGGTAACAGATTGTTTTCAAGTCCCAGATTAAATTTCTGGGTTTTAATTCTCTATTCACTTGGGGGTGTGGCTTTAAGCGAATCATCAATCTTCCTATTTCTCTTTCATCATCCTTAAAATAAGACCAATAATTTTTATTTGGTTGTCTATAAATCACTTTAAGGTGCATGAGATACTAGACCTTTGTACATTGAAAATGATTTACTTAAAGGTTCATGTTTTTAAAACCTTATCCTTATGAAGTTAAATCCACAAAAAATGTATCTCTACAATAGGTCCATGATTAGCCAACTCTTTTTGGTTAAGTCATTCATATTTCAAAACCAGATGAAATCTTATGGATATTTTATAAATCTTACATGTGCTATATGTTATTACATATAGATACATTTGCATATATAATACATATTGTATATAACATACATATATTATACATATTGTATATAATATACATGGACCTATCCACATTCTTTTGGATAGAAAGTATTTTCTGAGATGCCACCAGTCATAAACTCTGTCCATGTAAAAACTTTGGTTTCTGGATCATCAATTAAAATGATCATAACCCACATTTGAAGGAAAATATTCCAAATACTTTCGCATTCATTACTTCAGTAAATCCCTTACTCCCCTAAATTGTTGTAATTCTCTTCTTTTGCAAATTATATTTTCTTTCCTTATCTGTTGCCATGTTAATTCCCCAACAGAATCTTAGTTCCTGGAGGGCAGAAACATTTTTATATTATTATAGATAATATTAAATAAAATATTAAATAAAAATAAAATGTTAAAATAATATTAAAATATTAAATAAAAATCATTTTTATATTTATGGCCTCTGCACTTAGGCACTTAAATGTATGTTGAACTGTTGAATTGAATTAAAAGGAATTCAATTCTGGTTGATGGACTTTGGTTGTGGATTATGTTCTCATTTCATTTATCTAGAACAATTAGGTGGATGCTGTTCAGTCATATTTGACTCTTTGTGACTGCATTTGGGGTTTTCTTGGCAAAGTTACTGGAGTAGTTCCACATTCCCTCCTCCAGCTCATTTTACAGGTGAGGAACTAAGGAAAGCAAGGTTAAGTGACTTGCTCAGGGTCATACAGTTAATAAATGTCTAAGATCAGATTTGAACTCATGATGGATGAGTCTTCCTTATTGCAAGCCCACTGCTCTATCCACTCTACCATGTACTTGCCCTTATGATTAGGTAGTTCTCACCAAAGACAGGGAAAAGATTGGGTATCTTAGTATCTTCTTGGGTATCTTCTAATTCTATGATAATTCTTTCTGTAGTGATTCACTAAGTATTAGGGGGATCCAAGTCTATAAGGAATTCCTTCAGAGAATGTCATGGTATAGGGTGCCAGCAACTAGTGGTTGTGGTTTCGTGGCCACAAGTCCTTCAAAAGATCTGGAAGTCAAAGGGTGTTAGAACTTTAGTCCTACTCCCTACCATTATTTCAGCATGGCTGACTGATCGTTCAAGGCTGCCCTGTGGCTCCTGGTGCCTTCTGGCCCCTATGACATTTCTTGTGATTGGAGTTCTATTGGAGAAATAGGAAACAGTTCTGACTTTTTGTAAATTATAGGACTGGGACCTTGAAAGGTCATCTAGTCCATTCCCCTGCTTCTGGGAAAGATGAGATGCAATTATCTTTGCTTCTGGAGCTCTCTCTGAAACCAATTGATGCTCCAAGTATGGAAGTAAATATTTGCCTCGGGAGAAGCCTATGCTATCTAGATAGGGTTGTTTTATTTTGTTTTGTTTTTGGTAAATGGATATTTGAAAGTGAAATACCTTTCCCTTCTGATTTCATCCTTAACTTGGTCAACATTACATTTTCCTCCAATTCTAGTGCTGCAGGAGATTTTTAATACCAAGCATCAGCATCATTTGACAGCCATCTGTGCATACAGCTCCAGGCACAGATATATCTCCTAGGAGATGTCTACACTAGCTTTTCAACATTTCAGGGTTTTGCTGTTCAAATCACCTGAACTCTTTGCCTTGAAAGATTTGGAAACAAAAGTTTGTTACCTTATCCTGTGTGACAGTCACCATTTTTGTGATTTGTTGGGCCCGGCAACTGCTTGGAATGACTCAAGGTTTAGAACTTCTGTTCAGGATTCTAGAAGAAAAACACAGTTTAATTAAAAAAAAAAATTCTTCCCTTGTTCCCTATTCTGTGTTTATGCCAGGGTGCTATATGGTACAATGATACTATTTTTCTTCCTCTTGAATTTTCATAGTTGTGTTCTATCATGATTTCTAGAATGGATTTAGCCAACATTTGTTGTTGTTCAGTCATTCAGTTATGTCTGAATCTCCGTGACCCCGTAAACCATAGTACAGCAATACTGTCCATGAGATTTTCTTGGCAAAGATACTGGAGTAGATTGCCATTTCCTTTTCCAGTGGATTAGGGCAATCAGAGGTTAAATAACTTGCCCAGGGTTACACAGCTAATTTGTGTCCCAGGCTGGGTTTGAACTCAGGTCTTCCTGACTCCAGGCCCAGTGCTCTATCCACTGAGTCACCTAACTGCTTCTTAACTAACAGTTTATAACAATAAAATGCTGTCATGCATGGGAATATAGAAGAATTTGCTATTAGTTATCCAGATTCCTAGGGATTCATACGTAAAGTAACTTTGATTTTGTCTTCAATTAACAAAATAAGGAGCTCTTAATAGAAGAGTTCTTGATTAGGTTCTTGATAGTTCACAGGACTCATGCATATATACCATAATAAGAAACCTTTTTGATCTTACTTCACCTAAAACTAATTCATTTGACAAATTTGTGGAGTTACCAGGAATATAAACATCCTCAATTATTCCTTGTATTTACAGTTTACAAATGGAATCAGTAGCCATAGGAAGGCATGTTGTATGTTTTGGAGTTTCTTAGTGGTGCAGAGAAGCTAAGTAAGGCAATGGATAGAGTGCCAGGCCTGGAGTCAGGAAGAAGAGGGTTCAAATGCAGCCTCACACATACTTACTAGCTGTGTGATCCTGGGCAAGTCACTTAATGCCATTTACCTTAATTTCCTCATCTGTAAAGTAACCTGGAGAAAGAAATGGCAAACCACTCTACTATCTTTGCCAAGAAAATCCCAAATGGGGTTATAAAGTGACTGAAACAACAAGATGTTGTGTAGTAGGGTGGTTTTCTCTATGGATTTCACGATGGACCCTAATAGTACTTCTTTCTTAATGAAACCAAAATTTCCACTTAAAAGGTCCCAAAGAAAAGTCTTACTTAGTTTTTGGAACTGTGGTACTGAATGTGATAGAAATTAGAGGAGCAGTTTCTAATCCAAATTCTGTTTGTAACATGCAGCCAGTGGGTTCTTGTCAGCAGGATCAATAAAACACAGGAAATGCACACTGGACAATATCCGCAGATCGGTTCAGATAAACTAACTCTTGCCCAGGCTGGAAAAGTTGCAGCAATATTCTACTTGCAGATTCTAGGATGTGGGATGCATATTCTGCAAGAAGGGTCCGACCCTCCATCAGAGGAAAGCCAAAGAGCTGTCAGAGTAATTAATTAGAAAATTTAATTAGTAATTAATTAGTAAGATTAATTAGTAAAAATCAAGTGATTTTGATTCTTTACCTGATAGTAAAACTCTAGAGTTATAATATATTCTGAGGGTCAATAGGAAGATGTCTCAGGATATTTGTAGCATTGCTCATACATGGTTGTAAATATAAGAGGATACTATGGAAAGAATCCTGAATTGGAGGTCATAGTGCCTGAATTAAAATCCTGGCTCTGATTATTGCAAGCTGTGTTTCCTTGGGCAAGATAACTCCCTTCTCTGGGCTTCATTTTTCTCACCCATGGAATGAAAGGTCCCTTAGCTCCAGGTGAGTCATAAGGTTAGCAGATCCTATGACTCTTTTTTAAGTCTAGGAGTACCTGGTAGCTACATTCCAATTTTCTCCCAAGAAGTTGTCAACAAAGTTGTTGAGTCCACAATGCATTTTTATTTTTGGAATGGGGAAGGCAAGACAATTGGGGTTAAGTGACTTGCCCAAGGTCCCACAGGTAGTATGTGTTAAGTGTCTGAGGCCAGATTTGAACTCAGGTCCTACTGATTCCAAGACCAGTGCTCTATTCACTGTGCCACCTAGCTGCCCCCCAGAAGACTCCTCACAATACATTAAAAAAAAAAGATTAGAGCAATCACTTAGTTGATGTTTAATGTGACTTTGTTGTCAGTGGGTGGTATGAACCCTTCACGAAAAAAAAAAAGGCAAAAAACAACAACCCCTGCCCTCAAACCAAAAAGAACAAAACAAACCAGAAACTTTCTGTATGCCATTGGAGGGGGTAGTGGCTGAAGTCTCATTATAAAGAATGCATTCTGAAGGAGAGCTGAAGATATGTAGAGGATTTGCATAGTGGGGGTGGATGGAATATTTTATGTATTGTCACATATGGTTAAAGTGCTAGTGAGTTCCTTTTTAAATAATTTTTTGTTAAAAGAGGAGGCTCTTTGAATGAGATTTTACTTAGAAAAGAATCCAATGTGAAAACAAAAGGTGTCCCTCCATTCCTGTCTATATATAGACATAGACATGTAATTATGATAAAATAAATATTATAATGGTTTTCATATTAGGAATCAGTCTCTAAAATATTCATATAATTAAAACTGTCTTACCAGTGAAAGTTAGTAGATTTCTCAGGGTATTTTTTGAGAAACTGAGACTATGCAAGACTAAATTGGCATTATTCTGTCTGGATTCAGGCCTTGCACTAATGCACGGGGCCGTTAGAACAACGTTTTTGGAAAGGATTCTTTAACCTGTCATGCTCAGAAAGGGAAGGGCTGCAGAAGTGTTACTCAGGCAGGTAACAGGTTGGGTCATAAAGTTATCCTGAACTAATTCCTTATTGCTATATCCATGTAGTGATCACAAAATAACTCACCAATGTACTTAGAAACATACAAGATTAAATGTTGAAGAAACACATATATAAGATACCCCCAGCTAGCTGCTTGCCCTTTGCAGAAGAAAGTTTCCTGGCAGAACTAAAAATGCACTCATGAAAGTAGCAGCTCTTACAGATTCTATCTCTCCCTCTCTCCCTCCTTTGTGCACCCTCTATCCCTCTTTTTCTCTTTATCCCTTGCTCTATGTTTCTGTTTCTCTATGTCCCTGTCTTTGTCTTTCTCTGCTTCTATGTTTCTGTCTCTCTTTCTGAATGTCTCTCAGTCTCTGTTTGTCTCTGTCTGTTTGTCTATCTGTTTGTTTCCGTCTCTGTCCCCCTCTCTCTTTGTCTATCTTTGCCTCTTTCTTTTTCTGTCTCTGTCTTTCTGTCTCTCTGTCTCTGTCTGTCTCTGTCTCTTTGTCTCTCTCTTTCTTGCTGTCTCTGTCTCTTTCTGTTTTTGGCTTTGTCTCGCTGTCTCTGACTCCCTATTTTATTCTCTCTTTCTTTTTGCTCCTGACTATCTGTCTCTGTCTCAGTCTCTTTCTCTGTCTGTCTCTACCTCTGCTTCACTGTCTATTTCTGTTTCTGTTTTGTTTTTTTTGTATTTCTGTCTCTTTCTGCAGGTCTGCATCTGTCTTTGTCTCTGACTCTTTTTGTCTGTCTCTCTTTTTCTGTTTCTGTCTCTTCTCTCCATCCTTCTCTGTCTCTCTCTGGATATGTCTCTCTATCTATATCTGTCTCTATCTCTGTCTAAAAGTCTGTCTGTCTCTCAGACATTTGCTCGTTCCCAAACAAGAGAGTTATAGCCAGTCTAAAGCACCACCATCAATATTCCCTTTTCCTCGAAGCAGAATGATATTGGGTAATTGTAGTTGATAGTGAAATGAAAACAAGAACAAGATACTTCCTTGCTGTGGCCACACCTGCTTGCTCCCACCACCAGGGTACAATTTCACTTCTCCCCAGATTGTACTAACAACTTTTTGATCCTAGATGTAGTGATGGAAGCTCTAAATAGACTTAGATCAGAGATTTATAGCTTCAGGATCACCTTGTCCGTCCCTCTCATTTTACAGATGAGGAAACAGAATCAAAGAATACCTGGAGCATTTCATCAAACTAGGTGTCCTTGAATTACTTACACACACGTGGTGGGCTGCACCAACTGTGCTGATACTAAAACTTAATAGTCAGGTAAGGTTTGTATTTTTAATAAAACTTGCACTGTTAATAAGGCACTAAAACAGTCCCATTATTAATTGTCTTTAATTTTTTTTTTTTGCTGGGCAGAAGCAAAGATTTACAGTTCTTTTATTGGTAGGGTTTTGTAAAACTTAACTTTGTTCTGAGTGTAACAGCTCATGCCTATAACCCCTACTCCCAGGGAGGCTGAGACTGAAGGATCTCTTGAGCTCAGGAGTTCTAAGTAGAAGTGGGCTAAGCTCATCAGGTGTTTGCTCTAAGTCTGGCATCAATACGGGAAACCCTGGGAATAGGAGAGGCTACCAGGATGCCTAAGGAAGAGTGAACTGACCCAGGTCAAAGTTTCTGTGCTGATCAATAGTAGAACCAGACCTGTTAGTTGTAGCTCATGCATTTCCTGCATAGTTCAGTCTCAAAAAAAGGATGAAATTTAATGTCTAAGCTTATTGATAATTGATTGTCAATGATACTAGAAAAGCTGGTCAAATCATTATCACTTATTGAGAATCATTCCAAGTTAAATAATTTCTTTTACATCTGTGTTTTTTTAATGCTTTGTGGATAGATATATACCCTGCTTTCTAGTATTACAAGAATGAACATGTCTATGATGTCCTGACCCATGCCTCTTAATTTAAAAATTAATTCAACCGTTTTTACTAGTAATGACTGAGTTTTTGTCCAGTGACTATTAAGTTGATATCCTGTTGTAGGAAATGAACTATATTCATATTGATATATTGGCTATAAATGAAAGCAGGAGACATAAAGTAGTTGCAGCTAACTGGAAGAATAATTCAAAGGATCTCCTCGCAGATACAATTTAGAGGAGACAGAGGAATTGTTTTTATCAGGGCAAAAAAGACAACTTTCTAGAGACGTTTGCCCATTTTCCCTCATGATGATACTTATGAAGATGATGATAGCAAATGTATCAAAGTCTGTTCCAAAGGATAAAGAAAATGAAAGTCTATGAGGACCTTGACAAATCCTCCAAGCTGAATCGACATCTTTGAAACTCTCTGACTCCAATGAGAGAGTGGGTATAGAGGAGAAAGACAAAGACCAAGCTGGAAAATACGGTTTTGGAGAAAAAAATGAAAGAGACTAAATATTTATCTTTGTGTATAATTAATAATTTCTTAAAGAAGAAAGTCAGGAGACATTGGCTATTGTGAACATCAAAAATATTTTAAAAAAATGAAGTTGATGGCACTTTAACATATAGGTGATGACTAGTTACTGACGCGGGAGTCATTTTAGAAACAGCTGCCTGTGCATTCAGATCATCAACTACTTGGAGCAAAGGCCAAAATCAATACCAAATTAGATGAAAAGATAGTTGAAGAAAACATGCTGCATGCAATTATAGCAACTCCAACCCGACCTGTTTAAATCAGTTGTTTTTGTTGAAAAAAAAAAAAAAAGAAATGAACAAAAGTAAAGACATTGATTCTATTTCTATTTCTTTGATAAGTTTAACCAATGTAAAACAGTAGCCAGAATGAGAGTATTAAGAAAGTACAGAAACTGCATTAGTCAGCAAATATTTGATCTTTTTTTGCCTCGTAAAGTGGCACGGCAGCCATGTTTAGAGTACAAGGCTATTTGCAAAACATTATGGAAGAGGAAGACTAAGGCTTACAAACAGTATTGTTGTTCAAAACAGCCAAAAATGTTGACGAACTGAATCTGCAAGGAACTTTGTAGGAAAATTGTAAAAGCTAGATCATACCAAGATAATTTGCTGATGAAAAAAGAAGAATAAAAAAATGGGTAAAAATGGCACAGATATGCTTATGTTTTTTATAGCAATCTATTAAAAATATTGAAACCATCACATTTCAACTCTACCACTTTAGCTACCTGTTTACAATATAGGGAAATGGTACATTAAAAGAGAAAGTCATGAAGGGTCACTGGATCATACCAAATGCCTACAAAATATCTTTTTATGAAAGAGACACAATTTTAAAGGTACTCAGGAATCAATTATCAAAATATTTTCAAAGAAAGATTGATTCTAAAAGAGAGTAAAGGTACAATTTGAGAAGAGAAGATGTGTAGGTGAGAAGGCATCATCAACAACTGACCTATATACCTACTCTAATCTTTAGAACATATTTTTTGAAATAGAATTTTATTTTTTCCAATTACATGTAAAGATAGTTTTCAACACTCATTTTTAAATAAAATTTTGAGTTCCACATTTTCTCCTTGCTTCTCTCCCATCCCCCTTCTGCATGACAGCAAACAATCTGCTATAGGTTATACATGTGCTATCACGTAAATATATTTCCACATTAGTCATGAAGGGGAAAAACAGACAAAATGGAAAAGCCATGAAAAACAAAAAACCAAAACAAGTGAAAATAGTATGCTTTGATTTGCATTCAAACTCCATAATTCTTTTTCTGGATGTGGATAGCATTTTCCGTCATCACTCTTTTGGAATTGTCTTGGATCATTGTATTGTTGAGAAGAGCTAAGTCAATCACAGTTGATCATTGCACAATGTTGCTGTTACTGTGAGCTATGTTCTCCTGGTAGAACATCTTTATGAAGACTGTCTCTTTGTTCATAGAGGTGATATCCATAATGAAAACGTGAGAAAAGATGAGGCAGGCCTTCACAATGGCTTTTCTATAGCAGAATACATCCTCACAAACATTCAGTTGACAATGTATGCAACAAGTCATTGTTTGTTTGATTACTGCCCTCCTTCAAAATAATTTGATTCAGTGAAACAAAACCCAAATTTAATGACTCTATTCAAAGAGTCTTTGTATGTTATCATGCAACAGTCTGCCAGATATGATTACAGAAACAGTTTTGTACAATAATTTTCTTACTACTACTAACCTGAAGCTAAATATCATACAAATCAACACATGTATCCAAGATGGCAGTATTATGTAGGATGTCCTACACAAAGTACCAAAAGGATTTTATATAGATGAAGACTTTCTAAAGATGCTTCTGTTTATTAATGATATTGTGTGAATTTCATCAAGTCCAGAAACCATACACAATCTTTTCAATGAATTCCAGTGACTCTAAAGGGATCAACCAAACCATTCCAGTAGATAAACAAGGTGAACAAAAAAATGCATATAATTTAGATTCTAACATTAAATTGGATCAGTAGCTTGTATAATGCTTTTCCTTACCCCAAGATCTAATCCATGTCATTGATTAGACTCCAAAATAAGAATAACAACAGAAATCCAACAACAATAAAGCAAGAACTTCAAGCTTCTTATTGAAAGAGCTCAGTTTCTCTCTCTCCCTGTCTTTTGTCCATAAAAGGAAATCCTTGATGAGTCAATTCATCACTTACTATGAAAAGGAGCCTGATAATCTTGGACTTGTCAACATGAAGACACTTTCCAGAATAATAATTAGGTGTTGATTTCAAATTTTGTTCTAGCACATAGCAATAAACATAAGATACAAGTTCTGGTACTTTTAGGTGAGCTGAGATCTCTTTTTTTGGTTGAGAAAAGTTAGATTCTGATGATATTCCTAGAGGATTCTTGAGTGGGGCTAGTAGCTACAGAAATAATAATTGAGAGAGGTCCTCATATGATACCAGGCTATTAGTGTTAGGAAGTCATAACATATAAATTTTTATCTATTTGTTCATAGTTGTTTGGATATCGTCTCACCTATTACATTAGTCTGTCAGCTCCTTGAGAGCTGTAACGGTCTTTTACTTTTCTTTGTATCTCTATGATGTTGTACCTGGCACATAGTAGATGTTTAATAAATGTTTATCAACTCTTTCATTGATATCTAATACAATATACCTGGTACAATAGGGAAATATTTAACAATGTAAAATTTCTAAATCATATTATCAATAGGAAATGTATAGTGCCATAGTAATGAAATCTGAGACCTGTATAGAGTAAAATGAGTGAATCCTCAGTCAAATAAATCTTGATAATACAGAGTTTTGTTCTCTTCATGGTTCCTTTCTGCCATGTCCCCTAATGCCATTTTGAGCAAAAAGTTACTTATGGGCTATATTTCATGGTTATAAATATGTCACTTATGTTACCTCATTTAACCTTTGCAACCACCCTATCGGATGGATAGCCATTTTATAGATTAACAAACCAAAGATCAGAGAAGTCAAAAAACCTGTTTCAGATCTCATAGATACAGAACTTGACTTTGAATTCAAATCTCTGACTCCAAGTTCAGTGTATTTTGTACTATGCCCTGGTGTTTGTTAAATGTGATTTCTTTGGTATGGGCATTGTCTCCATTGTTGCAGATTTAAACCCCTTTACAACTTGCAATCTGGTTTTCAAGAATTATTGTTGTCAAAAATTCCATGACTCTGGTCAGGTTGGTGATAAAACTCTCCAAAAAAAACATGGTCCCCTCTTTGGATGATAGATAAGTCTGGTCCTGCATTGGAAGACTTTCCATCTTGGTAAGCTTGGCAGAACATGTTCTTAAATCGCATAGCCTTTAAGAACACAGTGTTGTCACCATGAGACTTCAGCATATGACTGTTTCTTTAGGGTTTTTGTCTAGAGTGAAAAACAAGAAGTGTTTCATATTGAAAATTCCTCCCATGGGAATTGGTTTGGTACATTTGAAAAGTGATAGTCCGTTAACATCAACATAGAACACAAGTTCCATGAAAGCTATACATACCTTTAAAGGACTTAAAAAGAGTTGTATTGAAGTTTTTAAAGTCTTATAGTAATAATAACAATTAATAATTCCCAGAAATACATCAACTCTTTCCTCTGAAAATTTCGAAGCATTTCATATCAGTCATTCTTATGTCATGACTATGAGATACGGAAAGGGTAGCTATTGTTGTCCTTGACATGATTAGAAACAGAGTTCCTTAAGAACCATGTATGTATAAGGCAGTTAGCAAGAATAATATCAATCTACCTTTAAACAAAATGGCAATTAGGCAAATTATGTAGCTGTGGTGATGGTTAGTGCTGCTCTTTGTTTTACTTCCCTACTGATCTATCATGATCCTCACTGGTTCAGATTACTTCCAGTATTTTCCAGTTTCAGTAAAACCATTACTCCTAATATCTACTAGTTTCTAGAAGGATTATCTCCCAGAAGTGGTACTTCACACCCTGCCATTGAAATAGAGTGTTATTTCCTCTGGAAGGCAAAGGTTGTATTATTGGAGGAGACCACAGAGGGCCCCTTAACAAAGCACTAAGTTCCCATTTCTTGTTTTACAAGGGGTAAACATAGTTCAGAAGACTCAAATATTTCTTCAGGCCTACAATTATAAATTTGAAATGAAATGAAAAGTTTTCTTTCAGTGATAATAAAAAGCTGCAGAGCAATGGAAGTCAGGTTCTCAAAGGAGATAAAATTTCAGGTTAAGAGATTTAGAGCTGGAAGGTATCCAGAGAGAATCTAGTTTCTAATCCCCTTACTATACAGAGGAGGAAACTGAGGCTTAGGAAGTTGAAATGTCTAGCCTATGGTCACATAGGTTTTATGTTTCAGGGGTGAAATTTAATATTGCTTGAGATTCTGGCTACCGGATTATAGTTTAATAATAAGGAATAATAATAACATGACCCTATGTAATATTTAAAATTTTTAAAGAAGTATTCCTGACATTTCATTTGATTTTTATGATAAACATGTGAGGTAAGTGGTACAAATATGATCAGAGCTAGTTCATAGATCACAATATATGCCTAGAGAAGTATATCGACTTGCTCAAGGTTATACAGTGAGCAAAAGGCAAAGTTAGAACTTGAATCCAGGTTCTCTAACTGTAGCAATTGATGGTTTTGCTATTACACCAAATTGCTTCTCAATGTAGTATGTGAGTGAGTTCATAGGATCACAGATTTAGATATGGAAGGGATCTTATAGGTCACTGAGTCCAATTTCTTTATTTTACAGATGAAGAAATTGAGGCCAAGAAAGGTTAAGTGACTTGCCCAAAGTCAAGCAGATTATAAGCAACAGAGACTGGATTCACACTCAGGTCCTTTGACTCCAAATCCAACATTACAATAAATAATATTGAGTTGGTTCAGTTTCAATTAGTTTATCGCACACCTCATAAAAAACCTATCTGTAACTGCCTCTTTCTTTTGAAGTCTTAGCAAAGCAGATAAAACTTTAATGGAAAAAAAATACCAAACCAACAACTGGATTTCTCTTTTACCCAAGAAAGTGCTTTTCTTTTTTTTGCTGGGGATTGAGACATAGTGACTTGATTGCAAAGGGCAGTTCATATTGAGGCTGTCATTTATATTGATGTTATTTTTTTAAAATGACACCACCATATAATTTTTTTTCAGGAGAAAAATTGGACTTCAGTGTTCAGGGTCATTGGTAGGGGATCTTTCACTGATTCAAAATTCATTAAAGATTTGAGAAAGAACAAAAAAACTCAAAACAAAAAAAAAAAACCCAGGAAAATATCTCACACAATAATAGTATCTAACTGAAAAATACCCACCATGGCCACTAGCCCCCAAAGCCCCAACACCCCAATACCTTTGGAGGGATAAACCAAAATAGAGATGTAGCATTTCACTTGCCGAGTTAATATGAACCACTTGGGGTTTTCCTTCTGGAGGATTTTAGTGAAAACTTACAATTATCATAGGACTGAGAGCAGTTTGTTTGCTCCCCACAAAAGCAGAGATGATTTTTATTGACCAATCTTTGATCCGAGAGATTAAAGAAAGTACTGCATGAGCAGTGCAAAGGATAACACCATCGGGGTCAATAGGCTTTTCTGCTACTTGGAAATGAAAGTGAACCATTCCATTGGGAGATGGAGTAATTTAACATTCTTATTGGGAACCCAGGAGTTTTTGTTTTCCTTCCTCCCTTTTTTTAAGGGAAAAATATTCATCTTACATCCTTCTTTCTCTATGACTTAATACCATGGCCATATATGAGGTCATTTAGAGGGCACTAGGTTTTCCAACATAATTCTGCACAGAGCTTTTTAGCCCAAATGGCTTGGCTGTCATATTCTCACACTCTTGATTGAAATGTCTCTGGTAGACTTTTGGAATGCAGTCTGAAGGCTTAGTGACTCAATATTTTCAAAATGAATACATTTCCAGTCTCTGAGAAAGTTGCCACTAACTACTTCAGAGGTTATATCTCTTTCTGGTGTCCCTGAAATGCTATGACTGGAACTAACGTCTGGTGAAATGGAATTTCCAGGGAGCAGCATAGAAGATATCAAAACACCTTGGCATTGCTTTCCATGATAATTAGTGTCGTGCTATAAAGAAAACCAAGAAAACAAAGACACAAAAAGCCCTCTCTGACTTGAAAAGCATCTTCACATGGAGGGATAATGAAACAGGGGGACATTTTCGTACTTTGTTGCTGTCCCCTTCCATTTTGGTGTAGGCTAGAGTATCAGGTCTGTAAGAACAAGATCTGGTGTGATTTTGGGGTTAATGCCAGAGTGCTGCTGTTTACAAAATATCCACCAAGACTCCAGAGGCCTGACAAAATATTCATGTCATGTTTCTTAATTTCTCTGAGAAAAAAAAATCCCAGAAAAGTGTGACTGAAAGGAGCCAGTTACAGTTATTTCATAATTTGCAAAAACTTGAGAACTTGGGGAAAAAGGTTGAACTTAAAAAAAAAAATTCTGTAAGTAAATGTCATTTTGAGAGAAACTTTGAGTAAGTCATTTTGACTATTAGAAATACCTAAATTAACTATAAAGGACATGGGAAGGAAGATGTTGTTTGCATCTAGAGAAAGAACTGATAAACAGAAGTATGTACAGAATGATTTTACACACACACACTCACACACACACATATTATATGTATATATACAATTTCTTTCTATTGGTAACCATCTCTAGGGTGAGGGGGGAAGGAGGAGGGAAGAAAAAAAGAAATTTACACGATATTTATTGTATATTTTATTTATTATTACTTATTATATATTTCAAAGAAATAACAAGTTGTACATAGTAGATTCGTAGTTTCATGTACAATCATCTTTTTAAAAATATGCTATGTTATGGAAATGCTTGTTTTATCCCAAAATTAAAAATAAAATAAATAAAATCTTAAAAAAATAAATATATTATCTCAGAATAAGTATACTTGAAATAAAAAAATTAAGAGGTATATTTTGACTTTTTAAAAAACGTTAAAATTTTAAATGAATTTTGTCAAACATATTAATGTTTACAAGGCACCAAGGAAACAGAGCAAAAACCAAAAACAAAGACTGCTATCAAGAGGCAGTGAGGCAATACAGTAGATAGAACCCTGGCTTGAAGTTAGGAAGACTTGTGTTTAAATCTGACCTCAGAGACTTATTAGCAGTGTGATCCTGTGCAAGTCATTAAAATGTCTTCCTATCTCAGTTTCCTTATCAGTAAAATGAGAATTAAAAGAGCACCGTTCTCCCAAGAATGTCACAAGGATCAAATGAGATGATTTTTGTAAAGCTCTTAACGGTTCTTTTCACATAATAGGTATTTAATAAATACTTGTTATCTGTCCACTTTCATTTTAAACAAAAATAAATTTTATTGTTATTTTTTGTTCTGACAGCAACTCTGTTTCACCAACTCCTTTCCTCTTACCTCCCAAAGAAGTATTCTTGACTAGAAAAAAAATTAACAAAACTGATGATCAACACTTTGAAGAAAATCTCACTTTACATGCACAGTTCCATACTAGAACATACAATAGCTCTGCAAAGGAGTGGGAGGATGTGTTTTCTGATGCCTTTTCTTTAGAGTTATACATATTCTTTATAACTCTATAACATTCAATTTTTATTATTTTGCAATTTTTGTTTTTTTCTCTGAACATAGTTGTAGTAATTTTATATTTAGTTCTCCTGGTTCTGCTTACTTCATACTGCATTAGTTCATGGAAGGGTTTGAATACACTGTATTCATCATGTTTATATTGTCTTGTCTTACAGTAACAGTCCATTATATTCATGTACCACAATTTACTTAACCATTACCCATTAAATAGGCATCTACTTTGTGCCCACTTATTTGCTAACACAAAAAAGTGCTACCAGAAGTATTTTGATGTCTTTGAAGCTTTTTACTGTGTCAGTGGTCTCCTTAGGTTATATGCCTAGCAGTGGAGTCCCTAGGTCAAAGAATATGGCCACAGGTTCCCTCGAGGCCCCAGGTTCCCCACTCCTGATATGGGTATTTTAATCACCCTATTTCCACAATTTCAAATTCCTTTTCAGAATAACCCAACCAATTTTCAGCTACACCAACAATGAATTACAAAGATTGTACTTTGAAGGAGCTTCCAAATGAATGGGGTAGTGATGGAGGTGACAAATGGCACGTGGTAAAGCACAGTATAAGATCAGGTAGTAGAGTAACCTTGTTTGATTGAAAGGTAGCCTAGGGAGGTAGATTTGTAGTTGAAAGATGCCGCAGAGGTCATTCAATCTAATCCCCCAGTTACATAGACCAGGAAACAAGAGGCTCAGAGAGTATTAGAAGGTTGAGAGTAAATTCAAAGTCAAGACTTTGTATTTTATTCAGTGGGCAGTAGGAAGTTACTGAATGTTTTTGAATCAAGGAATTACATAATTACAGCAGGGTGTTAAGAAGAATATTTAGGCAGTGAATGATAGACTCAAGCAAAAAAATCGAAGCCAGGGAAACCAGTTAAGAGACTATTACATGCAAGAAGAAATGAGTGCCTTCAATAAGGCAATAGCAGTGGGATTAAAGAAAAGGTGATGAATGTGAAAGATACGTTGAGGTAAAATCAATAGAATATGGTAACTGATTCGATATGGGGAATAGGAGAAAGGGAAAACTCAAATGGACTTTGTATTTTCAAGTCTGGGTGAATAGGAAACTGTATCAACAGGAATTGGAAGGAGGCACAGGTTTAGGAGGGTAAAATGACAAATTCAATTTTGGATGTGTTGAGTTTGACGGGCCAGCATGTCATATGGGTGATGATGTCTGGGAGACTACTGGGGATGGGAGAGCTGAGCACTACAAAGATTTAAGAGTCATCTTCAGAGAAGTAACAATGGAAGTCACAGGTGTGGATGAAATAACCAAGAAAGAAAATGTAGACAAGAAAAGAGGGCCAAGAACAGAACCTTTCCCCTTTTTTATCAGTATGTTTGTGAGGCCAGTCATTCAGCACTTGAAAATTGTCCAAGTCACTGGTGCTAAAGCTGAATTGGCATCAGGTTTCATTTATGTGTATGGTATTTGGGGGTCATAATCCTTTCTATCTTTACACCATAAAGATTCCTAGAAATTGCTTTAGTTCATTTTCTTAGCAGATTTTCATCAAAAGACTCCATGCCTTTCTACCCATCTCCGAGAAAAGAACATTCTACTAAGAGAAGTGAAAAGAAAAATGACTTCGAATTTGAGATACTTGGATTCAAATCCCAGTTCCAACACTTACTAAGTAGGTGCCCTTGGGCAAGCTGCATCATCTTTATGGAGTCTAGTTTCTTTATCTTACTGTAAAATGCAAGGATTGGATTAGGTGACCATTGAGGTCCTTTGAGACTCTGTGATTCTGTGAGTCTAAGAAATTTCCATTTTAGGAGACTTGAAGCAATCTACATGCTATTGTTCTTTTTCACTTTTGGTTCTCTTTGTTTTTTCCCATTGTTCACTCCATTGGTTATAACCCTTCTATACAACCAGACTAATGTCCAGTGTGAAAGTATTTGCAGATCCTATACTTGATTGCATGCCACCATGGGAGGGAGGGGGTGGGAGAGGAGGAGGGGGAAAAAATTGAAACTCAAGGGATTGTGGAACTGAATTTTGTAAACTAAAAGTAAATAAACAAATCAATTAAAAAAAAAAGAAATTTCCATTTTAGTCCCTGTTCTATAATTAAATAGTTGTATGACCATGGGTAAGTTACTTTTTCTCTCTGAATCTGTTCCCTCATCTATATTGTAACAACTTGCCCTACCTATCACTCAGGATTGCTGTGAGGTTTAAGAGAGGACTTATAAAAGTGTTTGGAAAACACAAAGTGTCTTAAGATTATTTATTCATTTTTGGGGGGAGAAGGAGACTGAAGGGGGTAGATCTGGATCTATGATTGCACCAGTTTAAGGGAATTCTAATGTGGGAGCTCCCTTTAGAGTACAGATCAGCTCTTTGTATATAATTTATAGACTTAGGTAGTTGCCCTATGAGGACTGGGAGGTTGAATGACCTGTCCTCTATCATATAGCTTTCAAATGTCAAAGGCAGAATTTGAACCCAGGTCTTCCTGACCACAAGACTGGCACTGAGCTGCCTTTGGCATGACCACCATATCATATTATTATCTCAGATTTTAATTTATTTGAAACACCACGCTCTGATGACTATAGTTAATGTTTCATAGAATCAGTGAATTCTAGTGGTGTCAAGAACCTTAGAGATCATCTACTGTAGTTCTCTTCTTCTGCAGCTAGGTGGTAGCATTGGGCACAGAGTGCTGAGCCTGGAGTCAGGAAGACCTGAGCTCAAATCCTGCCTCACTTAGTAGCTGTATGACCATGGACAAGTCACAACATTTGTTTGCCACAGTTTTCTCATCTGTACATTGGGTACAGTAGTAACACCTATTCCCCAGAGTTGTTATAAGGATCAATCAGAATATTATTTGTAAAGCCCTTAGCACAGCGCCTGGCCTAAAGCAACTGCTTTATAATCATTAGCTATTATTATTAGCAGGGAAACCATGCCCTAAGAATGAATGAAGTGCTTAAGGTCACACAGTTAGTAAGTGGCAGAGACAGACTTCAGGTCAAGTCTTCTGGACTCTCCAGTGTTTTTCCAGCTACAGAATAATCTAGTGACATGACTGAAAGTAGAATTGTGCTTTGTATGAAAGAAAACCAAGAAAAGAAAACTCTCCTTCATCCTGTGTTCTTGGCATGTGTGTCTTTCAGCTTGTTAAAGGTGTGGTAGTTTAGGTTCCATTCCATGAGCATTTGCTGATCAATCAATCAACCATCAGGCATTTATTAAGCACTTACTGTGTACGAGAGACATTGCACTAATTTCATTATCTATCAGGAGAAATGCTAAGAATTTATCCAGGAGATAATTTTGCCATTTCCAAGAGAGGCAGCAGTCTTTGCTATGTACATGAAAATCTTCCCTCCTGGGAAAATTCCTGAACTTGCCATGAGGCAATGTTTGACCATTTCAAGGAAAATATTTGCTGTGGTTTCAGTGAAAAGAAGCAGTTTTGTGGCCACACAGCACCTTTTAGCTTTTCACTATATCTCTGCCTAAATGTCTTTACTTTATTCATATACTTTCATCATCTTTGCCGGGTTTGGTCTATGTAGAGCATAATATTAAAAAAAAAATACAACAGCAAGAACAATTTACATGTAAACAGCCTTATTTGACCCCAAACCTTGTCCACCTTTCTGGGCAAGGAGGAGCCAGCTAGACAGTTGGCTGTCTCCAAATTGTACCACTCCTGTGAAAAGAGGAGATTTGGCTACTGGGAGGATTTCTGCTCTCATAAAACAGTGCCACAGGACATTTAATGTCTTTCTAGAGTTAATAGAGCCTCAATTGCTGAATCTCATTTGCAAGATCCCAAGAGAGTATTGTACTCACTTTATCTACCTCTGAAGGATGAAAGGCTAAGTAAAATCTACTTGTGGTTGAAGTTTCAGTTCCTGGATATAGTATTTGCTTATTGAGGAAAGCCTGTTAAGAGAAAGAACTCAATTTATTAATATCTGGGAAATGGGGTCATTACATGATAAAATAATGTGAGAGAGAAGTGCTAGGAACATAAAAAATGGAAAATAGCCTTATGCTCGCTGAGAATTTAAAAATGCATTTGTAGAAAGGATTTTCAGATACCATGTATTTCTGATGTGTGTGTATGTGCTTTTATGTAAAATTTAATACATTACTTTAACTACCTACTATTAAAAAGGAACATTGTCAATAATGAACCATCCTCTGAGTCGTTTACTTGATTCTTAGCCTTGTAGTTTCGCACATTTTATTCTCTCTGACTGACCTGCCCTCTTTGTCAGTATATGTTAATCATTTCCTTCAAACTCTATATCAGTGATTCTCAACCTTTCTAATGCTGCGACCCTTTAATACTTATATGTGGGCGTATCTGCATGTGGGCGGACCTGCCTGGGGACAGATAGAGGAGCTGTATCTCAGGTTCCTAAGACCATTGGAAATATGTGTTTTCCGATGGTCTTAGGCGACCCATGTGAAAGGGTCGTTTGACCCCCAAAGGAGTCGCGACCCACAGGTTGAGAATCACTGCTTTATATCAAGGTATATCTCTTCCAAGGAACCTTCCATAACTGGTTACACCTGATGTTAATTGCTTCCTTACTTTGCAATCCCTCAAAAACCATGTATACAATTTGGACTCTTATTATCATCCAAGTGCTCAGCTTCCCCCTGATTTTGTCAGGCTGGTTGTAGAGGAAATAAAAAGGAGTTGTTGATATATAGGATAAGAAACTGGTACCAGAAAAATCAAGGGCAAGGCTGGGAGTGAAGATTAGGGCATAGGTCAAAGGAGGGAACTCAAAAAATTACCTTGGTCTGCATGGAACCCAGAGATCAGAAACCAACACACCAAATCAAGGTGGCATGAGAAAATCATGCTAGTAGTTAAAAATCATTGAGAATAGATTCTGAAGGACAAAGCACAGCAGATGGACAAAAGTCTGGTTAGGTGGGAATTGAAATGTAGGGCAAGGCATGGTTTTTGAAAAGCAGAGAGGCAGCTTGAGCAATCCAATCCAAATTCAAGTAACAGTTACTATGCATTTACTACATGCTGAGTCTTAAACTAGGTTTGGGATGAGATAGAAAGATCAATATGACACATTCTCTGCCATCAAGGAGCAAACAAGTCTAGCAGGCGAAGACAGTCTATCATAACTTATGCAAGGTTTCTGGGCAACAGTGAGGTCATAATCCAGAGAAGTAAACCGGGCAGTAGATACAGATGCTAGGGCAAGAAAACCTCAGAGAAGCTCAGAGAACATTTACATATTTCCTCTTAGGAGAGCAACCAGTCCCCAAGTGTAGCTAGAGCCTAGAACCTCTAAGAAGATACATAATAAAAGTTGACATTTATATAAAAATTTAAAGTTTACAAAATGCTTAATATACTTTATCTCATTTGTTCCTCACAAAAGTCCTGTGAGGGAGGCATTACAGGTGTCATTATCTTCATTTTATAAAGTAGGAACCAAACTCTGAGGCACTAAGTGACCGGCTGGACATCCTTCCCTAATGCTTGAAAGCTTTTCCCTCTTTTTTTCTGGTGGGGCCCTGGTTTAGCAAAATATGCTTACTCTACTTTCTTCTTGGATTTCTGGGTCATTTCTTGTTCTGGTTTCTCTCTCTGTCTCTCTCCTCTCTTCTCTCACCTTTGCTTACCATTCCCTTTTCTGTGTCTATCTGTCGGTCTCTCCTTCTTGAAGTGGTTATGTTGTACTTCTCCATTCATTTCATCATCTGGAGAATAAGGTTTTAAAAACAATTTATATTATTTTATTCTGAATTTAATGAACACCAAAAAGAGGACATTTCCATATACCAAGTATAATAGAAAGGAGATTATAAGAGAAAATGCACATCTATTAAGTAGAACCTGCTTTTTTTTTTTAAAGAAACATATCACAAATTCAGTATGTTACTTTTAAAGCTCTCCTCCTTGTCTGTATTTCCTTCTGAATATCTTTCAATTCTTTTCTGGTCATTTAGAAATGCTTCAATCATACTTTTTTATTTTTTCCTTTTCTTTTATGCTTTACTTGTGAAAGCATTTTATCACCAAATATATGTAGTGTCCCTTGGTGTTGCTAAGGATACATGGACATTGGAGAAGGATTCCTTATAAGTTAGGAAAGAAATTACCCACCATTTTTATTCCTTACCCCTGGAGAGTTGCCCTGATGTTGTAGCTTTGAAATTGGGCTTTGACTCCCATTTGTGAGAGTCACATCAGTGACTGGGAGAGGGAAGACCTTGAGGAGGCAGTACTATCAATGACATCCTCAACACTGGACTATAGTAATTGACTTATGGAGTGAATTGAAGAGGAGACAGAAATGTACTGGTAAATGTTTTACCAACCAGCTCCCCCAAAGAAGAAATAAACCCATGAATAAAGTGTTATTCATACTTTCTGAACTCTAAACCACTAAAACAATAAATCAAGCTCTGTTTTGTGTCTTTTGCAGAATTTTTGAGGTATAAGTAATAACACAGAAAATTTAGCAATCAGTTCTCAAGAGTCAGTTCTAGATGCCTACAGTACCCCCTGGCAAGGAGAGATAATAGAAGATAATTTGTGTTGCTGAAGACACTTCTGATGGTCTGTAGATCCAGTTAGTGACTCCTGAACGTTTCCTTCTCCTTTTCCTTGTTCCCATTCTCATTTCAGTACAGTGTATTCTTTGGATCTTTGTTTTTTTTTTTTTTTTTTTAAGAGTTTACCTCCCTGTTTACTTAGCATATGTGTATTTGTTTGTTTTTTACATATGATAAATGTTAACCATTGCATGGTTATTCTGTTCGTGTTTTTGCCCAAATACTGTTCAGGGAAAGGATTCAAAAGGGAACACAAAGGAGAAGTGAGACAGAGAGATATATCTTTATGACATTTTTGCCACAGACAATTATCTTTGACTGGGGGTTCAAACTTTAGAAAGAGATTAAATGATTTAATTTTTGTGAACTCTGGAAGCAAGGAGAAAAACTTAGACCTTGATCATTCTAGGCAAATGAGTTAACCGTTTGGGAGAAGCTGTGATTATCTGGCTGGTATTGAGATATGGGGCCTTGACCACTTCCCTTCCTATTGTTTCCTTTTGTTGGAAATCCCTCCTTAATCTTCACCCCCTATACATATATATTATATGTATATTGCATATGACAGCTATAGTAATTATATTACTACCATAAAAATGAGATTTAGCACATTTAGTCCTGCTTTTTCTAAGAAATATCTTTCAGTCCTTTGTATGCTTCTTGCAAGATTTCTCTTGTCCAGTGAAAAATGGATTTGGGGAAGGTAGTTTTGTTTGTTTTCAACATTGGTGAAGCACTCCCCAGCTATCAGTGCTTGCATTTTATCCTGACCAAGAAATTTTCCAGGAAGAAGTTGCTTCTGTTGACATTTGGGGGCCAACTCTTCTCTAACCATCAAGAAAATTTAGAGGAGTAAGGAGCAAGAAATAATTTCTCTGACTGAAATTGGGGGTTATTATGAAGGAAATCCTGTCATTTTTTTTAGGGGACAGAAAAATAGTAGTTTGTGTATTTAGTCATGCTAAGAGCCACACCCACAGAGGAGGGATGTGAGAGAATGAGCTACTGGATAAAACAGTAAGAGTCCCTTGGGACGTCAACTTCCACAAAATTAAAAAATGTGTGTCCGCGTTAAGTTGGGATTTCTGAGTTCACTTCACTCCAGTCAATGAGGCACCTTAGCACAGTAAGCACAATAGAGACAAAGAGATACCTTGTAACTGACAGAGAGAGAAAAGAGTCCTTTGAGATGAAATGTGAACATAAGAAGGGAAAAGGGTTTGTCATAGTCTCAAGCTGGCTCTTTGGGGTTCACTTGCCTATAGTGAGTGAACTATATAGTCCCATCCCCTTGCAGAGGAGTCTCAATAAAATTAGAGCGATGGCCTAAAAAGGACAGAGGGGGACGAAGGCATGGGGGGGGGGGGGGGGAGAAGAGAAGGAGAGAGAGAGAGTTTTTTTTTTTTTGTGATAAGAAGCTTAACAAAAGTGGGGAAAATGTTTTATATGGATGTTGGTTTTCACCGCCCGTCTCAAGCTGACACTTTGGTTTCCTTTATTACGGGCAGTAAGCTACTTTAGCAAACAAAGGGTAATCGAGTGACAGAGAAAGCTGAAAACAACTGGTGGAGGGAGAAGAGGAACCTTTTGACAGAGGACGTTCTCTACCGAAAGCAACAATATACACTTTCTTTGTATTTTTCAAACGCTGCAGTCTACATGAGAAAGAATAATGAACAAACCATTCCGCCCTTCGCTGAAATCCTGAAGTCCCTTTGGAACCCAACCTAATTGAAATATTAATTTTTACATTTATAAAAATAACTCACCACTTCACCATTAGGTCCAGGAAAAGCTTAGAAATATTAGGAAGAAGAAACAATAGCCCAGCTGGAGACAGGCAGCTGAAATAATGAATCATTTAAAAAGTTTTCTTTCCCCAAACATTGCACTGTGTGAAAGAGGGGTATGATCTCTCTACCAGTAATAAACAACCAAATCAATCAGGTCTCTTGGACTTTCACTTCCTGAAACACACACATGGGTCAGCTATTTTAGAATTGCTGGGAGAGAAAAAATAATTAAGGGAACATAGGAAATCACATGTCATTTCTTTTTAATCTACTGTGTTGAATTTCACATAAATTCTTTTGTGTTTCTTGCATCTATAAATCAGATCAATTTTCCAAGGGTCTTCTATCTACCCTCCTCCCCCATCTTAACTATTTCCTCCTATTTTTGTATTACCTTCTAAATGTGAACTTATTATAGTTTCTTCAGTTTTGATTTGAAACCTACCTTTCCAACCTTGTCTCACATTTTGCTCCTTCATACATTTAATGTTCCTGGCAAAATAGACAATTCACTGTTTCCTTAACTCATTCCATTTCTCTTCCCTCTGTGTGTTATTCCTCTGTGTACAATTATAATGGTACACATTTATTTAATGGCAACCAACATGTATTAAATATTTTAAAGGTTAAGAGATATTTTATACACATTATTGCATTTGAACCTGAAAAAATCCCTGGAGGTAGATATTCAGGTTTTACTATTTCCATTTTACAGATGAGAAAACTGTGGCTCAGGGAAAGTAAGTGACTTATCCATGATAACACAGGCTAGAAAATACTAGAAGAAAGGTTCTTCTTAATTCAAAGTTCATCATTTTCCCTTTTCTTTCTTTAAATTGTTTCTTAATGATTCTTTTTTAAAAAATCACCTCTTGATTGATACTTTTTGAAAAAGTATAGCCCTTCTATCATACATGTTTCCCTTGGTCTTTAAATCTTCTTTTGTGACAAATAAACAAACCAATCAAAACCAGCTGCATTATTTTTTAAATCAATTATTCTTTAATGTTTGATAATATTCAATCGTAAATACACTGGACCTATATATTTTTCCCTTTAGGCATTATTTGATGTCTTCCTCATTTTCTTTTCTTTGAATTGTTTAAGACATCTGTCTCTTTTTATGTCAGTCTCTGGGAATTTTATATTTTTGTAAATATTATTCCCTTTCAATTAAAGTTTTGGTTTTGATGGCATGTGGTTGAATATGATAGTTTATGATACTTTTTTCTTCTTTCTTAAACTTTCTTGTGAATTTCTCCTTGTCATTTTTTGGGGGTATTTCCCCCTCTGTTTTGTGGAGGGTGGAGATTAGAATTAGCTAATTATTTGTCTACTTTATTGGTCTTCTCCCCACAGCAACTCTTACTTTTATTTCTCATATCAATAGTCTTTTGCTTTCAATTTTGTTTCCTTCCACTTGATTTTTAAGATTTCTACTTTATACTTTTTTTTAAGGGGTTATTAACCAGTGGCTTTTCTGGGCTTGGGGTTTTATTTTTGTATTTGTGTGCTCAATTCATTGATGCTTTATTTATGTAGTGCTTTTTCCTCTGTGACACAGTGTTATATAATAATAGATGACAGTTATACAATCCATTAGATTATTTCATTTGGATCTCACAAAAACTCAGGAAAAAATGATACAATGTTACTTTGCTCATTTTCTATATGAGGAAACTGAGGTTCATAGATCAAGCGAATTTTAGTTTTCTTGAATACATTGTCTTCCTATGTCTTTAAAACCAAGAATTAAGCACATTATTTCTGATGTGGTCTCACCACCTTGCCTCCTTTGTTTTGGACAGTGGACCTTTTTAATTGCAGTTTCTCATAGCATTAGCATTTTGTTTTGTTTTGTTTTGGCTGCCATACCACACCATCCATTCATATTGAGCGTACAATCCACTAACTTTCTCTCCCTGCCCCCCCATATCTTTGTCACACAAACTGTTGTCCAGTGTCTTCTAACTTATAAAATTGATTATTTGAAGTAAGATTTTAGATTTCCCCCCCCTTTAAATTCAGTCCTATCTGATTCAGCTCAATGATCTCATTTGTAAGTCTTCTTGGATCTTGAATCTCTATTCCACAGTGTTATCTATGCCTCCATAATTCTGCAGATTAGGTAAGCATGACTACTATACTTTTATCCGAGTCATTAACAGTAATGTTAAACAGAAGTAAGCAGAAAATACTGTGTCACACCACGGGGGACCTCCTTCTATGTTGCCATCAAATCATTAACCGTCCACTCTTTGAGCCTGGTCATTTAAACAAATCAGTATTTACCTAATTATACCATTATCTAACATATGCATCTCCATTTTATCCATAAAAATAATGTAATAAACTTTGTCAAATGTTTTGATAAAATCTATATCTAGAGCATTTCACTTCTATCACTTTAACAATCATATTTTAAAAAGGAAATATGCTGAAACAGGAATGTCCTGTTGTTGAGTGCTGTTTCCTTTTTTTTTTACCTTGATGTTGACCAGCAATCACAGGCAGCATGTTTTAGAATGTGGACAGGCATTATAGGCAAGCTCACTGGCCTATAGTTGAAAAACTCTATTCTCTTTCCTTTTGGGAAAATCTTAACAATATTTCCTCCTAACTAGGCCTTTTGTATTTCCTCCTTTCTCCATCATCTTGCAACTCTCATTGACACTAACTCAGTACCCTCTAAATATCCAAGGATTTCATTCATGTCAGACCAGTAGTTTGAATTTATAAAGGACAACTAGGCTTTTTCTTACTATTTTCTTATTTATATTGCATATCATCTATTCATTATTCATATTTGTCCTGTTCTTTTTAACAAAATGGTCATTTCCCTTGTCTAGGAAAGCAAAAGCAAAACCAGATTGGAGCAGCATTGTTCTTTTTTAATTTTGTCAGTCTGAGTTGTCTCAGCCACCATAAGCAAAGGTCCTATCTCCTCTTTGATTCTTTCCTTTTCCCTGGATGACTAAGAAAATTCCCTTTTTTGTCCTTACCTCTTCTCATAAGACTCATCTCATTCTGAGTTTTAGCACCCTTGATGTTATTCTTATAATACTATGACTTGTTTTTTAATTCATTCTCTGTTAACTTCCCTTGTTTCTATTTTTTGTACATATCTTCTTTTTAACATCTAAATTTCTTAATGAGTTTCTGCATATATCCATGTTGGTCTCTTCAGACAATTCCCAAGGGATCATTTCTTTTTGTGTCTTCAAAATTTCATTCTTAAAGTTTTCCATCCCTCTAGGACTGAACTTATAAAATTTTGTTCCTTGGGGTGCTACCTATAAAACCTTTTGACCCTTTGCAACCTCTTTTCTCCAAAACTATAGTAAATGTCAAACTATTTTCAGCTCTCCTCTCCTCTTTTACAAACTCTTAGAGTTAGTGTAATAACTTCTCCCTTTCCATTTAAGCAACAAGTTTATATTTGTTAGTCAGAATTAGATCTAGGATAGAATTTTCTCTCGCTGTCTTTTCTACTTTGTTGGTTTCTTTTGATGGATGAAATTATCCTTCTAGGAAACTCAAAATGTTACTAGCAGTTCTGCTTTTGGTAAAGAGAAAGAGTGAGGCAAAGTAGAAGAAGAAAAGAAAAAGAGAATCAATTGTGTATATATGGAAGAGAGAGAGAGAGAGAGACAGAGACAGAGAGAGAGAGAGAGAGAATCTGTTATTTTGCCTCTTTGCCAGTTTATGTTGATTCCTTCACTTCTTCATCTGTATTTTCTTTCTTGCTTTCTGCTTTCTGGAGGGAGGCAGGGCAATTGGGGTTAAGTGACTTGCCCAAGGTCACATGGCTAGTAAGTGTTAAGTGTCTGACGCTGGATTTGAACTCAGGTCCTCTTGACTCCAGGGCCAGTGCTCTGTTCACTGTGCCATCTAGCTGCCTCTATATTTTCTTTCTTACAGTGAATCAACCTTCCAGCTCATTCATGTATCAGAATGTGTTTAGCAATACTCTACTACTTTGTTACCAGTTCTTTGTTTCTACAAAATTGCTGCTATGAATGTTTTTTTTTTGTATGTGAGGCCTTTCTTTATATCTCTGCCGTCCTTGGTCTATATGCCTACAAAAGGGTATGGATGTTTTAGCATAATTCCAAATTGCTTTCCTGCGTGGTTGAATTAATTCTCAGATTCAACTATGTGCAGTAAGCTTGCCCTTCCAAAGTCCCTCCAACATTGTTCATTACCATTCTTGTCATCTTTTCCAACTTCCTGGTATGAGGTAAAATCTCAGAGTTGTTTTGATCAGTATTTCTTTTATTATTAATGATTTGGAGCAATCTTTTAGGTGATTGCTAACTATTTGCAACTTTTAAGAACTGTTTGTTCCTATTTCTTATCTTCCTATCCATTAGGGAATGGCTATTGGTTTTTTATATTTCTGTTAATTGCCTAAGTCACATGCATTTTAAAAATTAATTGAGATAGCAGGTGTTGTGGGCAATCATATAGAAAGCATACCTACCATGGAATAAGAAACTGTTATATGTTGTTCCCTTAATCTCCTCCCACAACTAATTTAAATTCATTTTTAGGGCCAGTCAATCCCACTTCCATATTTAGCTCTAACAGAAATTATATTCCACTAATTAAGTATGGGAAACTCAATTAGATAGAGATTAGTTTAGGATTGGCTACATGGTACAGTGAATAGAGCACTGGCCCTGGAGTCAGGAGGAGCTGAGTTCAAATCCAGCCTCAGACACTTAACACTTACTAGCCACGTGACCTTGGGCAAATCACCTAACCCCAATTTCCATGCCTCCCCCCCTCCAAAAAAAGAAAAAAAGAAAAAGAAATTAGTTTGCTTGTATTCTCCCACAAAAGAAGGATGAAATGTTAAGAATATGTTTAGGATACTAGTAGGTTACTTTTCAAAGATGTTCATTATTAAGAAGTCTGATATAACCTCATGATATTTTCAAAGTTCAGCTTCTAAACAATCACCTATGGATCCCAAAAAATTCAGATGCCATATCAAAGTCTGGAGTCATCTTTTTCAGCCTGACTCTCACTTTTGTACTTATGGAGTCCAGCAACTTTCTCTTTAAATATGCTAACTTTATGTTCCAAAAATGATCCCGTCTTAATTTTCTCTTTGTCTTTCATATTTTCTTTGAATATTTCACTCACTTGGTTTTTTTTAAACATGGTATTAAGTATTAAAAGAAGTTGGAGACAAAGTACCAAAAGTTCTGTGTAGGCTCTAAAGAGAATATTTATGATATTATGAATAATATAAGCAATACAATTACTCATCAAATATTGCAGACTTTTGTTTACTGTGTGAGGAAAACAGGACACATTTAGTAGCCATTGGACTATAACAATATTATTTTCAGAGTGCTGGTGTTGCTAGCATAATCCCTTTAAACTTTCTTCACCCAGTCTGTGATTTGCATGGATCATGAATGATGTTTTTATGAGAAGAAAGAAGCTGAATGGAATTTTTCACTCAAAGTTAAATAACAGTTTAGACCAGCGGTTCTCAACCTGTGGGTCACAACCCCTTTGGGGGTTGAATGACCCTTTCACAGGAGTTGCCTAAGACCATCAGAAAACACATATTCCTGATGGTCTTAGGAACCGAGATATAGCTCTGCTATCTGTCTCCAGGAGGGTCCACCCACATGCATTTATGCCCACATATGAGTATTAAAGGGTTGCGGCATTAGGAAGGTTGAGAACCACTGGTTTAGACTAAAAGAGACCCAAAGGCAGTTAGAAAAAAAATAGTTCAAAAACAGATTTAAAATGCCTAAGCACTATTCTAGATAGCCGGCCATGGTCTGCATCACAAAAGGGCTAAAATAGGATCTGGGGCTATAACTAAAGAGCTATTGGACCCCCTCCATTTAGTGGGGAAAAATATCTGAAGATAAGCACATGAAAGCAAAGAGTAGAAATTCAATGATAAAGCTGTACTGAAGTTGAAAACTAGTAGATGATAACAGGAAATAGGTGAAGTTCAACAAGAAAGGCACATTGCAATTGAACATCAGCATATGGTGTCAAAAAGCAGTACAAACTCAGCAAAGATGCCTAGAAGAGAGCAGAATAATGAAATCATCAGAGGACATCAGTGGTTCTGTCAGTGGTATGAGGTGCCTGGCCCACAACATGTTTTATGTCTGCACATGCTTGTTACTTGGTCATATATGTTCCCTATAGTGTAATGGTAATTAATTTGAATTTGAAGACCCCTTTTTGTATTGGTAAGTAAGTAGGTACTTAGCCCTTAGTAACTAATCAAACCTCTGTGAAAGAAACAGAAGGTATGAACTTCATTTCCACCAGACTCCTATATCAATGGACTTTGCAACATAGATGCCATTCTTCCCCAGCCCAAAACTCTTTGTAGTCCCTTGCAAAGATCAGCTGGGACAAATCCAAAATCTGTAAGCATACAGTATGAATGCAAAAATTGGCTCTTTGAAACAAGGATGATTTCTCTGGTAACAGAGACAATCAACTTTCAGTACTGTTGAAGTTAAAATAAAACAAATACATGTTAACAATACATGCAGTAGACATGATACTATACAGAACATCACCTGCAAGGATATTACAGTGACAGCATGCCTAACTACATACAGGATATATAACACATACACATTTTGGAAGTGCGTGCATATCTGTAATACATAGCAATCAAAAGCACTAAGCATGATTAACAAAGCAAAGCTAACTAGCTACAAATAGGCCTATATATTAAACACAATTTAATAATAAGTCAGTAGTGTATATTCAGAACAACGAACAGACATTGCTATATCAAGAACATACATAAAACATATCAAGTGAATATAACAGCAAAACAAAAATCCAAACATTTGCAAGCATTCAGTGATTCATATGCATAGTAGTACACATATGTAATACTTGCAGTGAACACGCAAGGCATTTTTTCACATGAGTGTTCTCTAGTATTGTTGCTCAGAGTAACAGGTTTGCCTGTGACATTATAACTTAGTCTACTGGTTGGTTTAATAGGCTTAGTCCTCTTGTCATTGACTCATCTCTCAGATACTATATCTGAGCTAGTAGTTGGCATGGAACAACTGTCAGGATCATTATAGATTTGTGTGTCTACTCCTGGGATGGTATCCTGGCTAGGTTGGCTATCAGTATTTTCCAACTCTGTGCATTGAATCTGTACCCTGTGAGTCTCTATAGCTCTTTAGGGTATGAAAGGAGCTACCTCTGGGTTCAATTCCTTTGCCCTGCAATAATACACAAAGTTTCTTTCATGTGGTGAATCACTTTCAGCGTCCATATTTAGGTCAGAAAGTCTTTGGGTAGCTGGTGGACAGTCTCTTTTTGTCACCCTTTTCCTAAGCTTTCATCATTTCTCTTCCATCTGTTCATTAGAAAATTCACTTCAAAAAAAAAGAGGGGGGCGGAGCCAAGATGGCGGCGTAGCAGCAGCAACATATTGCAGCTCTCATATAGCCACCCCAAAATACCCATGGAATAGGACTCTGGACCAATTCTAGAACTTCAAAACGCACACAAAGATACTTCCCACTAAAGTCAGCTCCGCTACGAGGAACCATATCAGCACTGCAATCCAAAACCAGCCTGGCCTGAAGCCGCGGCAGTGCCCCGGGGGTGGCTGGGCAGGAGGTGCAGAAAAGCCTCTGAGGTGAGCTGGATTAGCAACAGCTGCAAGTGGGGATTGTGAAAGGGGGAGATAATCATCCGGCCGAAAGGTCTCCAGAGCGGAAAAGCGAAAGGCGGAGGTTTTGCACCCGCCTCCGCGTTGTAGCTTCCCGCCCTCGGCCTGCAAAAAGCAGGGGGACTGAGCGATTGTTTTCAGACCAGTGCTCTCGCGTTGATCGGCCTGGATCCGGATCGTCGTCTTGGGCCTTGGTCTTGGAGTCTTCATTATCCAGTCAGCCGGAAGTCT
>CM053588.1:249051846-249102450 GCA_028646515.1 Pseudochirops corinnae
ATAATTTCACATGTTCAGCCTGTATTTGATTGCTTGTCTTTCCAGTGGGCATGGGTGGTGAGGGAGGAGGAGAAAGAACCTGGAATCTGGAGTTCCATAATCAAATGTTATGAATATGCATCTATCTTTCTATATATATATGCAATTATTATTATTATTATTGACTACACCCAACTGGAACTTGAGATACACAGGCACCGTGGTTGGGAGATCCATCCTGCCCTACTGAGAAGTGACATAGGAGAGAATAGACTGGGGGAGGGGGGACACACTGGGATGGCTGTTTTGGGGCATTGGGTGGGGGAGAAAATATGTAACTCAAAATCTTGTGGAAATGAATGATGCAAACTATAATAAAATTTAAAAAAAAAGAGAAAATTCACTTCATTGTCTTCTTGGCAACAGTTGATTGCAGTAAATAGTCCTGATTGGGTCCCCTCCATCAAGTCTCTCAGTTATTTTGCATGAGCAAACTTCCTATCATTTGGACCTTGTGAGTTCTTTGAATGATGAAATCAGTCTTAACCTTGTCTTCCTTAGTCATAGAAATCCAGTAGTATCCATGACCCAAGTCCAAGACTGAAGACACACTGGCTGCCTAGCAGACAATCCAGGGCATCTTGCATCTGAGACATAGTGCACTGGTCCACTTTAGTCCTTTTGTTTAAAGTTTGGCAATCAAAACACATCTATATCTTTCCATTTTTCTTAGTTACCATCATTATGGGTAATTCATATGAGCTGCTGGATTTAATGATGATGCCATTAATTAAAATTTCTTTGAGATAGTTTCTGAGGTCCTCAATCACAGATAGAGGAATTTTTCTAGATCTTTCCCTGAATTTTCTTAAATCAGTGAGCTGTGCTCTGTGGGCTGAACCATGAGTACACCCCCTATTCTACATTCTATTCATGCATTAAGAACATGCCTGTCCTCTTGCTGAATACCATCCTCAGCTTATCCTTCCACTCTTATAGTACTGCGAAGTACCCTGAGTGAAATGGCTTAGGATCCAGGTTAAACAACTAGGACTCCTGTCGTGTTTACTAGAACCTCTTGCCTTCCATCTTTTAAGCTTCTGCATAGTCTGCATGGATAGTCAAAGTGTATAGATATTGGGTCCCAGCTTGTTGCTTGCAGTATCCTGTTTGGGGTGCTCTTATGTCAGGCTTTTGTGCCCTTTATTCCCTTGGTCCTCTGCCTCTCCAAAGAGAACAGGATAGGGTACTTCTCCATCTCTCATCTGCATGTCTCAGGTTCTGTGACTGAAGCTCAGCACTGGAAGAGCTTGTTGTTTTGCCTTGCTCCTGTGGCCCACACCCCAGAAGGCCTGGAGCCTGCTGAGACTGAGCCCTGTGAAGGATATTGATACTTAAATCTCAGAAGTACCTGTCTCACCTCAGACATTGTTGGCAATGGTTTCCACCTCTGCATGGACCTGATAACATCAGTTGCCCAAGGGTCAGGTACTGAGAACAATCAATCTCTACAGTGTACTTTTTCCTACATTCTCCAGATTCATAGTCTATCAGTCTCTGCACCCATTGCTTTACCTAAGGAAGAACTCAATAGACTTTTCTCCTTTGAGCTATACTATGTTAGAAACAAAATTAGCATGTCTTCTGATTTGCCCCCTTCAAATATCTGAGCTAAAGTTTGTATATATTCTTGCCAGGTCACACTTGTTTTACCTCTGTGAGGGTATCTACTGCCTATACAGTTAATCCTCCTTAGGCTTTTTGACAGTTTAATCACTCTGCTTTAGGGACATTCCACTGTCCCAGTCACACTCTTATCATCCAACCCAAGTCTCCCAGGACTGTTCTTATAGGGGACATGGTTTTTGTCCAGAGAAAATGCCAATTTGGGGACTATTGTAATCACATACTACAATGAGTATAGCTCAGTCTTACCATAAATGGAGCAGAATTCTTGGGTCTAATTGGGTATAATTCAGTCTCACTGTAGAAATATCCCCTTTGTTGAGAAGGGTTCTTACCTCTTTCAGTAGTTCCTCCTCCTGAGAGGATGGACAAGTCTGAAATTTCCAGGAATAACTTCCTACTATCAATTCCTCAGGTATATTTCCATAGTCAACATTCCCAGGCTGGATTAGAAAAACTTCCTGAGTTACATCACTTGCCTTAACATCACTGGCTTTAATTAAATATTCTTCTGGTTCTTTTAATTTCCTGCCATCTTAAAGTTCGGGTCTATTCCTGATATTAGGAGACATCTATTCGTTTTAAATTCAAAAGCAAAAGAGTATCCCCCAAATATCTTTGCTCTCATCTTTTCTAGAGATTGCTTCATGTGTACTCACATTAAACACAACTATTAATTCAAAGAACAAATGCACAGTATTTTAGCAATAAAGAGGTATTAGATTAATATACCATGCTTAAACAATACAATCATATGGCAAAAGACATGAATTCAAATCATGAAAATAGTACCAAGATATGTATCAAGATATAGCAAGTAACTACACATTCAGGAACATTTAGACTTTTAAGGAATATATCATATCAATAAATGTAATACTTGCATAACAGTAAGATGTAGCCAAGTCAAGATATGCTTGTTATACTTCTAAAAACTAAAAAATGAAATAAAATTGTATTTTAAAAAGTCCAGCATGTAAAGAAAAGAAACAAAATTGTGGTTCTACAAAATATTTATTTCTCATGAAGAGAAAAATAAAAGAAAAAATGTAAATAATGATGTTTCCCAGAATGGGAAGACAAAATCCCACTTTTGAAATAAAATTGGCCACAGGAAAAAAAATTGCCAAAACTTTCTTTTTAAATCATGGACATTTCCCAGGCCTTGGTGTACTTGTCTGTGGCAAGACATTCAATCACTAAGAACTATGTACTAATTAATATTAAAAGAAGATGACCATATTAATCACCACCACAAAAATATCAGTTTGGGAGAGGAAGATCCTCTGAGTTTCTCACCAGACATTTGGTAGAAACCAATGGCTATTTAAACTCATTTTAAGCCATCAAAAACTAAACAATGAACCTTTTAAGACTTGGGCTGGAGGGGCTTTTGTTGGCTAGTCAATAAAAGCCTGAGGCTATTTGGGCCAGTATTAATAACACTACTTAATATTTTATGTAGACCATGTTTTGAAAGAGGTTATGGCTGAAAGCTTCATTCCCAAATACGCTCCATACAAAGAACAACTCTGTTCTCCATCAGAATTGGCTATCCAGTCAGTTATCTCACATATGCATGATATTTTTCAAAACAAGGATCTAGTTGGACTCTAAGAATAGCTTATCATAGATTAACCATGTTGTTAGCATCTTCTTTACACAAAAAAGATAGCCCATAATCATTTTAAAGGTCTTTTAAAAGACTACATAAAAAACATACAACATCCCCATTTCATATGTTATGACAGTGACAAATTTATCAACAATTAACTATTGAAAATTACATTTTAATGGTGCCGGTGTTACTGATATAATGACTTGTACTCAAACTGTTTTTGCTTAGATGTGTTAGTTTTCAGTCTTTCAACAGAAAATATATATATTTTTTATAGTCTAAACAGGGATCTAGCAAGGTTTTCAGGTTGACCTCTCTCACTAGTAGGATCACAAAACTGAAGGGCCTTCTTGGCCTATTTGGATTTAAGTATGAAAGACTGTACTTATATTTTATGCTATCAAATTCCCTGTCCTCTCATTCTCCACAAATAACACCCCGTAACTGTGAAAACAGAAAGTCTACCCTCTTCTGTTGTTGTTGTTGTTGTTCAATTGTTTCATTCATGTCTGACTCTTCATGACCCCATTTGGGGTTTTATTGGCAAAGATACTGGAGTAGTTGGCCATTTCCTTCTTCAGCTCATTTTATAGATAAGGAAACTGAGGCACACAGGGTGAAGTGACTTGCCCAGGGTCACACAGCTAGGAAGGGTCTGAGACCAGATTTGAACTCAGTTCTTTCTGACTCCAGTCCCAGAACTCTATTCCCCGTGCGGCTTAATCACCCTCTTCACAAAAATAAAATAAGGATGTTGGACATAGGCTCAGCATAGTCAGATTATCCTTAAAGACCTTGCATCAAGAAACTTCAAGTCAATGTAATCTTTCTTTTAACTTGGATCCTTTTAACTGCTAGAATCAAATGCAGGTGGTAGAAAAAGTTCTTTTGATTAGGTCATAAAGTCAGATGGAACATAGAAATCTGTAAATCCATCATTTTTGCAGGTTTAGGTTTAGGTCAAAGAATAGGAAACCTGGTGGAAAAACTATAAGAAAAATAAAAAACCTCTTCAATATAAGGCTTTTGAAATGTGTTTTCTCTCCTTTTCAGTTGCTAGTCCACTTTACAGGACTATCTCTTCACTCTTCTCATTCTCCATTCTGGGGCTGTCACGTACCACACTACCTGGGTCTGACATAGAACATACCCAGCCTCTGGCAGATGATGGAGCTCAGGTCTTTCCTAATGGGTACTGACATAATTTGTCAAAGTCTGATCCAGAGTCTGGATCCAAGGCTGTCTAAGGAAGTGATCAAGAGTCAGGGTGTCAGGTTGGGGGAAAGAAAATGGAGATCAAGAGCTGAGGGAAATAGAAACATCCAACTGGAAGCAAGGACAGAAGCCCAGGCAGTTTCCAGGTCAGAGCCAGGAAGACATGAATACAGTCTCATTTACTGAGCCCAAGTCGGAGAAATGGAACAGTGTTGTACAGGTTTGAATAGGACAGGGTTCAAGGGAGACCCATCTCCTGCAGTGTTTGAGGTCTTCAATACATGGGCAGAGAAAACTGTATTGTATTTTTAAATATTGTTGAGGGTACTGTGAATATAATTGCTTTCCTTATAAGAAATAGCTATGTTTCTTAGTCACAGGAGCTAACAGCTTCTGAGGTCAGTGTTTAATTAAGGTCCATTGTGTGAAAATCATTTCTTTGAGAGCCAGTAGGGAGTAAAGGACTTGAAAGCAAGTTCAGAGATGTTAGAGGTGGGATCCTTTAACTGCTAGAGCTAACCCTAAACCCTTAGCAAAGGCTGTCTTGGTAAGGCCATAAAATCAGGTGGAAAAGAGAGAAGACAACGCAAGCTAGCATTTATGTGGTGCTTAAGAAACAATACAGTTTTCTCTGCCCATGTATTGAAGACCTCAGACAGTGCAGGAGATGGGTCTCCCTTGACCCCTTAAAAATTTGCAAAGTCCTTTACAAATATTTTCTCATTTATTCTCACAATATCCCCGAGAGGTAGATGTTATTATTGATCCCACTTCATGATGAGAAAACTGAGGCATATTGAGGTTAAATGACTTGCCATGGATCACACAGATAATAAATATCTGAGGCGGGATTTGAACTCAAATCTTCCAGACTCCAGGTCCATGTTTTAGCTACATATAAGAAGTGAAGTAGTAACTCCACCATTTGCTGAGTTTATTTACGGTTTAGACTAGATAGTATAGGAATGAAATATGACATATATCCAGCATAGTGCCAGACTAAATGAGGATAATGTAGTATGCAGTAACAAATCACTACTAAAGTATTCAGTGACTTGGATATATGGTTTTACAATGTTACAAAAATACTTCCCAAGATAGAAGCCCACAGATCAGGAAATGGTTGAACTTACTGTGGTGCATGAATATCATGGAACATTAATGTGCTGTGAGAAATAATATGGAGAAAATAAGGATGCATGGGAAGATTTATATGAATTGATGCAAAGAGAAGTGAGCAAGAACCAGGAAACAGATATTCACAATAACTATTATTTGTATTGAGAACACATCTCTCCCCTTCCCCCCCCCCCTCCCCCCGGTATAAGTTTTAGAAAGAAAAGTATTTGAGCATTTACCAGAGGAGGAAGCCAGGAAGAAGATATGGCTCTGTGTGAGATGAAAGAGTTCAGAGTCTGAATCTAAGGTCAGAAAAGGTCTTTATTCTTTCTCATGAGAAAGGACTCTGTCCCCGCCACCCAACATGTCATCTGTAGGGAGAGAGAGAGAGAGGTAGAAGGCAGCCCATGATTATATAATCTTCTAATGCAGAAACTCAACCCCCTCAACTGGCCTTCATTCTTATTGGTAGGGGGGCTGTCCCACAACCTAAGCACGGGACTTTCTCTGAGACAAAGGACTCATAAACATGTGGGTGTCCAGTGAAAGCAGTCTTAATCTTATTTGGCATATCTCCTGCTGAGTTGGCTCTGGGGCCCCAGATTGCTTGAAGGTCAGGTGACCTAACCCTAGGCCTAGTGAATACTGAAGCCATTCTAGATTCGATTTTTCAGAATGGGGAAACTTCACTATAAATTATCCCTCACAGCTCCCTGCCCATTCTCTGTGAAGTTTACATTATGTAGAGTTCAGACAAGGGCATAATGACATTTACTCGATTGACCTCTCTAATACAGTAGGTACTTTCCAGAAAAGAGCAGTTTGAAATGTATATCAGCAGATGAATCTTTCTAATTTGGGGAATGCAAAACACAAGCTTTGGGTGGACCCCAAACAAGCCCTGGGTGGAGTATAATTATTCCTCACAGCCATCCTGCTTCCCAGAATCTCCTGAGGTCAGTCTGACAATTTCTAACCACATAAAGCTAGTACGAAACAATTTTAATAAATGATAAATAAAATTTTCCTACACCACCACAATGTAATTGGAAAGAACAGAAACAACAACAAAAATAGAAATTGAATGAAGTTTAATTATCCTGACCAAGTTTGACCTTGAAGAAGAAATATGAGCAACAGAATTAGAGTTCTTCCTTCTGTGCAGAGGACTATGGATGCGTGATAATTCATTTATCATTGGACTAAATTTGTGTGTTGGTTAGTCTTGTCAAACTGCCTTTCCCCTCTCTCTTTTTAATTCTTTGTTAGAAGGAACAGGCACAGGGTGTGTATGTGGGTATGTGGGGGGGAACATATTAAATCAATCAACCCCTAAGTATTTATTAAGCACTTGTGATACATCAAGTACCATTCTAAAGGCTAGGGATAAAAAACAAACAAAAATAGCCCTTGTGATCAAGAAGATTACATTGTTCCTAGAAAACCTGGGATATATGACTGTACTTAATGAGAAAGGATGCCAGGAAAAGAGTTTGGTCCTGAAATAATGAAGGAGATGACTCTACAGGTATGTGTGTCTTTTTGTTAGTTATGTATTCCTCGGTTACTTTGTCAGCAGCTGATTTGTGAGAAGGCCATCTCTAGAATTGTTAACTCTGAACTGGTGGGACACATGGCCATTTAGAACTAAATGTAGATGATGAAATAGAGATAACTGAAATTCTTATTTCACAAATGTAGTTATGGCAGAACTTAGAAAGGACAGAGAGTATCTCTCATATCATACTGATTTTGAGTAGTTTAATAGAAAGGCAGCCAGTATCTACTAATTAACATCTCTTCTCCTGAAGAGAGTTTTGGGGTAAGGGTAGAAAGGATCTCATAGGAGAATTATCAGCTGAATCATATAGCACTAATATTATAGGTTAAATCTATGCCACTGTGGTTACCCTCAGAGAACTTAGAGCAGCAAAGAAGAAATATTGTTAAAATTAGTTAGACTCCAAAGTGAATATAGTTAAATTTAATTTTGGATGTTGCTCTGTATAGTAATTTTGTAAAACCTTTCTGGTTAGCTTTTGATAGAAGCTTATCTATTAATTACATGCAGTTGACATTAATACATTTTTTGGTAGATCTGTGAAATGGTACAACCATTTTGGAAAACAATTTGCAACTATGCAAATAAAGTGGCTAAAATGTCCATATCCTGCGAATCAGCAACTTGATTCCTGGGCTTATACTCAAAGGAAGCCATCAATAAGAAGAAAGCTGCCATATACTCCAGAATATTTATAATAGCACTTTGGGTTAGCTAAGAATTGGAAACAAAGCAGATGTGTATCAATTGAGGAATGCCTAAATAAATTGTGGTTTATGAATGTAATGTAATGGTTCTAGGCTACATGAAATGACGTTTGTGATGAATACAGAGAAGCACGAAAAGAGTTATATAAACTGATGCAGGGTGAAGTAAGAAGAGACAAGAAAATGATACATACAATGACTACAAAAATGTCAGTGAAAAGAACAACTACTTACCAAAAACATTAAAAGTAAATGTAGCAAAATTATAAAGATACAGCAGGACTCTAACAAAGGGATATGAGAGGACACTCCTAAACCAACAATTTCATGGAGTGGGGAGGTCCACAGGTGTTACACATTGTAAATATTTTTGGATTTTTTCAATGTATCAGTCAATCGTGCTGATATTTTTTCCTCTTCCAAAAAAGTATTTGTTGTATGAGAAGGCTCTCTGGGAGGAATTAGGCAAGGGTCACTTGGAATAGCTATGATGATGTAAGAAATAGATTAATAAAAACATTTAAAAATAATATATAGTTGATTGCTAAGATGAATAATTCATATTTATATTATTCTTTTTTTTACAAAGTACTTTCTTTACAACTACTTTAGGCGGTGTAAATAATTTTATCTCTGTTTTATAGATGAGGAATCTGAAGCTTTAAAAGAATAAGTGACTTGTCCATAATCATACAGTTAGTTGTGTCAGAGCCAGGTTTTGAATCTGGGTTTCCTTATTCTAGTTTTTTGTTCTCTGTATTATGTCATGATATTTATAAAGCTTTTGAAGGTAATCGCATTTCAAAAAGGCATCATTGACTGCTTAGTCAATACACTACAGAGTACTGTGCTGGATCTACATAGCCAGTCAGAGCTTCCCAAGAGAAAGTTTGAATGGGAAAAGAACCCAGGCATCATCTAACGAATAGAGACAAAAGAACTGATAGAGCAGTTAAAGAATTTGAATTTGAATCAATTTTTACTGCTTACTACTTTGTGTGATCTTAAACAATTCACTTTAACTTTTTAGGCCTTGGCTTTCTATCTGTAAAACATTCAAGTTAGACTACCTGGAGAAGTTATGCAGCTAGCTTAACCTCTCTGAGACTCAGTTTCCTAATTTGTAAAAGGAGAGTTGGATGAGATGACCAAAAAGGTTTCTTCCAGCTCTAATTCTATCAGTCTAATGATGATTCTGTGATATCTAAATCCCAGTTCTAAATCCAATCATTCCATGATGCTAATTGTCTAATTATGTGGATGCTCTAAAAACTGGCAAAGGTGCTCATATCCTCTACCTTTTGGTTACGCTGAAGAATGGCTCTAATAAAACCAGGAAACCAGACACTGTACAAATGTGGAACTCCTAAGATTCTATTTTTACTGGACTGTGGCCTAGCTTTGGCTAGTAGTGTCTCTTTTTTACCTGACCCTATCTTGCAGATTGAATCTTCTGGGTGTGCCCAGCCACATTTATTTCTTCAAGGCCCCAGATAGCCTTATTTTTTGCCCTGAAACTGTGTTACTTTAGTGAAGTTTTCCCTGTGTGTCAGGGAATTCACCAGAGAGCATATTGAATTGGAACTAAAGCGCTAGACCATCATACTTATATAACAGCGCCTTCTACATGAGGCCTTTCCACGTTACCCCAGTTATTACCTCAGGTTCTACCAATCCTTTCCCCACCTTTACCACCCCTTTACCACTACTTTGCATAGAGGTAGTCTGGTATAGTGTTACAGTATTGGACTCAAATCTAGGAAGAAATGGATTCAAGTCTCACCTTTGGCATATATTTGACGCATACAGCAAATCATTTAATCTCTCTAATACTATAAATTTTAGAAAGGGTGTCAACCTGCACTGGTAGATAAAGGCTCTTCAACTGGGAGTTCCCTATACCAATGAAATCACAAGCCTTGGCCTATGTTTTGTATGTACTTATATAAGCACATGCTAACTGTAAGTTTTATAAAATTTTTAAAAAATTTTGTTTTTGTTTTAGTATCTCGAGTACCTAGGCAGCTAGGTGGCTCAGTGGATAGAGTGTTTGCTGGACGTGGACTCAAGAAGATCTCTTCCAGGTACTCACTAGCTGGGCGACCCTGGGCAAGTCACTTAACCTCTGTTAATCCGCTGGAGAATGAGAATGGCAAACCATGCTGATATCTTTGCCAAGAAAACCCCGTGGACAGTATCTCACAAAGAGTGAGATGTGACTGAAAAGTTGAAGAATGTTTCCAGTATCTAAAGTATAGCACTTAATCACTGAGTGAATGCTTGTTTACTCCTTGATTTTGTTCTAAATTTAAACTTCTCATAAGAATTCAGAACACAACATGATATACGACTTTGATTTAACTTCCAATTGGAAATGGGAATTCCATTTTGTGTCATTCACAAACTGCTGAAGGTGGATTCCTATTATGAGAGCTCTATAGAGAAAAGGAATCTTTTCTAACTGAATACAACTGAAAAATTCCATTTGATATAGTTGTCCAGTAAGACACAGTATAACTGAATTAAGGTGTAAAACTGACCCCACTTCAATTTGATTCAATTCGGTGGACAATTATTAAATGCTTATTATGTGAAAAGCCCTTGTGAAAATAATGAGGATAAAAAGTGAAAAAAGTCTCTACTCTCACAAGCAGCTTACATTCTACTGACATGATATTATAATATACACAGGCAACTAGGTGGTACAGTGGATGCGGTATTGGGCCTGTATTTGACCTTAGACACTTAGCTGTGTGACCCTGGGCAAGTCACTTAATCCTGTTTGCTTCAATTTTCTCATCTGTAAAATGAACTGGAGAAGGAAATGGCAAACCGCTCTGGTATCTTTGCTAAGAAATCACCAGATGTGGTCACAAAAAAGTCAGACACGACTGAAATGACTGAATAACAACAACAAAAATAATATAATACACAGATTAAATAAAATACAAAATGTTAACAGAATTCTGTACAAAAAGTAATTTTAGGAGGGAAAGAACAATAAAAGTTGAAGGAATCAAGAGAGACTTTGTGTAGGAGGTGACAGCTCTTTTATGTTTGAAGAGAAATCGAGATTCGAAGAGGTAGATGTAAGGAGAGAGTCATGGAGGATGCCCTCTTTGAAGGCTCAGAGGAAGGACATGGATAGAGTGTTGCATTCTGGGAATAGCTAGCAAGCCAATCTTTATTGGAATGGAGACTACCTAAATGCCTCTTGAAGGGAGTATGGGGTCATGATGATCTTTGTTTCTCTTAAAATGGCAGTTCAATCTTTGGCACAAAATACTTGTGTACCCATGGGGAAGTATTCTATATTTTAGGCCATGATTTCTTTATCTGTAAAATTAAGATGTTTGAATACTTTCTGACATCCTTTCCAGGTCTAACATTCTATTATTACATTTTGAGAAATTTGTTAGCCCTCAGTTCGAAGGTGAAGGAGGATGCTACGATTAAAGCAAAAGCCAGGGTCCTCTGTGCAAAGGCAAAACATTTGCTTCTTGCCAAGTCATTAAGCTGGCAATTATGTTTTTTTTTAAAACAGTTTCTGCATCATGTTATGTTCCTGCCACCATACAGTGTCTAACCTGAATTAACATGACTGGAACAGATGCTAAATGACTGTACCCAAGTCACTTGTGTCCTATTTGATACTTCACTTTGTGAACTGTGCTAGACTATGAGAACATTTGATATCCAGCTCCAAGGCACACCATATGCCTTCAGATTCATAGACTATAGATCTGTAATCAACTTAACTAGACACCTGATATCACCACTACTCTAAAATGCAAATGGCAGAGAATTTATATTGTCCTCAAAGTCTGAGTAGTAAAAATCTAACTATTTATTGTTTAAGTATTTCATTAGTGAAATTTATTCCTATTTGGTTAGGACCAGAGCTATATAGTGATCATTGATTTTACAGTTCAATCTATGTAATAGCCTGAGATTCATTTGTTTATCCATCCATCCATCCATCCACTCATCCATCCATGCCTCCATTTGTTTGTCTACATTTACTAATTACTTGCTTTTTATATAGCATTGTGCTATGTAAGACGCAGTCCTCAGGGAGTTTTGAGTCTAAGGGAAGAAACCATCAGTTACTGAAAGTACAATAAATAATATTACATAAGTGTTTATTGAAGTTGCCAAATAAAGTGCCATTGAAGGTCCAAGAGTGAAGATCATTTACAATATTGGGGAAGGGAGATGCAGCATTTCATAGAGAAGGCAGCATTTTATTTGACTTTAAAGAATGGGAAGGATTTAAATAGTAGAGAGGGTAGGGGCAATGTTCTAGGCATAGGAAACAGCAAAATCATGGAGTTGGGAAAGCACAGGGTAAATTCACGAAGCTGAGAGCAATCCAGTTGTGCTGATTCATAGCATATGAGGGGAATAATATGAGATAATGTTGGCAAGACAGGACAGAAGAGTATTGTACAGACATGACAGGCTAAGCAGTTTGACCTTTATTCAGTAGGGTTCTAATGAATGTTTTTGAACAGAGCAATGACAAGACAAGATTTATGTATAAGAATGCTAGATTGCAGGGAAGGGGTGGGGATGGATGGAAGCAGAAAGACTTCAGAAGACTATTGCAATAGTTTAGGCTGGTGGTAATGAGCATTTGCCAATATTATCTTTCCACTTTCCTTATGCTGCATTTCTCCCCACATATTCTACAATGCAGTGACACTGACTTTCCTGTTTTTCAAACCTGATGCATATCCTGATTCTATGTCTTTTCTTTGGCACTCCTCTATGCTTTAAAATGCTCCCTTTCCTCACTTTCTCCTCCTGATTTCCGTGGGCTCCATCCAGGCTTAGCTCAAATCTCACCTTCTGTGGAAAGGTTTTCCCAGCTTGCCCAGTTCCCCACAAGTGGCTTCTGTCTGAGATTACCTCCCATTTATACTGCATATATCTTGTTTTACATCATTGCATGTTTATGTCTCCTATTAGAAGGTGAGCTCCATGAGTTCAGGAGTGATATTTTTGCCTTTCTTTTTATTTACAGAGCTTAGCACAATGCCTGTCATTCACTAGCCATTTTAAACACATTTACTGACTGACTGTAGTGAGAATTGTCACTAATAGGACCAAAAAGAACAATTTGCTAGTGTGAAATCAATAAAATTTGGTAACTGACCATGTATGGGAAGTGAGGGAGAATCAAGTGAAAGAAAATCTCAGAATTTTTAAAGGCTTTTCTATTCTATTTTTTTTTTTTACCCCAGTCCTATAATGAAGTTAGGAAACAATCATCACCAATACGAATAAAAGTGTGTTATTTTGTCATTGTTATGTGCTTGAACATTGTGACTTTCAAAAAATTTAAAGGAATTTTTCCCAAAAGCTTTATGGGCTATCATGTATCTCCTAATTTAGCCAGGCACAAGTAATCTCCTCCTCCTTTGAACTGCAATAAGGTATTTTGTCTCTGATTGCATTGTCATATTCTACCTTTTTATGTTAGTTATTTGTCTACATGGCTTACACCCCCAACTATATTATAAGCTTCCTCAGGGCATGGCAGATTCTTCTTTGAATTTCTCCCAGACTTATCACAAACTAGGAGTCCAACTGGCTGAGTGAATAAATAATGCGTGGCAGAAACAAAATCCTTAAAAATAATTAATGGAGCTGGTTTATTATGAATTGTTATATATAAAATTATAAATAATAATTGATATTTGCATATTGCTTTAAAGTTTCCAAAACATTTTAGAAACATTGTCATTTAAGCCTCACAATAGCCTTGTCTAGTAGGTATTATTATCTCCATTTTGCAGATGAAGAAACCTAGGCTTAGACAGATTGAATGACTCAGCCTAGGTCACCCTTCTACCAAGCAACAGAGTTACTGTCTTGATTCCATTATAAGACTGTTTGTACAAATGGTTCTTTGTCTGATCTGTTTTTAAATACCTTGGGGGTACATTGGTCTCACCACTTTTTTTTTTGTTAGTAGAAAATAATTTCATAATAAAGAGTATTAAATATGCCATAATATTCAACTAGAATTTTCTTAAGCTGCATTGGATTCTTAATTATACCTTTTTTCACTTGACTTTCATTTACTTTTCAGTCTTCAGTGTTTACATAAGATATTTGTAGACAATTCTCATGTTTCTCCTTAGTTAGCCTACATCTGTGTTAGTTATTCTTTTAATATTTTCTCATGAGGAAATACCTCTGGTTCCTTAATTATTCCTGTTGATTTCTTCTGAAAATCCTCTGGTTTGTCTCTCTTTTTCTCATAATGAGATCCCCAAACTGAATGCATATTCCTGATGAAGTCTCTCCTGACTCATGAAGAGGGGAATTCTTTACCTCTGCTCCATGACATTTCTGCATATGCAGCCCAGAATAATAATGCCCTTCTCCATTATCAAGCTGCAGTGCAAACTCACTTCTTTTTTAATCCATGATCATCCTCAGATCCCTTTTATTATTTATCCTAGAAAATATGGAATACATCTTACTACAGAAACTGGCTGTATTTTGGAGGAACTGACAAAGTGGATGCAGCTGTTGGCCGTTCAGTGATTTAAACTTAGGTTAACTCACAAATTACTATTTTAAAATTTCTCCTCCAAATATTTGCTGTATAGAGAAGTCACCCCTTGTTAGTAGAATCAGGCATAGAAACGTGTCCCTATCAGGCAGCTTGAGGAGACTTGGGGCTGCTTCAGAATCAATGAAAAGAAGGGATAGAAAGTACATTTGGTAGGATGATTAATCTATATTAAGGAGAGAGAGAGAGAGAGAGAGAGAGAGAGAGAGAGAGAGAGAGAGAGAGAGACAGAGACAGAGACAGAGACAGAGACAGAGAGAGAGACAGAGAGAGAGAGACAGAGAGAGAGAGACAGAGAGAGACAGAGAGAATTCTGGGAAGATGGCAGAGTATATCAGAAAATTCCAAGCTCTCCAGATTTCCCCGCACAAAAGAGATAAAAAGCACCTTAGGGTGAGCAAAGTGTGGGTAAAAATAGATAAGAATAAGGGCACAACTGGGTCTTCCCAGAACAACGTGAGAAGATTGGAATAAAAGTCCCGGGATGAGGTTTGGTCCCTGTGAAGAGTAAACACCTCAAGGCTAGGGTCCAGCAAGTCCTGGAGTGACTTGGTTAGTGAGGCTGCCTTCAACGAGCCACAGGAACTTTTAGCCCCGGGATAGTGAGGAGAGTTGGGCGTGTGGCCCCAGGAAGATATAGGGATCCTCTGCTGACGAGGAATGCCAGACCCAGCTGTGCTGAGAAGAGTGGCTGGGTGAAAAGGAACCAACACATGCCTGGTGAGTGCAGAAGCGGGGAAGGCTGGGGGGGAGGGGGGGTCAGACGGTGGACGGGGGAGCAAAAAACCTCTGACTGTGGGCACTTACAGGAGGTTGGAGCTTTGGTTTGAGGCTAGAGGACAGAACTGAAGATCTGGGGCAAGAGGCACCATCTCCCATATCCCAAGGCTATAGGTGATTAAAAAAAATTAAGCTGTTACTACAAAAAATGCACAAAGGAGAAAGAATCCAACCATAGAAAGCTATTGTGGGAATAGAGAAGGCCAGGCTTCATCTTCAGTGGAGGTATAGAAGTAAAGAAACTCACAAAGGGTAACATCAAATGGTCACCTGCCCAAAAAGTATTCATAGAAGATCTTTAAAAAGTCTTTAAAAATCAAATGACAGAGATGGAGGAAAAACTAAAAAAAAAAAAAAAAAAGAATCTAAGAAAAATAAGAAGAATATGAAATGAAAGCTAACCAATTAGAAAGGAGATCCAGAATATTAAGGAAGAAAATGACACCTTGAAAATTAGAATTGGGCAAGGTGAAGCCAGTAAAATTATATCAGACTAAGAAATAATTAAACAAAATATGAAAAATAAAAAAATACAAGAGAAAGTAGAACATTATATAAGAAAAATAACACATTTGCAAGAAGAGAAAACATAAAAATAATCAGACTAACTGAAAGTTATGAACAAAAAAAGGATCTTGATACAATAATACAAGAAATTATTAAAGAAATTTGTCCAAAAGCATTAAAACAAGGTGGGGGGGAGAAGTAGAAATAGAAAAAATTAATTGGGTCAGGCTAGGTGGCACAGTGAATGGAGCACCACTCCTGGAGTCAGGAGGGCCTGAGTTCAAATATGGTCTTAGACACTTAACACTTACTAACTGTGACCTTGGGTAAATCACTTAACCCCAATTGCTCTGCTTCCCCCCTCAAAAAAAAGAAAAAAAAACCCAAAATACAAACAAACAAAATTTCATCAATCACCACTTAAAAAGAGATCCTACCTATGATGTGAACATCATAGTCAAATTCCAATATCCTCAGTTCAAGGATAAAATATTAAAAGCATCAAAATTAAGACAATTTAAATATGAGGGTGCCATAATTAGAACACATAAAACCTAGCAGCAGAAACATTAAAGGATCACAGGTCTTGGAACACTATATATCAAAGAGCAAGCAAAAGAACTGGACCTCTGGCTGAAAATATACCCTGCAAAATTAAGCATTATCCTGAATGAAAAAAAAGTTGATATTTGATCAACTGTCAGACTTTCAAGACTGTTAAAAAAAGAGAAAAAGCCAAAACAAAGGCCAGAACCCAGACCAGAGAAAAGAAGCAAAAAAGTATTATAAACTATATGGTCTTGGGCAATGGTAGACTGAATAAGGACAAGAAGAGGTATTCTTTACCTCTCTCTTTCTTCTTCCTCTTCCTCCTTCCCCTTCCCACACTTCTCATTTTTATCTTATGAAGTTCAGTCTATCAGAGACCTGGGGTATTTCTATTAATTATTTCTGATGGAATGATTCAAACACAAAGTTTATTAACTGTTTCCCCCTCTTCTAGGCTCTGGAACAGATTCTTGGTGGAAAGCATGGATAGTGTATCCTTAAAAGTCCATGTACTTAAATGCTCAAAATGGATAATTGGTGAAGGAATCAGTTAATGCACATTTAGTATTTTTCAGGTACTGGATTAGGTGCTAGGAAAACAATCCCTTTTACTGAATCAAAAGGTGGTGGTGGTTTTTTTTTTTAACATGTTAAGAAAACCAGGAACTTTTTTTAAAAAAAGAAAGGATTAGAAATTTTACATGTGGAAATTAGGAAGACAAAGTCCAGTCTAGACATCAAGCAAGGCATAGACAAAGTTCAGACAAGAGAGAACATTTCATGAGTGATGATTAGTGATCTTTGCTAGAGTTTAAAATATTTGAAGAGAAATAGTGTGTGATAAAGCTGGAAAAGTAGGTTGGAGAAAGACTGTGAACAGTTTTGAGTGCTCTGATGAGAAGTTTATGTTTTTTTTTTTAAGAAAAAATAAATAAAATATTAAAAATAAATTTTAAATAAATTAAATAATTAAAATAATAAGTTTATATTTTTTCCCCAATGGGCAATGGGCAGATACTGAAGTTTTCAGTAGAGGAATGAGATGATCACAGCAGTATATTACAAAGGCAGCTGTGTGAAAGATGGATTGGGGAATGGAGAAGATGCATGATGGAAGACTATTTAGCAGGCTGCTAATATCGTTCAGGAAAGAAGTTGTGAAGGCTGGACCTAGTAGAAGTAGAAAAAACAGTACCTATCAAAATTTCTTGGTGATAATATTGATAGGACTTGGCAATTGATTGAATGTGGAATTAAGGAAAAGAGGAGAGTTGGAAATCACCAATATTTGACAGGTGTTTGCTTATATAAAAATAAATGGAGAAATTGGGAGGAAAGGAAAGTGGAGTTCTGAACTTGCTGAGTTTGGGGTGTTGGCAGGACATTAAGAGAGAGATCATTGGCATACAAGACTATTTCTCTGGGGTGATTGCCAGTGTTTAGAAAAATTAACTTGGTTCTTTGGTATTCATAGTATCAGGTTTTGATTGCACATTTTACTTATATGATCTTTATTGTGTATGATTGACAGCATCTCAGTACAAATCCAGTTTATCTGAATTAGGGACATATTTATGTAGAAGTATGAATATGGTGAATTTGGTAGAATTAAGGTATTTTCTATTATGTTTATCTGACCTTTATTCAACTGACTAAATGATCAATTTAAGCAAACTATATAGATCAAATTTTGGTATGGCTGAAGCTTACATCGTTAGACTCCCTTGGGATCACAAAGGACACAGGTAGTGAGGAGAAGATAGTATGCAATTCATGCTTAAATAATAATAGTCACGTTTATATAGCATCTTCACAATAATCCTATGAGGCAAGTTACTCTTATTTTCTTTATTTTACAGAAGAGAACACTGAGGCTGAGAGAGATTTGTAACCTTGCTCGACATTACAAAACTATTAAGAATATGAAGCAAGTTGAATTTAAGTCTTGCTTATTCTCAGCCTTGTGCTCTAGCCCATATCGCACACCCTTTATTCTTATCAACTATTCCAGGGGTGGGAAACCTGCAGCCTCAAGGCCACGTGTGGCCCTCTAGGTCCTCAAATGCAGCCCTTTGATTGAATCCAAATTTGGATTCAGTCAAAGGGCCACACCTGAGGACCTAGAGGGCCACATGTGGCCTCCAGGCCACAGGTTCCCCACCCTGACCTATTCATTTCATTTTATGCCGAAAAGAAAAAAAAAGCAAATGTTTTTACACCCTCTCTCTAGATCAGTTAAAAAAAGTTTCCCTATGAAGCTTTCCCTTCAAGTTATACTAGGGAGCATCTGTCTACTGTTTTATGTACCCTCTGTCTTTTTCTCTTTAGTGATAAAATGATAAAGTTCCCCAGTTGGCACAGTAAAGAGCTGAGCCTGGTGTCAGGAAGACCTTCAAATTGGCCTCAAACACTTACTAACTGTGTGACTTTGGTCCAGTCACTTAACCTCTGTCTGTCTCAGTTTTTTCATCTATAAAATGGAGATAATAATAGCATGTACTTCCCTGGATTGTTGTGAGGATAAAATGAGATAATCTTTGTAAAGCATTTTGCAGACCTTAAATTGCAAATAAGTGTTATCTTCCTCCTTTTCTTCCTCTTCCTAATCTTCCTCCTTCTCTTCCTTTTCCTATTCGTCTTCTACCTCCTCTTGACTTCAGATCCTGTATGTACCCAATAGCTGGGTTAGATTTTGAGTGTTACAGATTTGATAAGAGTTGAGAGAGGAATAGTTATTGTAAACTTTGTGAAGAAGAAATGAGAAAAACCAGAGAACCCCAGGACTTTTTGAAGATGCCTTTTTCTTAAGGGAAGAGGGAGATGGAAGAACAAAGATATTCATGGTTCAAGCTATATTGTTTTGCTAGAATTATTACTCACTGATGGGTGTTTTTGGCCTGAGAAGCCACTGTGGAGGGGAAGGTGGGGGTGAGGTGGAATTGTTTCAGACTGCTTGGACAGAGATTTATATTCAGTTATTTATTAAAGCACAACTTTTAGAAAGGTACCATTCACTATGTTTAAGGGCAATCTCTAAGCTATGGGCAGAATAAAACATATTTAAAAATAGATATACCTTCATGGGAAGCATTTTGGTGGATTTAACTTAGAACAATGAGAAACAAATAGCAGTCTCTTTGAAAGCTGGAGAATCACACGCGTACTTTCCATTGATTTTTATCACTTCTTCATGTACAGCAAATCTATGTCAACATGAGGGGAAAATCTCTGAGGTAAAAAATGTACAAGTCAAGGCTATGAAAACAGACCACACACATAGGAATTTGTCTATTATAGTTGTAATGAGGTATTCTATTGTCTCTGAAGAGAGGAATCTATGTTCCTCCCCCCTTCTCACAATAGCATTTAAGACCATTTAATCTATTTTACATAAATATCTGTTAGTTCTTCCATTGAAACACTACTCAGAGGCATCTTCATGATGCAGAAGTAACCCTGGATTCTGGAAGGCCCTGACAGTGAAGGTCAAGTTCTGGCTGATTCTACCAAGCTGGAAAGGCTCTCAGTTTGGTCAAAGGAAGTAATATGTGTCTACTTCCTGAGGATCAATCTCACTAAATCCTTATATGAGGGCAATGGATTATTTTTCTCATGATAAATCATTAAACTGGAGGCAGGATGGTAGAATGGAAAGAACACTGACTCTGAAGTCAGAAAACTCTGAATTCAAAACTTGCCTTTGGCATTTATGATCTATATGGTCTTGTGTAAATGATTTGACCTCCTTGAGTCTCAGACTCTCATCTAGAAAATAAGGGTATTAGGCTAGATGGTCTCAAAGGTTCCTTCCAGTTTTTTTTTAAATAGTATTTTTTTTCCCCAATTGTGTGTCAAGAAAATTTTTAGCATTCATTTTTATAAGATTTTGAATTCCAAATTTTTCTCCCTCCCTCCATCTCCTCCCCTTTTCTCAAAATGGTAGGCAATTTGATATAGATTATACTATGCTATAACGAAAAACACAGTTTTGTGTTGGTTACAGATGTGAAAGAAGAAACAGAGCAAAAGGAAAAAAAACATGGAAAAGAATAAAATAAGTGAAAAAATGATTCAGTCTGCATTTAGAGTCCATTTATTCTTTATCTGGATGTGCATAGCATTTTCCCTTGTGAGTCCTTTGTACTTGCCTTATAAGGATCATTGTGTTACTGAGAAGAGCTGAATCATTTGTAGTTGATTATCACACAAAGTTGCTGTTGCTGTGTACACTGTTTTCCTGGTTCTTCTCTTTTTGCTTTGCATCAGTTTATATAAGACTTTTCTAGGTTTTTGTGAAATCTGTCAGTTCATCTTCTCTTATTGCATATACCACAGCTTGTTCAGCCATTTCCCAACTGATGGGCATTTCCTCAATTTCCAATACTTTGCCACCATGAAAAAGGCTACTATAAATATTTTTGGACATATAGGTCCTTTTTCCTTTTTTATGATCTCTTTGTGATACAGAACTAGTTGTGGTATTGCTGGATCAAAGGGTATACATAATTTGATTTCCTTTTGGCATAATTCCAGATTGCTCTCCAGAATGGTTAGATCAGTTTACAACTCCCCCAGTAGTGTATTAGTGTCCCAATAGGAAACACTCATTTAGAAAAATCTAGGAATTAGTGAATTATGCCTTTGAGGGGGCCCTGAGAGATGAACAATGAGATTTCAAAGTATAGCTTTCTCTTCACATACTGTACATATCTATTACTAATCTTGGGAGTGCTGTAATATTTGATAATGTTGTTTAAAATTGTTGCTGTGACACTGTGCATTGGTGTCCCATTTTTCCACATCCTCTCCAACATTGATCATTTTCTTTTTTTGGTCATATTAGCCAGTCTGAGAAGTGTGAAGTAGCACCTTAGAGTTGTTTTAATTTGCATTTCTCTAGAGAAAAGTGAATTAGAGCACTGCTTTATATGGCTGTAGACAGTTTTGATTTCTTCATCTGAAAACTGCCCCTTTATATCTTTTGACCATTTATTAATTGGGAAATGACTTATATTCTTGTAAATTTAACTCAGCTTTCTATATATTTGAGAAATGAGGCCTTTATCAGGCATACTTGCCATAAAGATTGTTTCCCAGCTCTCTGCTTTCCTTCCAATCTTGGTTGCCTTGGTTTTGTTTGTATAAAAGCTTTCTATTTTAATATAATCAAAATTATCTATTTTACGTTTCACAATGCCTGTAACTCACTTTACTTCTCCGTTAAGAATCTGGATGCTATAACACTTGGTGCATACATTTTTACTAATTGATTTTGCTTCATTGTCTATGGTACCTTTTAGCAAGATGTAGTTTCCTTCCTTATCTCTTTTAATTAGGTCTATTTTTGCTATCCCTGCTTTTTTTTTTTAACTTCAGCTGAAGCATAATATATTCTGCTCCAGATCTTACCTTTACTCTTTATGTATCTCTCTGCTTCACAATGGGTTTCCTATAAACAACATATTGTAGGATTCTGGTTTTTGACCAACTCTGCTATCCTCTTCCATTTTATGGGAAAGTTCATTCCATTCTTATTTACAGTTATGATTACTAACAATAGTTTCCTCCATAATATTTTCTTCCTGTTTGTCTTCTGTCTCCTTTCACTCTTTCTCTCCTCACCAATGTGTTGTTTCTGTCTACCACTTCCCCCAATCTGCCCTCTCTTCTTTCAGTCCCCCTGCCCTTTTACTTAATTTCCTTCCCTCCTACTTCCCTGTCAGGTAAGATAGATTTCTGTATTTAACTGATCATGTATATCATTCCCTCTTTGAGCCAATACTGATGAGAATAATGTTCGAACGATGCCCATCACCCACACTCCCATCTTTCCCTCTACTGTAATAGATCTTTCATGCCTCTTCATGTGAAATAATTTACCCTATTCTACCTCTCTCTTCCTTCTGCATCCAGTGTATTTCTTCTTTATTTTTGTCATTACTTTCAATTCACCTTATACCACTATCCTCTGTCTACATATATTCCTTCTACCTGTACTATTAGTGATATGATTTTTAAGAATTATAAGTATCATGTTCCCATGTAGAGATGCAAACAGTTCAGCCTTATTGAATCCCTTACATTTTCTCTTTTTACTTGTTTATGCTTCTCTTGGTCCTTGATACTGGAGATCAGTTTTTTTTAACTCTGATTTTCTCTCTCGGAAAGCTTGAAATTCTTCTACTTCACTGAATGACCATTTTTTTTTCCTTGATGTATTATGCCTAATTGCACTGGGTAAGTGATTCTTGGTTGTAGCCCTAGTTCCTGTACCTTTTGGCATATCATGTTCTATGACCTCTGATCCTTTAATGTTGTAGCTGCTAAATCCTATATAATCTTGACTGTAGTTCCCTGATATTTGAAGTGTTTCTTTCTGGTCATTTACAGTATTTTATCCTTGACCTGATAGTTCTGAAATCTGTCTATACTGTTCCTTGGAGTTTTTATTTTGGGATCTCTTTCCTGAGATGATTGGTGGATTCTTTCAATGACTATTTTGTCCTCTGGTTCTAGGATATCAGGATAGCTTTCCTTGATAATTTCCTGAAGGATGCTGTCAAGGTCTTCCTTTTGATTATGGATTTCAGGTAGTCAGTGATTCTGATATTGCCTATCTGGAATCTATTTTCTAGTGCAATTGTTTTTTTCCATGAGATGTTTTACATTTTCTTTTATTTTTTTTTTCATTCTTTTTATTTTGAATGATTCTTGATGTCTCATAGAGAAATTGGCTTCCACTTGCTCAATTTTAACTTTTAAGGAGTTGTTTTCCTCAATACTCTCTTTTCTATTTGGTCAGTTATACTTTTTAAGGAGTTGTTTACTTTAGTGAATTTTTATATGTCCTTTTCTATTTGGTTCTTCTTTTTAAGCAGTTGTTTTCTTTTTCCAAACTGTTAATTCTTTGTTTTCCCCTTAGTTCTCCTTAAAAAAAATTTTTTTTGTTTACTTTTGGTTTACAAGATTCAGTTTTACAATCCGTTGAGTTTCAAATTTTCTCCCCTTCTCTTTCCTCCTCTCTCCTCCCCCTCCGGTAGCATACAATCAAATATAGGATCTGCAAATACCTTTACATTAAGCATTTGGTTGTAGAAAAGGATTGTAACAGATGGAATGAACAATGGGAACGAGGAAACAAAACAAAACAAGAAAAAGAAAGAAAGCAGGTAGTTTGCTTCAATCCGCATTCAAACTCTGTAGTTCTTTCTCTGGATGTGGACATCTCTTTCAATCATGAGTCTTTTGGAGTTGCCTTATAACCTTGCATTGCTGAGAAGAGCCCAGTGTATCAAAGTTGTTCATCACACATACATTGTGTCTATAATTGTGTACAAATTTCTGCTGGTTCTGCTTTTCTCACTCAACATCAGTTTGTATAAGTTTCTCCAGGTTATTATGAACTGTCTGCTCCTCATTTATTATAGCACAACAGTATTCCATTACATTTATATACCACAACTTGTTTAGCCATTCCCTAATTGATGGACATCCTCTTGATTTCCAGTTCTTTGCCACCACAAAAAGAGCTGCTATAAACATTTTTGTATATACAGGGCCTCTTCCCACTTTTGTGATCTCTTTGAGATACAGCCCTAGAAGTGGTATTACTGGGTCAGAGGGTGTGCACTTATTTATAGCCCTTTGGGCATAGTTCCAGATTGCTCTCCCGAGTGGTTGAATCAATTCACAGATCCACCAGTAATGCATCGGTGTTCCAATTTTTCCAATACTCTCCAGCATTTATCATTTTCCTGTTTTGTCATTTTAGCCAATCTGATTGGTGAGATGTGGTATCTCAGAGTTGTTTTGATTTGAATTTCTCTAATCCATAGTGATTTAGAGCATTTTTCATATGCTTATAGATATCTTTAATTTCTTCCTCTGAAAACTGCCTGTTCATATCTTTTGACCATTTATCGATTGGGGAATGACTTGCATTCTTATAGATTTGACTCAATTCTCTGTATATTTTAGAAATGAGGCCTTTATTAGAGACAGTGGTTGTAAAAATTCTTTCTCGATTTTCTACTTCCCTCTTAATCTTGGTTACATTGTCTTTGCTTGTACAGAAACTCTTCAATTTAATGTAATCAAAATTATTCATTTTGCATTTTATAATGTTCTCTAAATATTGTTTGGTCATAAAAATCTTCCTTTCTCCATAAATCTGCCAGGTGAACTATTCCTTGCTCTCCCAGACTGCTTACGGTATCAGTCTTTATACCTAGATTATGCATCCATTTAGACTTGATTTTGGTATATGGTGTTAGGTAATGGTCTATGCCCAGTTTCTGCCATACTATATTACAGTTTTCCCAGCAGTTTTAGTCAAATAGTGAGTTCTTATCCCAAAACTGGGATCTTTGGATTTATCAAAGAGTAGATTACCATAGTCATTGACTACTGAGTCTCCTGTACCCAATCTATTCCATTGATCCACTCCTCTGTTCCTCAGCCAGTATCAAGTAGTTTTGATGACTGCTGCTTCATAATACAGATTAAAATCTGATATGACTAGGCCACGATCCCTACTATTTCTTTTGATTATTTCTTTTGATATTCTGGACCTTTTGTTCTTCCAAATGAATTTTGTTACTATTTTTTTCTAGCTCTATAAAGTAATTTTTTGGTAGATCGATTGGTATGGCACTAAATATGTAATTTAATTTAGGTAAAATTGTCATTTTTATTATATTAGCTTGACCTAGCAATGAGCAACTGATGTTTTTCCATTTTCAGTCGGATCTGACTTTATTTGTGTGAAAAGTGTTTTGTAGTTGTGTTTGTATAGGTCCTGGGTTTGTTTCGACAGTTAGATTCCCAAATATTTTATAATGTCTACAGTAACTTTATTTTTTTTAAACTTTTGTTTATTTTTTAATTTTTTGGTTTGCATCATTGATTTCCACAAGATTTTGAGTCACAAATTTTCTCCCTGTCTTTCCCCTACCCACCACCCCAAAATAGCGATCTCACTGTATACCCATCTACCAATCTGCTCTCTCCTATATCCTCTCCCCTCACCCCCTGACTTTCTGTATACACACACACACTATACATATATATGTGTATATGTGTATACACACATATATACATATCTTTTTATCATTTGATTTTAGAACTTTAAGTTCTGGATTCATTCCATTCCTCTTTTGTCACCCACCCCCAATGGAAAGTCAGGTAATTCACTACAGGCCGTACATGTGTAGTTACACAGAACATCTCTACAATGAATATATTGTGTGACACTGACTATATTTCCCTCCTTCCTATCCAACTGCCCCCCCACCACCACCTTGTTCTGTTCTCTACTTTGTCCCTGTCCCTTTACTGAAGTGTGTGCTTCTAACATCCCTCTCTCCCCCTGCTTTTGGTGTGGGAATTCTGACTGTGTTGTCTTCCTCCCTTTCCATGCTTTGGTCCTTTTAGTCCCCAAAAAAGGAATCTAAGGTTAGATTTCTGGGCTTGCTTTTCTTCCTTTGCCTGCTCATGTTGCCAGTCAGTCACTTGGCTTTTGGGCTTAGTAGTAAAACTATGCTTTCAGAGGGGAGAGCTCTGTCCCAAATCACTGGGGTTTTTGCAGCTGCCGGAGCTATTAGGAGGCTGCCATTTTTTGCAACCCCCACCAGCTTTGGCTCACTGAAAATGCACCTCAGGACCACCACCCAAGACCATAATCCAATCCAGGCAGCTCAAGGAAAGAGCACTTAGCCTCTGAGTGATCACTTGGTCCCCCCTGCAATCTGCAGGCCCGGAGCTTCTGAAGCATCCACGTGCAGGTGGCTGCAGGGCTGCCACTTCAGACTGCTGCTAGCTCTGGAGGCAGTTTGGCTGGACCATCTCCTCCAAATTTAGCCAGGTTCCACTGACATTTTCCCTTTATCCTTGGCTCTTGTGGGTTGGTGATCGTGGAAATCACCACGGTTGCTGATGATTTGCTCTCCTTGAATGCTCAGCCGTGGCTTTTCCTAGATGCCTTGGGGCTGACACCGCATGGGGCAGGGCTCTGCTTCCAGCCCACTGTGATGACCACCTGCCAGGCTGCCTTCAGTGGAAGCTTTGTTATTCCATCATTTTTGTGGAGTCTGGAGCTCTAAAATTTGTTTAGAGTCATATTTTATAGGTATTTGAGGTGGTATTGCGAGGAGCTCATGGAGATCTCCTGTTTCTATGCTGCCATCTTGACTCTGCCCCCTATACAGTAACTTTAAATGGGATTTCTCTTTTTACCTCTTGCTGTTGGATTTCCTTAGAAATATATAGGAATGGGGGAGTGGTTAGGTGGCACAGTGAGTGTACCGGCCCTGGAGTCAGAAGGACCTGAGTTCAAATCCGACTTCAGACACTTGACACACTTACTAGCCATGTGACTTTGGGCAGGTCACTTGACCCCAATTGCCTTTCAAAAAGCAAAAAAAAAAAAAAAAAAAGGAATATATAGGAATGCCGAGAATTTATGTGGGTTTATTTTATATCCTGCAACTTTGCCAAATTTATTTTTTATCTCAAATGGTTTTTTACTTGATTCTCTAGGATTCTCTAAGTATATCATTATATCATCTGCAAAGAGTGATAGCTTAGTCTGTTCTTTGCCTAATTTGATTCCTTCAATTTCTTTTTCATCTTTTGTTGCTACTGCTAACATTTCTAGTACTAAATTGAATAAGAGGGGTGATAGTGGACATCCTTGTTTCACTCTGATCTTATTGGAAATGCTTCTAGATTATCCCCATTACATATAATACTTGCTGATGGTTTTAGATAGATGCTACTTATTATTTTAAGGAAGACTCCATTTATTCCTATACTTCCTAGTATTTTTAGTAGGAATGGGTGTTGTATTTTGTCAAAAGCCTTTTCTGTATCTATTGAGATAATCATACGGTTTCTGCTAGTTTTGTTGCTCATGTGATCAATTATACTGATAGTTTTTCTAATATTGAACCATCCTTGCACTCCTGGAATAAATCCTACCTGATTTAAATGTATTATTCTTGTGATAAGTTGCTATAGTCTTTTTGCTGATATTTTATTTAAAAATTTTGTATCTATATTCATGAGGGAAATTGGTCTATAGTTTTCTTTCTCCATTTTGTCTCCTCCCAATTTAGGTATCAGTACCATATTTGTGTCATAAAAAGAATTTAGTAGGACTCCTTCTTCACTAGTTTTCCCAAATAGTTTATAAAGTATTGAAATCAATTGTTCTTTAAATGTTTGATAGAATTTGCTAGTAAATCCATCTGGTCCTGGAGATTTTTTCCTAGGGAATTTGTTGATGGCTTGTTCAATTTCTTTTTCTGAGATGGGGCTATTTAAGTAGTTTACTTCCTCTTCAGTTAATCTGGGCAACTTTATATTTTTGTAAATACTCATCCATTTCACTAAGATTGTCAAATTTATGTGCATGCAATTGGGGAAAATAATTCATAATTATTGTTCTAATTATCTCTTCATTGGAGGTAGATTATTCACCCTTTTCAGTTTTGATACTCATAATTTGGTTTTCTTTCTTTTTTATCATATTGACTAAAAGTCTATCAATTTTATTGTTTTTTTCATAATACCAGCTCTTAGCTTTATTTATTAATTCAATAGTTTTCTTAAATTCAATTTTATTAATCTCTCCTTTGGTTTTCATTATTTCTAATTTGGTATTTAATTGGGAATTTTCTATTTGTTCTTTTTCTAGCTTTTTCATTTACATGCCCAAATTATTGATCTTTATTTTCCCTATTTTATTTATGTATGTATTCAGGGATATAAAATGTCCCCTAAGAACTGCTTTTGCTACATCCTACAAGTTTTGGTATGTTGTCTCTTTATTGTCATTCTCTTGAATGAAGTTACTGATTGTTTCTATAATTTCTTGTTTGACTCACTCATTCTTTAGGATTAAATTATTTAATTTCCAATTAGTTTTTCGTCTATCTTTCCATGGCCCTTTATTGCATATGATTTTTATTGCATCATGTTTTGAGAAGGATGCATTTAATATTTCTGCCTTTCTGCGCTGAATTGTGATGTTTTTATGCTTTAGTACATGGTCAATTTTTATGTATTTGCCATGCACTGCTGAGAAGAAGGTATATTCCTTTTTATCCCCATTCAGTTTTCTCCAGAGATCTATCATATGTACCCTTTCTAAAATTCTATTTGCCTCCTTAATGTCTTTCTTGTTTATTTTGCAGTTAGATTTATCAAGTTCAGAGAGGGAGAGATTGAGGTCCCCCCCTAGTATAGTTTTGCTATCTATTTCTTCCTCTAATTCCCTTAACTTCTCCTCTAGAAATGTGGATGTTTTACTGCTTGGTGTTAAGCAATGATACTGCTTCATTCTTGATGGTGCCTTTTAGCAGGATATAGTTTCCTTCCTTATCTCTTTTAATTAGGTCTATTTTTGCTTTTGCTTTATCTGAGATAAGGACTGCTACCCCTGCTTTTTTTGTTTTTACTTTAGCTGAAGTATAATATATTCTACCCCAGCCTTTTACCTTTATCCTGTGTGTATCCCCTTGTTTCAAATGTGTTTCTTGTAGATAGCATATTGTAGGATTCTGGTTTTTAATCCATTCTACTATCCACCTTCATTTTTTGGGAGAGTTCATCCCATTCACATTCACAGTTATGATTACATTCTGTGCCTTTCCCTCCATCCTATTCCCTCCCTTGTTTATGTTTTTATTTCTTCCTTCTCCCTTCCCCTCCTTAAGAGTTTTCCGTATGACCACCACCTCCCTCAGTATTCCCTCCCTGTCCCTCCCTTTCTCTTTACCTACCGTTTCCCCTTACTACTATTTCCCTCCTTTCTAACCACCTCCCCTTCCCCCCTCCCCCTTTATCTCTCCTACTGCCTGTAGGGCACAATAGATTTTTATACTTAACAGAGTATGTTATTCCCTCCTTGAACCCAAACCAATGAGAGTAAATTTCACACAATGCTCTTCTCTCTCCTTCCTTTACCTCTAGTATAATGAGTTTTTGTGTCTTTTCACATTGGAATCTTAAACTTAACTGATTATGTTGATCCCTCCTTGAAACAGAACCAATGAGAATAAAGTTCATATGGTGTTCCTCTCCCTCCTTTCTTTCCCTCTATTATGGTATGTTTTTATGCCTCTTTATGTGGCATAATTTCCCTTTTCTGCCTCATCCTTTCTTTTTTCTCCCTTTCCAATCCTTTTGTACCCCTTAATAAGTTTTTTTTATCATCAGTTTAGTTCATTTTTACCCACACCCTCTATTGATGTATATCCCTTTTAAATGTCACAATAATTATATAAATTTGAATATTGACAGATATCAGCTTCTCATATAGGGATGTAAACAGTTTGCTGTTATTGATTCACAAGTTTTGTGCATGTGTGTATGCATGTGTGTGTGTGTGTGTGTGTATGTTTTCCTTGTTTACCTTTTTATTTCTCTCTTGAATCTTGTATTTGGAGATCAGATTTTCCATTGAGCTCTGGCTTTTTCATCATGAAAGTCTGGAAGTCACTTATTTCATTTAATGACCATCTCCTTGCCTGAAAGATTATGCTCAGTTTTGCTGGGTAGTTGATCCTTGGTTGTAGTCCAAGCTCTTTTCCCTTATGAAATATCAAATGCCAATCTTTCCGATCTTTTAATGTAGAGGCTACTTGGTCCTATGTAATCCTGACTGTAGTTCCATAATATTTCAATTGTTTCTTTCTGGCTACTTGCAGTATTTTCTCCTTGACCTTATAATTCTGGAATTTGGCTACTATATTTCTTGGAGTTTTCAATTTGGCATCTCTTTCTGGAGGAGTCTGGTGAATTCTTTTGATAACTATTTTACCCTCTGATTCTAGGACCTCAGGACAGTTTTCTTTGACAATCTCTTGGAGGATGTTGTCCAGGCTGTTTTTTTCATCATCGCTTTCCAGTAGACCAATAATTCTTAGGTTATCTCTCCGGGATCTGTTCTCAAGGTAGTTGTTTTTCTTGTGAGATATTTTGCCCTTTCTTCTAATTTTTCAATCTTCATATTTTGTTTGACTCTTGATGCATCATAGTTTTCTTAGCTTTGATTTGACTGATTCTAATTTTTAATGAATTATTTTCCTCGGCTAGTTTTTGAAGCTCCTTTTTTAGAGAGGTATGTTTTCCAGTGAGATTTTGAAACTCCTGTCCAAGTTCACAAATTTTACTTTTTAAGGATTTCTTTTCTTTGGTGAGATTTTTCCCCCCAATTTGGTCAATGTAGATTTAAATTTGTCTTCTACCTCTCTAATTTGGCTTTTAAAATCTTTCTTGAGCTCTTCCAAGAGTGCTTTTTGAGCTTGAGGGCAGTTTCTATTTCCTTCTGTGGTTTCAGATGTGAGTATAGAGTCCATTTTGTCCTCTGAATTTGGTTGTTCTTACTTGCTATAATAGGATTGTATCATTCTTGTTTTCACAGTTTCCTTTTTGCCCATTGTGATTGCCTATGTCCTGAACTTTTAGAGTGGATTTTTCTGCTTCTGGAGTACAGATGTACTGTACTTCTCAGGCTGGGAGCTAGGGTCCTGGTTGTTAACTTTGTGTGCTGTAATCTCTGGGTGTATAGACTGAGGCCAAGGCCAGTACTCTTAGTGTTTCCCCTGGGTTACCCTGAGGCTCACAGAGTAATGTTTGGGGGAGGGGTGGTCTGGCCACTTCAGGTTTCTGCCTCTGTGCCCTTAGGCTACAGCTCAGGCAGGCTTAGCAGCTGTTGGCCTGCCTTCTGGTGTCTGCATATTCTCCTCCTGGTGATAAGGCACACATGGGCCTGTGTTGTTAGTGCTTGCTGCCTTTACCCCCACCCTGAGCTATAGGATCTCCAGCTGGTCAGTTGAGATGGGGCTTGTTGGGCCACCTCCCACCTGTCAGGCTCTGCACAGCTTCAGTCACACCCTTCCTCTAGGACTCCCAAACCTGAGGCTGTTTCTGCTATTTCAGAGTTTTACACTGGGTGGGGCATTAATATCTGGGTTTTCAGAATCTGGGAGGGGAGCTAAGGTTTACTCGGCCACCTTGACTCCTGGAAGTTGACATAGGTGATTTTTGAATATCCAGGCTGCAGGCTGATAGCCCCAGAAGTTGCTGCTGTGGGTCCTGCACTTTCTCTTACCCAGCTCCCACTGATCTTCCATCTGCGAGTCACTCTTGGGGTGGGTGAATCTGCTGGCCAGGCTCTCTCTCACTCTGCTGTGCTCTGCTCTCAAGTCTGCTCTGGTGCAGCCCCTGTGTGTTCCACACCTCTCCTGCCCAGACCTATGTGGGCACTTTCCTGGGCTGGGAATCTGCCACATTCTGTCTCACAATGGATTCCGTCACTCCAAAATCTGTTCAGATTCACTTTTTAGATGTTAGTGATGAAATTTGTGGAGGAGCTCAGAAAAGTTCCTGCTTCCATTCCACCATCTTCCCCTTTAATTCTCTTGCATCACTCTTCTTTCTTTTTCACAATTTTCCTTCTGCTTCTCTTATATGACTATTATGCTCCTTTTTGAGCTCTTCCATGACTTCTTTCTGGGCTTGAGGCCACTTCCTGCTTTTCTTTGGTGTTTTGCCCACAGGTGTTTTCACCTTGTTATCCTCTTATTAGTTTGTGTCTTGATCATTCCTTTCACCATAATAAGTTTCTATGGTCAGATTCTGTTTTTGTTATTTTTTCTCATCTTTTTTTGATCTTTTTCCTTTGTTTTCATTTTCATCTCTGCTCTCCAGGGTAGAAGGGGCACTATCTCAGACATCTTGTGCCAAGGGCTGTAAGTGCTGACTGTTTACATCAGTGGTTCTCAACCTGTGGATCGTGACACCTTTGGGGGTCAAACGACCCTTTCACAGAGATTGCCTGTGAAAACACATATTTCTGATGGTCTTAGGAACTGAGATACCACTCCTCTATCTGTCTCCAGGCAGGTCCGCCCACGTGCAGATATGCTCATATAGGAGTATTAAAGAGTTGTGGCATTAGGAAGGTTGAGAACCACTGGTTTACATGGTGCTATGCTGATGTTGCACTGAGGCCCATGGATGACCCTCATGTTGGCCACTGGGCTGATGTGATGGGGTGGGGGTGACTGGGGCTGCTGGTGGCCATAGGGGTCTGTAACAGTAATCAATTTAGCAGTTACTTAGCCCTTAGTAACCTAGGGCTAAGTACGGAAGATGTGAGCTCTCTGTCCTGTTCCTGACATGGCAGGAGGGGGTTGGCTGAGACAGGAGGCCAGTGAGTGAATATAAGAAGAATTCTAGAGACAGGAATCAGAATCAGGAATCTTCCTCCTGGTGGCTCCTATTAGAGGAAGCAGGATTGTTGCAGAATCTGGGAGCTGGGCTGCTGGAGAATCCGGTGAAGGCTGTCTGGAAGGGCTGCCTAGAAGGCCTCCTGGAAGACTGAGATTCCTTCTGGGTCCTAGGGCCAGCTGAACTTCTAGAAGACTGAAGAAGCATGACCGGGATAAGCCTTTGTTGGTTTGTGGCTTGATGGATCCTTGTGTTCCTGGCAATAGAAGCAGTGAAGGATTTGAGATGTGCTGGACACTGTGAACTTTGGTGTGTGCCAGAGACTGCCTGGAGGACAGGACAGGGACCTGGGAGCTGTCTACTTCTGAGGACTGGTTGAGAACCTGGGAGCTGTCTGCCCTTGAATCCAGGTGACTGTTTGGTGGATTCAGGTAGGAGCTGGGACCATGGAAGGGGATCCAGGGAATCTGAGAGACCACCCTGAGTCAAGATGAAGAAAAGGCCTCCCCTTGGATGAATGGTGAAATTGAAGGCACCGAGGGGTAGAGGATTTGTGTAATTTTCTAATACTGTACTTAGTGATTAATGATATTTAATAATTGTGAATATAGATTAATGACTGATTAAGTTAATGGTTGCCCTATGAGTGGAAGATTGATCATTTTATTGTGAATTGATTGAATGATTAAGTATTGATTATTGTACTGTGAATTGATTGAAGGATTAAATAAGAAGCGTTTCCCCTTTAGGGACACCAGATGATTATTCTTTTGTTCTTTGTTCTAAATATTGTGGCCACTGTAGCGAAAACTGTGTGGCCATTCTAATGTTAAGCTGTTGTGAATACTATATTGTGATTTGTTGCGAATGTTTGCCTTGATTTGTAATGGAATAAATGGAGTGTTCACTATACTGTGTAATCAGAAACTTAAAAGCTGTTCACAGTAGCATTCTTTTGGGAATCTACTAGTGCATGGCATTATAGGGTCTGACAACTTAGCTAGCCTTGAGCTGGGGACCTAGTGGTAGTGTGTGGTATGTGGTGTGTGCTGTGGTCCAGTGAGGGGTGTTTCTCTATTTCCCTGGGACCACACTGAAGCAGGTGGAGGTCTGGCCCCTGGAGGGTGCCTGTTTGCCATGGGTTGAGCAGGTGGAGGTCTGGCCACTAAGTGAGGCAGATCTTTCCTGTTGATCTTCCAAGTTTCTTGGGCTCAAAGATTGTCTCACTCCATCTTTTTTTCTGGTTCTATTGTTCTAGAATTTGTTTTGGAGTGCTACTTTATGGTTCTTTGGAGGTGAATATGGGAGAATTACAGTGATTTTTAGACTTTTAGAGCTTGAAGAGATGTTATAGATCAGGGCCCACTCCTTCATTTCATCGAGAAACATAATCACTTCCCTCCTGGCTCACACTATACATGGTGGCTAACTTGATGATGCATGGCAATCCACCCTCCCCACTAGCTCTCCCCACTTTCCACCTTTCTTTTATATATTGTCTTCCATCATTAGCAAATGAATTCTCTGAGAGGTGGCCTGTCTTTGTAGCCACAACAACAAGCACAGAGTTTGGTGAATTGTAAGAGCTAGATCATAGGGGCAGCTAGGAGGTGCAGTGGTTAAAGCACTTGACCTGAAGTAGAGAAGATCTCATTTCAAATATGACCTGTCATTTAATCTATGTTTGCTTCAATTCCCTCACATTTAAAATGGGAATAATAATCTACCTCTCAGCTTCTTGTGAGGAGCAAATGAGATATTTGCAAAGTACTTAGCACCATGTCTGGCACATATTGGGGTCTATATAAATGCTTATTCCACCCTGCCCCCCTAAAACCCCAGTGTTTAGCACAACGGTACATAGTAGGTGTTTAAGAAATTCTTTTTGATTAATGTAGAATGGCAATTGGCATCTCTTAACACCTGCTTGTCCTGACTACGTAGCTGAATTTCCTCTCCTTCAACCCCGCAAAGCACCTTCATCTGAAACAGTTTCTTCTTGGCACTCATCAGTCAGTCAGTAAATATTTATTAAGGGCCTACTATGTGTCCGGAAATGTGCCATGCCTGGGGATGCAAAAAGAGGCAGAAGAGAGTCCTTGCCTTCAAGCTGCTCACTGGCCAAAGGCACTGGACAAGAAATAATCAGATAAAGACAAACAAATTAGTATAAATTATAGAATAATGTGAGAAAAAAGCATTTTGCAAAAACATACATAATTTTAAAAACAGATAAAAATGACAACTTTATCTTTAATTGGTGAGGTATTGACAGGGAAAAGTGAAGAATAATTTGTAAATTGGTCAGTTCTTTTCTTGCAAATAGACACAGGTAGATAAAAAAGATTTTCCTTACTTCTTGAGCAACACTAATCTACTCATTTCCATAAAACAACTATTTGCTAATGAATATAACTCCTTAAGTGAATCTTTTTTTCTTGTAAGCAAATGTAAATATGTATGAACAATTCAGTATATACTATTTTCCCTTGAGAAAATCACTTAACCTTTTGAGGCCCAGCTCTCTCATCTGTATAACAAAGGGCTTGTATTAGATATCTCAAAAGTCTCTTTTAGCTCTAAATCTGTGATCCTAAATTATAGCCCATAAGCACTTTTAGGTAAAATATATAAACAGTAAGAGTTTTTCAAAACTACCTAAGATACCAATAAAGATTTGAAACAAATTTATTAGAAATGAAAATATGAAGTTACGGTACAATAGCAAAATGAAACCTTCTGGAAGATAGAGATATTAGAATTTTGAGGACTTGATTCTGATGAATGAAAAGAGGAAAAGATAGTGAAACTAATTGTGATTTAAAGGGAATTATCTTATTTATCTTATTTAGAGCAGTCATTTTCTGGTTTTGAATAGTTTTAAATATTTTTCAGTATTTGAACAGGTTAGCTCACTTAAACCTTATAGATAGATCAGTTTATACATATGGTGCTTATGATGCTCATACATACATACACACAAATCCTGTTCTTCCTTTTCTTTTAGAAATCAGAGTAACCAAGACTGTTTCAGTTCTGCCATTGATTGAGAAAGAAACTTGAAATCTTGAGATGTTTATTCAGAGACTTGGCCACCATGTGATAAATATTTTTGCTTCTGTTAATCCATAAAGGTGTTAAGGAGACATCACTGGGGATGGAAGGAATACTCATACTGATGAATAAAGGATCTTTGAAGTCTTGAATTATGACATGATGATAGTTCTTGATGAAGCATGTGTAGATGTTCTGTAAGTGGTACTGGCCTGATAACCATGGTGGTGAACAGCCAATGCTTCTCAGATGAACATATGCCATTCCATATTACAACAGGAGAGCCTTCGTTGAAAGCTACTAGGCTTTAAGTTATATGAGATGGTAGCTAAAATAAATATGTTTCTTCAATGAGAAAGAAATAACACCTTAGCTGAGGACTCCATTTGAAGCTACAAACTAGAAGAAGAGAGAATTTTTTTCATCTTTGTGCTCAGTAGAGTCACAATGACCAGTAATGACCACAGAAACAGTGGAGCAAAACTAAGTAGCAACCACAAGAGACTATCAGAACAATGACCAGCAGAGATGACATATCCACTAGATACTATAACAACTGCCCCTCAATTGAAGCCAGAGTTAAGTAGGTCCAGGAGGAGCAATGGGATGAAGACACCAAAAGACATCAGCAGCCCTTCAGTATTAAAGAGTTGTTGCCTCTTGTCTACTCTTCCTTAGCCCTACATTTTTCCTAGATGTGTTCTTCTCCATGCAGTTCCTCTATATATATATGTTCTTCCCAAAGATGGTAGATGTATTTGTGGGAGAGAGCTCCAGGTTTATAGGGCAAATATTACAAATTACTACATTTTTTGTTCTGCTATTTCATTACCTATTATCTTTGCTTTGAGTTAATTGTATCTCTGGTTAACTTGTAAAGTTAAACACATTGGTAGGAATTCATAAACTATAGTTTTGAATGTATCAGATCATAGAACATCTTTAATTTGATGTAGCCTTAGCTTGGGGATTAATTCTTTTGAGTTGGATGGTGCCACAGTGTTCAAATACAGATTCATCTCCTAGTGGTAGTTATTTTCTTCTAACACTTTCCCCTCTAATTCGTATGGTATTGGTTAGGACGTTTTAGTTATCTGAACTAATTTAGGTAATAAAGATAACAATAAGGAGATAAAACTCACGATATAGTAGACATTAGTGCTAGTAAAAAGAAACAAAAAAGATAAAAAATTAAAAAGTTAAAGAAAAAAGGTAACTTTTCATGTATTATCAAAATAAATGAGACATCTATCTACATTAGATTAACAAAAGAGTAATAGGAGATATAATAATTAAGAATACAAAATATCTGAACTCATCTTAATGAAACAATTTTACAACTTTAAATGTTAGACTATAAACTTTTTGAGGGCAGGCATATCATGATCATTTTTGTTTTTATATACTCCGTACTTACACATAGGAAGTGTTTAATAAATGTTCAATGAATTGAATGATTCATTTATTATTTAATGAAATCTCTGGTTTCCTTTTAGTCTTATATTGCATTCCAATTCTGTGTTCCTTCTCCCAAATAAAAAACTTAGTGTTATATTTACCTTCTTACTCTTTTTTATCATTAAAATAATATTTTATTTCCCCCTCCAACTACATGTAAAAGCATTTTTTAACATTTATTGTTTTTTTTTAAGTTTTGAGTTTAAAATTCTATCCTTCCCACCCTCCTTTATCCGCTCCCTGATACAGTAAGTAATCTGATATGTTATACATGTGCCATCATGTAAAACTCTTCCATATTAGTCATTTTGTACAAGAAGGCTCCAACAAAAAAATATGAAAATAAATAAAGGAAGGAAGGAATTATGAAAGAGAGAAAGAAAAGAAAATGAAAAACAGTATGCTTTTTTGGGATTGTCTTTGATCCATTTTACATTTATTAATACTCTTTGTATCTTGTTTAGTCCTAAATTCTTCCCTTATCCATAGATGTGACAGGTAAATTTTCCATGTTTTAATATGCCTATGGTATATCCCTTTATATGTAAATCATGTTCTAATTTACATATGATACAACCCTTTATATGTAAATCATGTATATTTTGACCTTATCTTGGTGTAGTGTGTGAGATGTTGGTCTATAGTATAGTTTCTGCCATGCTGTTTTCCAATATTTACAGCAGTTTTTGTTAAATAGTGAGTTTTTATCCCCAAAATTTGGATCTTTGGGTTTATCAGACACTAGATTACTATTTTAATTTGCTACAATGTATTATTTATCTCATTCTATTCCACTCATCCGCAATCTGTTTCTTAGTCAGTACCAGATTGTTTTTGATAATTATTACTTTACAATACAATTTGAGATCTGGTATGTCTAGGCTACCTTCTTTCACATTGTTTTTTTTTCAATTCCCCTGGTATTCTTGAACTTTTATTCTTCTAGATGGATTTTGTTACTATTTTTTCTAGTTTTATACAATATTTTTTGGTAGTTTGATTGGTATGGCACTGAATAAATTCATTAATTTAGGTAGAACTGTCATTTTTATTATATTGGTTCAGCATACCCATGAGCAATAAATATTTTCCAATTATTTAGATTTGACCATATTTATGTGAAAAAGTGTTCTGTAATTGTGTTCATATAGTTCCTGTATTTGTCTTGGCAGGTAGACTCCCATTAGTTCCTTACTTTTGAGACTCCAGAGTCTCTGTTGTACAGATTATGCTTTGCTTTCTAATCTGGCATACAATCTTCCCTTGACTACTTAACTTCATCTCTTCCAATAAGAACCACTGATGGCATCGACCTCTCTCTCTTGCTGCTTGTCTCTCATTGTAAAACTTCATTTAGGTAAGCCCTTCAATTGTCCATTCTCTATCACCTATCTTTCTTTATCCAAAATCAGAATAGAAAGTTGAATATAAAGAAATGTGAGTTCTCCTTTTCCTTTGTACCGAGTAAGTGTCATCTAGTTTCTTTGTATTATTTTAATAAGAACACTCTTATCAGAATGAATAAATTTAAAGTACAGGGAAAAATATAGAACATTAAGTAAAAGACCTTTTAGAGTAATGCTGTCAAATTAAGGACACCTGACTGGTTGCATATTGACTTAGAAAATCACATATTAACATTATCTATGCTCTATTGTATTTTTATATATTTTCTTAAATATTTCCCAATTACATTTTTATCTGGTTCTGCCTGCATTCTACCTTGTCATGGGTAGCATGTTTGACATCTTTGCCTTAAAGAATATAGGAAGGATTATATCTCCAACTCCTAAAATAACAACTTACCAGCCCACATTGGTAAGCTTACCCATAATATTCAACCTGTAAGCACAACCACCTCAAAGCAAATGTATTCAGTAAGAGGGCATAGTAAAAAGAGTAGCTACAAAAAATTCCTCCTCTAAGGGGCACACTCTTATTCACACACACACACACACACACACACACACACACACACACACAGTGTCTGTGAGAGGAGTGGGCACAAACTTACTGCAGTTGTGAGGTGCACATATGGCCAAGGATACTTACTCCTCCAGTATTTCCAGACCTTGAAGTCTTTTTTTCCTGTGGAGTTCTCAAAGTCCCCTGCTGGATGGGTTGCTCAACTGGGCTCCTAAGGTCTGAAACACTTGTTCATCTATAATTAGCTCTCTTCTTTGCTGCCAGGGGTCACACTCCTTAAAGCTATTTTCAGGTCTTTAGTGAATCCTTCTATATCTATCTGGAGATAATGTGTCTCTCCTCCCTCAACCATACCTAGAGCATTCTCTAATTGACTCTCTAACGACTGGATAGAACATCTTCTTGGTGGAGATGGAGGGAAGAAAGATAATTCTCTTCCTGCAGGAGAAGAACTGGGTAACTGGGTTTTCTTCTAGCTACAGAGCTACCCTCTCTGCTCTGGTTAAGCCTGATGCACTATTGCCATGACTTAGTTATTAAAAGTCCTGAAAGGGTATGACCAATTATTATTCATACAATTAAACTGCTATCTTCTGACTTAAATAGATATGCATGCATTCTTTAAGGGAATGAAGCAAACATAAGCATAGGTGAGTACCTCATGGAATGATAGTTGGGGCTAGAGACTTATCAATCAGAAGAGAAGGCTTCAAGGTGAAGGCATTTCTAGGATGAGAAACTGTTAATGTTAAATTAACTGTTAATGTCAAATGTTAATGTTAAAGGTAAAAAATCCAAAACATGAGCAGTGGCTCTAGAAGTGCATGCAACTAGAGCTCTAAGTTCCCTCAGAGGCCATTCCCTTCACAGTACAGATAAGGCAATTGAGACCCAGAAAGGTAAGCACCTTGCCCAAGATCATCCAGGTAGTAAACATCAGAGGTGATATTTGAACCCAGGACCTTAGGCTTAAAAGCCAGTGTTCTTTCCCTACTATATTCCAGAGACCTTTTTCTATATCCTCATCATCCTTGACTAATCTCTAGCTTTTGACATTATTGACTGGGGTTGCTACTTTCTCTTAATTCTCTTTCTGCCTTATTTGACCGCTTCTTCTTTGTTTCCTTTTAAGATACATCTTCCATGTCCTTTTCACCATCTTCTTCCTCCTCCTCCTTCCCTCTGTCTCTGTCTCTCTTGACTCCTAAATATGCAAATTGCAATCTTGATCTCTCTTCCTGACTCTAGTCCCACATTATTCAGTCTCTCGCAAGAACAGGCCCTCTTAACCATTTTGTATCATGAACCCCTTGGCAATCTGTTAAAGCCTATTGATGCATTATCAGAATAATGTTTTTAAATAACTCAAGGAAATGCTAAATTTCAGTTAGAGGCTAGTGAAACCAAAGATATATACATATATATTTTTCCCCATTACAATTCATGGAGTTCAAGAAGGGGTTTATGGACCCCATGTTAAGAACCTCTGTGGTAGGGGTTATCTCCAAGGCATTTAAAACTCAGCATAACCAAAATGAAAATTATGAACTTTTCCAAAAGATTCACTCCTTCTTTAAACTTCTCCATTTCTGTTAAGGGTAATAAAATCCTCCCTGTTACCCAGATTTATAACCTTGTCACACTTGTCTTTTCTCTCACTCATTTGAAGTTTACAAGTTTTATTGATGTTACTTGTCTGACATCATTAATATTCATTCCCTTCTCTTCATTCTAGTGGTCACTATCCTCCTTCAGACTCTTAGTTATACTATTGTAATGCCATCCTAATTGGTCCCTCTCCTTCCAGGCTCTCCTTTCTGTCATCTATTGTTCACACAACTCCTTAAAGCATAAATCTAATCACGTCTTTTCCTTGCTCAAAAATCTTCAGAAGTTGCCTGTTTCATCTAATGTACAAAACCCAACCCCAAACTAAAAACTCAGCATGGTACTTAAAACTTTAATACTCTGGCACCAAATCACCTTTCCAGCCTATATGTAACTCCTTTTTTTACACTGTCTATACTCTACTGAAGAGGATTTACTAGTTATTTCTCAGTCCCAAAATTCCTTCTCCCTCCTCTATATATGTACACGTCATTCCCTTTGTCCAGGATGAATTCCTTCCTCACCTCTTCATCATAAAATCCCTAACTCTAGTTATCTTTGATTTACTTATCTATGTCTAAAACTTCTTTGTTCCTACCCTCAAGTAGAATTTACTTGAGCCCAAAGATGGTTTTAATTTTCGTTTTTATATTCCTGACACCAGATACAATTCTTGCACACATACCAAGAGCTTAAAATGTTTATTGAATGGAATTGATTTGAATTGGATTGAATGTGGTTCTTCGTGAAGCAACACTGATAGCACCACTGGTTTAACATTTTCTGTAAACTATAAATAAAACTGTGGTTTCTTCCCTGATACATTGAAAAAATGAACAGAATAAAATAGAACATATGAAAAAATTGAGCATTCAGGTTTATTGTCCCCTCTTAAAGCCCATTCATACTTGCATCTCCAGCTATTGCTACTGAACCCATGACTTTAGAAAGTCACCTGCATCTTCTCTATGCCTTAATATCCTGTTGAGCAGAACCAAAAGAGTGTGTGTGTGTGTGTGTGTGTGTGTATGTGTGTGTGTGTGTAGGTGTAGGAGAAGGGTAATGTCTAGTTTTAGTGTTATTCAGCAGTGTATTACAGAATAGAGGGAATAGGATTACTTTTTTAAAATCCCAACAGAAAGCAAAGCTTCTTTCTTTGTTATTTACCTCCTTAAGCATCCACTCTGAAACTTATATGGCAGTTAGTCAAGTAGATGTTGACAGTGATAGTCAAGAATGATATTGCTATTAGGCATGATATAGTGAATGACATTTCCAAAGTAGGTGAAGTGATGGTGGGTTTCCATGTTGGAACACAAATGTTAGGAATTTAGTGGAGTTCCTTTAGCCAGGGAGCAGATGGGAAGTATAGTTTTTCCTAGCTGAAAGGACTGAAGGATCATGGAAGTAGAGAATAACAGGGTTGGTGGAGAAAGCCTGAGAATCTTTGAGCCCCTCTAAGAGAACTGAGGGCAGCTGTTTTATCCAGTGAATAGAGTACTGGACCTGAAGTCAGGAACTCATCTTCTAGAGTTCAAATTTGACCTCAGTCACTTAGTAATTATGTGACCCTGAGCTAAGAAAATCCCAATTTTGATCACGAAGGTATCAGTCGTGACTCAACAACAAGAGGAGCTGGATTGTAGTTATGTGCCAATACAAGCAGCCAGTGAATTCCTCTTTCCTGTGTGATACAGACCTTGCAGTGGGAACTGGGCAAAGGGTGACTCTAGCCTTAACTAGGCATATAAAAAGAATCTCTCTCCTGTTTTCTCCACCTCTCTCTTCCTCACCTTCCTGCTGCCCCTCTTCCCACAAACATTAGGACAGTGTAGTGTGTGTTTGTTAAGTGGAACAAAGTTTTATTTCTCAGTAGGTGGCTTTTTAAGATCCTTTCTTAGAAAAGATAGATGTTTTCGTTAAAATAACAGAGGAAAAAACAATTCTAGAAAAACACCTTATGGAATCACAGAAACCCAGGGAACACATATAATAGTTTTGCACTACAGATAAGCGAGTTTTTTTTTTCCTTCAGAAAACAGAATCTGACAAGTGAGCAAGGTTATTTTTAAAGCTCTGCAGATAGTCTAACATTTTTTTTTTCCAAATGCCCTCCTCCACACACATAAGCAGAGGGTTCTTCTTTTCACAGAATAAACTGAGCCATCACCCTATCATTGATCAGAATGCTAATTTCCACCTTTGTAGCAAATGTTTTTCTTAATTAGTGTGTGGGGGCGGGTATTGAGAGGGTCTTACCATGACATGGGTGGGAGGTACATGCACTTTTGAGGGCAAAATTTGGCCCAAAGATTTTTTTTTTCTAACTCAAATAATTCTGTAATTTCTTTTATGTCAGATGATCTATATATGGTTATTAGATTTTCATTTCTTTTTTTACCCCCTTCACTTCTAAGTTCCAATAATTATAAAAAAAACAACAACCACCAAACCAAAAAACTCTATAGTGAGGAGAATGAACATAGTTGGATCTTCAAGGTACTCGAAAGAATTGTGTGTGAAAACAGGTAGATTATGTGGATTAGAAAAAAAAGATTTACCTTCCTAGTTTCTATTGAACATGTTTACCCTCAGACAGAAGAAAGTATCAGATCTAGTACAAGGTGGTCTGATAGAATAACAAATGACAGATTGTGGAAGAAAAAATTGAGCTGTGGGGCCTGAATCTCTGTCTCAGAAAATCTGACTGTGGGGAGGTAGGGAAAAGGAAAAAAAAAAGTCTGCCTTTGTTTGCCCCCTAAGAGGACCTCAAAGGTGAGCAAATGATCCCATCTGACCCTTAATGGAAATCATAGGATCATTGATTTAGAGGTAGATGAGACCTGAGAAGCTATTTTTCTCATGAGGAAATTGAGGCCCAGTGGTGAAGTAATTTAGCTAAGGCTACATAGATTATAAACCTCAAAATTAGGATTTGAACCCAGGTATTCTGACTCTAATGGTTTTTTCCTATTGTTCAATGCTATTTCCTTAATATTTTAAAATATAATTGTTATATTTTTAAAATGTGAGCAAATATCTCATTTTAAAAACATCATTATTTCAAGATGGGTTGAGGATTGATGATGTCTAGATCAGACCTGCATAACTTGGCAATAGGTAGGGGCCAAAATTAAAACAGACTAACCTTCGGGCTTCAGATAAGTTAGCCTAGAGGTAGATTGAAGATGGTAGGTTGCTAGGCGTCATGGGACAGACAGGAGAGTGCTCAGTGGCAACCTTACAATTTTCTTTGTTGGGCTGCGAGCAGCCTGTGGGCCTTGTGTTGGGTAGGCCTGATCTAGATACATCCTTTCGGCCATATGCTTACAATCTAATTGTGTGATTTAAGAATTGCTGATATTTGATGCTTAGAAGGAAGTCCGTTTCACTTATAGAATCGCAGCTATATTCTGGGACATTAGAGGAGTTGGTTAAATATTCTCAAATTACAAATCATAGTAGGATTCTAACCCAGCGTCCAACTGAAATGCATGTTCTACATTTGGAATGATAGTGAAATGCTTTTGTTTTGGCCTACCTTAGAATAAAAGTATTAAGGAATGATACACATTACCATTCACTGCTCATGCAGAGAAGCTTAAAATTTAATTTACTTTTGCAACTAGGAAAGTAGACATTTTAAAATACACCACATTGAGTGCTGTTCTCCTCAGTCTTTAGAGAGTCTCTGGTGGTACAGTTAATAGAGTGCTGACCCTGGAATCAGGAAGACCTGAGTTCAAATTTGGTCCCAGTGATTTACTAGCTGTGTGACCTCAGGCAAATCACTTAGCTTCTCTTTGCCTCAATTTTCTCAATGAAAAAAAAATAATAATAGCCCCTCTGTCCCAGAGTTGTTGTGAGGATCAAATGGGATATTTGCAAAAATGTTAAGCACAGTGCCTGGCACACAGTAAACAAACGTTTATTCCTTTCCTCTCTTTCTATTACAAGAGGACTTCTCATATTAGTCTCTAGGATTTTATTTTCAACTAGATATTTTTCTATAATATACTTCTAGCCACTGTCTTCCTCTACAGCAGTGGTTCTCAACGTTCCTAATGCCGCGACCCTTTAATACTCATGTGGGTGTATCTGCATGTGGGCGGACTTGCCTGGAGACGGATAGAGGAGGTTCCTAAGACCATCAGAAATATGTGTTTTCTGATGGTCTTAGGTGACCCCTGTGACCCCTGTGAAAGGAGAATTCAACCCCCATAGGGATTGTAACCCACAGTTTGAGAACTGCTGCTTTACAGTGTTATACAATATGATAGTATATAACGTGAACCAAGAACACAACTTTCTGGAAAAGATGAATTAGAAAGACTCTTGTCTTACTCCAAAAGAGATCCACATTAATTGTCTATAAAGTTGCCAGTGGAATAGTTTGGTTCTTTAGACTGGCATCTATAAGGAGAAGTGTCATCATTTGCATGTGATGGAGATCTCTGACTCCAGTGGCTCAGTCATAATTCCTTTTAGAATTGTTCAGTCAGGAATATGGGTAGGTAAGAATAAGGCAGCTTCATAAATCTGTATATGCCATAATTCTTTGTACCAGTTAGTTGGTTGAGAAGAGGCTTCCAGCACAAGTGGATCTCCTTTTACACAAGAGATATATTTTTGTAACGTGATATGTAAAGTGACATTTTCCCCAAAATGTTTACATTTATTCACATTAATGAGACTGCTCTGGAATAAAGTCAGTTGCAACCATCTTCCATCTTTGGTTTGTTTTATTTGGTCTACCCACACTTTATAGAACAATAAGGGCTTGATAAGTTAGTACATCTAGTTTCTTAAACATACAATAATAGTAATAGGGTAGTTCTGATCATGAAAAAAAAACTAGACTCTAGTTTTAGAGTAGTGAATAGCTAGAACTAATGTGAAAGTTGTTGATTTTCAAAGAAGCAACTAAAACCAACTGATGTTAGCTTACTAAAGTGGAGAATCTTAGAACAGAAAGTTGACATTAATTTATTGATTTAACATCCTAATCAATGAAGTAATAATTTCTATAACATTCCTGAAAGATGATCTTCTTGCTTCTGGTAGAAAAATTCTAGTGAGGAGGAGTGAGACAGTGAGGGATAGTGCACAGAATCCCAACTTGGAATCATGAAGATCAGGGTTCAAATACAACTTCTGACATCTACAGCTATATGATCCTGGGTAAGTCACATAACCTTTCTTTGTCTATCAAATGGGGAAATAATAGTGAATAAAATGTATCTTGGGGTATCTAGATGGTACAGTAATTGTAACTAGAATCAGAATGACCAGAGTTCAAATTTGATCTAAGACACTTATAATTGTGTGGCCCTGGGCAAGTCACTTAATCCCTGCCTGAATAAAACTGGAGAAGGAAATGGCAAATGACTCTAGCTTCTTTGACAAGAAAACCCCCATGGACAATATTAAAAATGCTAAAAAAAGAACAACAAGAAGAAAAACATGAAAACATGACATTGGAAAATGAACCCCTTAGCTGATTTGCTATGGTCCACAAGGTCCCAAGGAGTTGAACGTGACTGAACATCTGAACAACAATATGTACCTCAGAGAATTGTTATGAGATTCAGATGAGATAATGTCTATAAAGCTCTTTGCTAACTTCAGTGTATATAAAGCACTTTGCAAGCATGTATATGTATGTATATATAAATATAAGCCTAGTACTTGAAGAGAGAGTGGTGGTGGATGAAATGCCGGATGTGGATTCAGGAAGATTTGGGTTCAAATCTTGCCTCTGACACTTATTAACTATATTTTCTTGGGCAAGTCACTTGAAACTCTGTTTCAAGTTGCTCATCTGTGAAATATGGAAAGTAATAGCAACTATTTCACAGGGCTTTTGAATGGATTAAATGAGATAATGTATGCAAAAGCATTTTGTAAACTCAACACAAATTTCTTCTCCTCCTTGTACCTCTTATCTTCTTCCTCTTTCTCTCCTTAACCACAAGAAAAAAAAAAAGTAACTCATTCCATGAATGGGAAGTTGTAATTGTTAGAAAATATTACATTATATTGAACGTTAACATTCTGTTTAAAATGTGGTACCCCAGTTTGGACACAGTGTTCCACATATCATCTAATTGGTGCAGAGTCCAATGGGAGTTCCTTTGACCTGGATACTTTACGTCCTTTAACATACCTTTACATAACATAACATTACATTAGAACTTTTAGCAACCATATCATGTAGCTGATTTACCACACACTTGTGGTCAAATACAACTTTCCTATGTTTTTCACCTGAACTGTGGTTTTCTCATTCTGTACTTACGTAATTATCATTTAGACATGTAAACCCGGGATTTTACATTAAATTCCTTTTAAAGCTCTTCTTGCTGGAGAATTGTTCCAGTCTATTGAAATAATTCTGAATCCTGATTATGAAATCTGTTGTATTAGCTTGAGAAGTGTAGCTGTGGGGAATGTCAAAGATTTAGTAAGAGATGTGGGATAAGAAGACTCAGAGAATTCAGATTCTTTCAAGAGTTACTGGTGATAATCACTGTCTATTGAGTCAATTTTTCTGAACCAAATGAATATTTAAAGGGAACTGAAACATGAAATTTTTTGAATTGAGTATAATGGAGATTCCAGACATTCAGAAGACATGAGTTTTCTTTTTAAAAGAATTGAAATATAACCCAGTGTCATGTCCAAATTCCAAATAGTGTTATTTGCTTAACTGAATTATCTGTTTTAGTGGATTGCATCAGTTTGCCACACTTCCTATCCTAAGTGGTTCTGTATTATTGGTTGCTCAATGTTGAGTAGCCGATATCTTACAATCTACATGTGATTGTGTTCACTGAGGCTTAATGGAAAGAGCGGTGAACTGGAAATTAGGATTTTAAGTTCTGTCTACTACATTAACTGTACCTTGGACAAATCTCTTCATTTTAGGTTGTAATTTCTGCATCTTCAAAATGAGGTAGTTGGAGTAGATAAGGAGTTCTTAGCCTGATACACTTGATTTAAAAATATTTTGATAAATGTATTTCAATATACTTGTTTCCTTGGTTATCCTATGTATTGTTATTTAATGCATTTAAGAACATTATTCTGAATAATTCATAGGCTTCAACAGATTGCCAAGGGGATCAAGGATTCAAAAAATTAAGAACCCCTGGACTAGATCATCTTTAAAGTTTTTTTTTCTAAATTCTAAGATTTCTTAAGCTTTAAACTCCACCCTCCCAAACCATCCCTCCCTGAGCAGGTGACCTCAGCTCTTGCTTTGCTGAGAAGTTTGAGACCATTAGTCATGAGCTCCCTCTCCTCCTCACCTTAAAACCTCTCTCTATTTTTTCCCCTATGTTCTTCTTATTCACTCTACTCTCAGAGGATGAGCTTACCTTCTTCCCCGACAAAATTAATCCTTCCACCTTTGCCCTTGATCCCTATTCCCTCCTGTTTCTAGGGTGTTGATCATCCTTCCTTTTCTGATCATCAATCTCTTCTTCTCTGCTCACTTCTTCAAGAACTCTGTGCCTACGAACATGCTTCAATTTCCCTTATCAGGAAAATCAAGTAGATAAAAACCTTCCTTTCATCATACTACGCTTTTAGGCTTTCTATTCTCCCTTTCACTTCTAAATTGTAAGTAGAAATACTAGATATTTAGCTTATTTTAATAGTTTAGATTAATTTACTAGTAACTTAGTAATTATTTAAAATAATTTTACTTCACCTTCAATTCCTCCATGCTCACTCATTTCTGAACCACTGGCTGCTCTATCATTGTATGTGACAGAGCCAAACTCCCATCCTAAGAGGGCACATAACCTCTTAATTGTCAGATCTAATGGCTTCTTCCATGACTTTTCTGACCTGTTTGATTCCCACCTCCTTTATGATCTTTTCCCATGGCTTACATGACATCCCTCTCTCGCCTGGATTTTCTTTTACCTCTCTGACAGTTCCTTCTTGGTCTTTGCTAGTTTCTGTTCTTTATCCTATGCAGCATTGCAGAATTGCTTCTAAAGCCCTATTTTCTCTTTGGGTTTTGTGTTTTTGTGAGTCCATCCATTCTCATGGTGCCAAATGTTATTTCTATATGAGTGACTTCAAAATCTAAAATTTAGCTCACTTTTACCAAAAGTTGCTGTACCTATTTGCTACACATCTCCATCTAGTTGTCCTATTGCTATATCAAACTCATTGTGCTAAAAAAAACTGAACAAAATTTCTCCCCCAATACCTTCTCTCTTTCCCATCTCTTCATATCTTTTGATATCATTACTATTCTGACAGTCTGAAAAATTTGAGATATCTTGAACTTTTCCCCCCTTCTTTTCCCATCCAATTAATCACTAAGTCCTAGAAGTTCTGAGGTATTCCTTGCATCTGTGCCTTTCTTTGCACTCCTGCTGCTGTTACTCCACTTTAAGTTTTTATTCCTGCTCGTCTGGACTGGTTTAATACTCATGTAATTTGTCTCCCTTCCTCAAGTCTCTCTCTCCTATAATCTACTCTTCAGAGTTCTGCCAGAGAAGTCTTCCTAATGCCTAAGTCTAATAATTTTATTCTCCTATTCACTCCCCTTCAGTGACTTCCTATTAAAAATAAAATAAAATACAAATTTCTAATGAAATACAAATCAAAATACAAATTCCTATTCAAGACTCCAGCTTAGACTACCTTCCATTTAGATTACCTTCTCTCTCTCTCCCTCCCCCTTTTATTCACAGTCTTCACTCTAGACAAATTGACTATTAGCTCTTTTCTGGTTTTATCCAGCATCCTCCCACTTCATCGCTTTTGCTCCCACTCTGTATTTAGAACACCTCTCTCCCACCTCCGTTTACTGAAATTCCACTCTTACAATCCATTGATTCTCCCTTGGGTTCCCCTCTTAGATAGTACCTCTTTTTGAAGCTGCCCTTGATCTCTCTGCTTTTCCTTCCCACTCCTTTTCTAATGTCTCGGGCTATTCTCTTTGAATTCTCTTCCCTTAATCACTTTATAACTTGTATTATAATTACTTGTGTACATGTCTCACTCTCTGCTAGCATGTAAACTACTTGGGAACTATGTACCATTTCATCTTCATACTGTACCCACAACCCTTAGTCAATTGTCTTGTGAGGAAGTCAGTGCTCAATGGAGTTTGTTTAGATTGAATTAACCGCACAGGTTTACAGAATTTTAGAAATGAAAGATAGCATTGGGTTCAATTTCTTGAGGGCACAATCACAGGTTCTGTCTAAACCACTTCCCAACATATGTGACCTGTGAATACAATGAATAAAGAAAATATTCACCATATTCTCTCCTTATGTTATAGAAATGCACTGAAAGGCAGCCAGGAATGAGAGAGAGGGAGAGAGAGAGAGAGAGCTGCCTTTAGAGTCAGGTGGTCCTGATTTCAAGTTCAGCCATTGATACCCACAGACTATGTCACTTAACCTCTCAGTATCCAGGACTGTCTCAGACTGTAGGTAGCAGACCAGGTGGTGATCTGCATTGATTCAGGGAGTTCCCATGCCAGGAGTTCCTACATCAGTGATGCCAAACTCAAGCAGAAACAAGGGCCAAAAAACTGCACCTAAAGATCCCTGTAGTCACATATTGACTTAGAAAACCACTTATTGACATTATCTATATCTTATTGTATTTTTAATTTTTTTTGAATGTTTTCCAATTACATTTTGATCAGGTTCTGACCACACTCCAGTTTTGTGGCCCACATCTTTGACATCTCTCTCTTACACTTATGAAATTACATTTGGTCCAACAAAAGTTAGAAATGTGATATTTATGTTTTATTTTTTAAATTTTATTTTATTTTTTATTTTTATTTTTTTGTTCTTTTTTCCCATTGACTTGTTTATTTACTTTTAGTTTACAAGATTCAGTTCCACAATCCCTTGAGTTTCAGATTTTCTCCCCTTCCTTCCCCTCCCCCCCCATGGTGGCATGCAGTCATGTATAGGCTCTGCAAATACTTTCACATTGTACAATAGTCTGGTTGTATAGAAGGGTTGTAACC
>CM053588.1:249102950-249128022 GCA_028646515.1 Pseudochirops corinnae
AATTAAAACAAATTTTAATAATAAAAATAAAAATAACATAAATATAAATAATTCATAAAAATAGAATATAAAATAAAAGCTTGGTAAATTTATGAATTTAGGACAAGTAATTTCTTGTTGACTTATGAATTCTAATAACTTTCAATAGCAGGTAGCTCTGAGTATATTCCAAGAAGACAACATATATGTTACTGTGAATTTTTAGACTGTATAAACATATCTATATTAGCTTGTGGGGCAGCAAGGTGGTGCAATAGATAGAGTGCTGGTCCTGAAGTCAGGAAGACTCACCATTGTGAGTTCAATTCTGTCCACAGAACCTTCCTAGTGATGTGACCCCAAGTAAGTCACTTAACCCTGCTTGACTAGTTTCATTTATAAAATGAGCTGGGGAAGGAAATAGCAAACTACTTTTAGTATCATCATCAAAAAGCCCCAAATGGCATCATGAAAAATTAGACATGGCCAAAATGACACACAAAAAATTAGGTTATCATGTCCTTGAGGGCAATCTAGATCTCTCTGTTAAAAATTTTCCCCCGTATTTATTAAGATATATTATTCAAAGTAGGCTCTTAACAAATTTGCTGAATTCTGAATGAATGAATTTATTTTAAGATAATAAATTGAGACAATTTTTGTAAAGTGTCTAACACAGTGCCTGCCCCATAATAGGTGCTATATAAATACTAAATATTATTAATAATAATAATAATGATAATAATTTGTAATCTAAAAAAACCACCATTGCATTAGATATCGTTCGAAGTTCTCTAAGCAGTAATGGCTTTGGTTTGTGCTTCATCATAGCTCACATTTCAATATTCTTAAATTATCCATTCAACTATATCCTGGCTTACAAAATACAGCTTGCTCACATTTTGTTTTGAATTGTCATACACAATAAGCAAGTGGAAAAATAAAAAAAACAAAAAGGAACACTAAATCATACTGGTACTGTTCTGAGCTTTGACTGATTCAGCCTTTCAGTATTCAACTGTATTATTCACTACTTTTAAAATGATTTACTTATCAATATATTTTGAAACAGGAGACTTCCATTGTTTCCAGATCCAGTATTATTGAATACTCATGTTTACTTACTGAAGAACATTTCACTTGGAATGGAAATACAAAACATTAGTGCAGGCTTTGTTAAATTTGCCACTTCTCTGAAATATAAAAAGTGCTTGAGATAAGGAAAGCATTTCAATTGTATTGAAAAGCCCCAGAAACTCTCCAAGTAAATAAAGACTTTTATTTGTCATTTTTATTTGTTAAATTGGCAAATTGATTCAGAATCCTTTGTTACAGTTAAATTTCACAGATTCTTTCCAAGATTATCTTTGCCCTCCCAGATATGTCAATGCCTATTTGTAGGTCAGTTTTCATTGTTTTGTATATGAAAGATATGTCTATATATCATATGCTCATATATATATTTACATAACATATATATATATATATATATATACACACATGTGGGTAGGTTTTCTTATTTTCATGATATTATTGGAATGAAAATGCTAATGATGTTGAAGGAAAAGACCTCCAATATGTAACAGAAACAAAAAAATAAGTAATTTGCTATTATCATGTAGGCATACTTTACATCCCATTTTTCAAGTTTCTTGGCACTTGAATGAATGAAAGGTGTTATTTTGAATTTTGAAAAACATTTTAAAAATTCTGATAAGGTTCTCAAAACTTTTTTTTTTGACATATTGAAACCTCCCTTGCTGTATTCCGACAGTTAATAATGCTATAATAATAGACCAAAAAATATCTTTTTTTTTTTGTCTTCTACTTTCCATTAGTGTTAACAGCACGACTATTCTCCTATCACCTAGGGTCACAACCTTGAGTCCATCTTTGATTGTTACCTCTCTTTCTACCTTGCATCTAGGACCTTACTATATCCTGCCATTTCTTTCTTTTATAATATTTCAAAAGCTAGTTCCTTCCTTTTGGTTCCTACTACCAAGACCCCAATACACTCTCTTTTTATTTTATTTCTGCTCCAACTGAAGCAATCGTCTGCATTCTGGCCTCCCTAATGCTTATCTTTCTCCTTCCAACCCAACTAGTATCCTACTGGAAAGTTCAGATTTCTATGGACAGGTCTAAACAGGAAGAGAAACTGACTTGTTACAAACCGATGTGTAAAGAAAAATAAAAGATCCACTTACTTTACTGCGGGTGGCTACATAAACATTTCCATTGTTTACTTATTGTCTTCTCGTATGTCTTCCTTCATAAATGAGAATGATTTGTTCAGATAGTCCACAAGCCAAAAAATATAGTTACAAAGAAAAATAACAGATAGTGCTACTTCCAGAAGTCAAAGTGATAACTTCTTGTATATAGCTTCGAGACAATTCTACTTTTGGTCATGGAATAATGTGTGCAGTCCCATTCACAAAAAATATATTGCAGCCCGGTCAGTGACATAATCTATATAGAGGAAGATTTACATATGGGTTGAACAATTTCATTGGTCAAACTATCATTCCTTTCTTCAAATGTGATTTGCGCCCCAAACTTTCCTGAATTATGTTAGAGAAAGAATATTCAACAGTTTCAAGCACTGAAATGACAAGTCTTAACAAAGTGACCACAGAGTCCGAATAAAAAGTTTTAAGCCGTTACAGCATCACAGTCAAGCTATCCCTTTTCCTCCTACAGTCTATCAGCAAAAATAAATAAAAACAAGAAAAAGTTTTTAGATGAAAAATTCCATATATTTTTGTCTTAGGTTTAAATAGAAGATAGAATTGGGCAAGGGACACTGTCTTTTTATATATGTTGTTTTGCTCCCAGTTATATAACATAAGTTTAAGATATAGAGGCAGGAAAAGCCCAGGCTTTAGAGTGAAAGGACCTGAATTCAAATACAACCTTTTTCTTTTACCCCAGGTGACCTTGGTGAGTTACTTAAACTTAACCTCCATGGGCCTTAGTTTTCCCCTTTGTAAAATGAGTAGGTTTGCATTGACTGGCCTGTGAGGTCTTTTCCAAGTTTGATCCTATGAACTAGAGTCTTCTAAGAACTCTATAGGTTCCATTTCGTGGGAGGTTTAGTTACGAGCTACGTTACCTGACAAAGTGTCTGTATAAGCAGTCACACTGAAGTGCTGATTTTGTTATTTGATTTGAGATTAAGCAGTCTGTTGCAAGCCATCTGTTTCCCTGTGCATGTGTCCTTGAGAGGTTAGATTTCTACAGATATTGCCCCATAACTTTAACTGGTATTTGAGAGATCAGAATTAGCTCAGACATATGCCACTGAAATTACCAGCCTTATCCTGGAGGACTGTCCAGACTCTGACACCAGTGGCCAAATTAGAGAAAAGTTTACTTTCCCCCCCTATATTGTTGCTGATTCAGAATCCTGCTGCTTTTGGCCATGAGCCATGCATGAGGCTCAGAAGTACCTTGACTGACAAAGTTTAAAGGCAGTTCATGCTCAGCGAGTATATGAATGGGGTATGTTACCTCTTCAAGTTATGTTTCCTGATGTGTCTTGGAGAACCTGGCCTAGGCCTGATTATACTGCTAATGCTCCTACTGTTTGTGCATCCTTAATAGCTTCCTAAAGCTGATGCTTTAAAATGTGAAAATATACACTGCAGAAAATATTTATCTAAAAGGTTACATGCATCTCCATGTGCATTGTGAAGAGTTGAGTCAGTCATCCAGTTATTTCAATGAAATGAAAGCACTCCTCTGCCTGAATTAACTGTATATTTCAGGCAAAAATATCTGTATACAAAGCTGATTGATTAAAAAAATACTATTTTAAATAAATGGGAAGATCTACCCAAAGAAGGCGATTTTGGATTCGTTGGAATGTTCCTGGGGAGATGTCTTTTTAAAGCTGTGCGCGTAGGCATCTCTTTGTGTCTTTGTTATATTCCTTCTGAAATTTGGAATCTGTATCCTCTGCTCTTCATTCCAGATGAATAAACTTAATGCTAGAAGTGACCAGATGAGAGAAGAAGGAAGAAAGACAAAATAGATCATAAAGGGACTTGCTTCTTTGTTGCTTCCCCTTCTTTCTACATTGACTGTTTATGTTAGCCTTTTGGAACCATGAACAAATTGGCCTCATGAGTATCACGGGGATCCATAAATAGGGAATGGAAGAAGTAGACAGGTGGGGAATAGGTAAAAATTGGGAGGCTCTGGGAAAGGAATGGGCAATGAGAAACTAGCGTAAGGAAAGTCAGAACATATGACATTTTCACAACTTCCTTAGACACAAGGTCTAGAGAGTCAGTATAAAAATGTCTTACTGAACATCATTCTTGTATCTTTTATAAAACTGTGGTTCAAAATATTGTACAACGTATTACTCAACATCCCCATGAAATAAATTGTTGCTTATGTTTAGGTATACAGTTTTTATAAAGGTAGATGAGTTTGTATATTTCCAGTTTTGGAAAGTTAAAGTATCATAATGTTGCATGTCTTTTTTTCTTTTGGCCTTATTGGCTAAAAGACCTTAAACTAGATGTATTGTCCAGGTGTGTGAAGTTGCTGGATTCTAGTACCTGAAAGTCCTTATTCCCTCTGGTGCTTTAAATTTTTAAAAATTAATCAAAATATTTATTCATAAATTTTACTTTAAACAAAATAATCAAATAAGAACATCCCTGAAAACTTTTATAGCAAGCACAAAAAAGTGATTGCAATTCTCACAGGCAGCCAGAGTCTTTCATTACCACTATTAAAAGAAGAATATATGCTATAATTTTTAGAAAGTAATAACCAACATTGTGCTTTGTATTTTGCCCAAGATTTGTTGCTGTTTCATATGTGTGCATTTACATAATTGTAGTAAGTGTATTTGTGGTTCTTTTGGCTTTGCTTTCTTCACTTTCCATTACTTTATATGTCTTCCCATTTTAAATTTAGTTCTTCATAGTTGTTTTCAAAGATATACATTATTCCTTAGGATTCCATGTTATTAATATATCACAGTATTATCCAACTATTCCACAACTGTTGGACCTTTTGGCATCAGCTTTTTTTTCTGTTGCAAATAGTCCTAATGTGAATATTTTGTAAAAAAAAAAAAAGTCTTTTTTTCCTGTTAGTAACCAACTTAGTGTATAAGCTTTATAGTGGGATTATTGGAGCAAAGGGTACAAACACATTTATAACTTTTGTTCCATAATTCTGTAGTTCCACCTACATTAATCACCCTACCAGTGACTCACCCACCTCCAGTTACCTTGGATTGATTTTATAAATGCTTATGTCTGTAGCTGTTGTCTCCTCAGTAGAATATAGGCTCTTTAAGGGTAGGGACTGCTTCATCTTTGCCTTTGTCTCTCCAGTGTCTGGCATGTACTGTTTATAGACTGATAGTTCTTTCCAAAGCAGTTGGAACAATTCAGAGCTCTACCTGCAACAAATTAGAACTTTTTTTCTGCTTTGAGATGGAGTCTCTTGTTTTATCCTTAAGCATCTTAAGGCAGATTTGTGTCGTGTCTTTGTGAGCCATCTGAAGGCCTTTTGGAGGCAGACAAGGTATAATATTGACTAGATAAAAATGAAGTCTGTGTACAGTTCTGTAACTTTTCTAGTTGGATCATAAAGATTATTTCCTGGGTATTATATTCAATTGTGCTAATCTTTGTGGTAACTGTCTTATCATAATTAAATATCCTGTGAAAAAAGGGATATTTGTATACATAAATTGGCTGATATTATGTATCTGCTTCATCCATAATTATGTATTGAATGACCACTATGTACATCACATCATTTTATTCTTTAACTCAGAGATATTAAAACTGAGAGTGGTAGGTCCCTTGGAGGCTGCAAAACTCCTGAATCAGATTGAAATATAACTGGGAAATGCTTAATAAAATAAATAAAAATAAAGTACAATATAGACAATATTAATTTGTGGTTTTCTACATAAATATTTTGCCAGCAGGGATCCATTTCTATCTGAGTTTGATACCACTGCTCTAAAGTAATTCCTTTAAGTAGCGGCTTCTAGCGAATTTAAAATCCAATTTGGCCCATGCATTTTGATTTTCTTTTTCAGCAGAATATCAGTTGCATAATGCAAAAAGCTCGAACACGTTCTCTGATGTTGTGTGGACTACATTTGATACTAACTTTCAAAACATGCTTACTGGATTGGAGTACAGATCGTTACACTTAAGAGAATGCCAACAGTATTATTTGGCAGTATGATGCCAATGTAGTTACAATATGGTAACACTGAGGGTAGCTATTCTTCCATATGGCTCTAAGACTTTGGCATAGAGGAGTATGAGTTTCATGCTTAGTACTCAGTACTTAGATCCAAGAGTTCTACTGAATGCCAGAGTGATTGGGGAAAAATGAGAACAGTCCCTCTTCTTGAAGAATATGCAAGCTACTGGGAATATATAGCATGTACCCCTATAAGTATTTGTTATATAGATGAAAGATTTATGTACTCACATATGTGTGCTTATTCATATTTACATGTATTCAAAATAAATACAATATATATACATATATATGAAATAATTTTTTTTGAGGAGGAAGAACCAACAATTGGGAAGAGAATGTCAAGAAATATCTTGTAGGAGGTGATGTGAGCTGTGCCTCACATGGAACAAGGGATTCAAAGAGGAAGAGGTGAGTAAGGGGGAGATTGTGCCAACCAATTTTGCAAACCAAGGAAATGGGAGATGGAACATTGTGTAGGGGGAACACAGTAAGCTGTTGGAACATAGAATCTATAAAAGGAAATAATGTGAAATGTTTGGAAAGATAGTTTGGAGCCTTCTCAAGCGTGGCTTTAAATGGCAAACAGAGGAATTGATATTTTTGTATTAAAGGCAGCATGGAGCCACTGAAGATTCTTGAGCCTGACAGTGACATACTGTAGGGTTAATGGAATATAAGATCTTCCCTATCAATTAATAGGCCTCACATGGAGCCCTGACACAGAGCCAATTAGGCTTTTTTCCATATCTTTCCATTTAAGCAGATTTCCAAGCTTTCTGTGCTAAACCAATCGAGTTCCCAGTCCTTGTTTGGAAACTGTATATATTGTAATGCTTGGAGGTAGAAACTTGCCTAGGGAAACTTGTTTGCAGGGGAGGCTTGAGGGAGAGAATACTTGAGATGTCAGTGCTTCCTGGATTGGTGATGAATACCTTGCTAAATCTTGCTTTCTGCTACCCCAATAGTGATGTTTCAAATATTTTGGTTTGATCTTGGATAAAGAGAGTTTGTTATATTTTGTGAACTAACCTTGGAAATATATATGTATATTCATAGTAGCTCCTATGGGTATTGCACTGGAATTACACATACTTAGGCTTGTGCTTTAGGAATAACAATATGGTAGTTATATAGAGGGTATTGTAGAGGAGGGAGAGCCTGGAGGCAGAGAAATCAACAAGAAGGCTATTGCAGTACTCCAGTGTCACTTTTTGTAGAGGCCTTTCATGGTCCACACAATTGCTGGTGACTTACCTCACATCTATTTTGTATCTATCTTGTATATAACTATTAGAATGTAAGTTCCTTGACAAGAAGCATATTTAATTTTTGTTTTTGTATGCCCAGAACTTAGCATACAATAGGTATTTAATAAATGCTTGTTGTTTGATTGTTTATGAGAGCAAATGGGAGTTGAACTAGGTTACTGGTTGTTTGAGCCAAAAGAAGAGTATAGATGTGAAATATATTCTGGAGATAGAATTGACAGACTTTAGCAATTGATTGAATATAGGGGTTGAAGGAGAGGGAAGAGTCAAGGATGATTCTGAGGTTGTAAATGTAGGTGACTGGAAGGATGGTAGTGTCCTTGACAGAAAAAAGAAAGGTAAAAACGAGGGCTAAGGCTGGTGGGGCAGGAATAGGAGAAAATGAGTTATATTTCAGACAGTTTGGGTTTGGAATGACTGAGAAATTGAGAGAGAGATGTTCAATAAGTACTAAGTGGTACTGATAATAGTGACATAGGACTGGAATAGGCAAAAAATGAAGGACGAATATGTTTTGGGAGTCATCTGCATAATAGTGATAATTGGGCATGTGGGGCCTGACAAGGTCACTGAGAGAGTATAGAAAGAGAATAAAAGGGAACCTGATACAGAACCCCATAGTATACCTAGCAGAGAGGGGCTGTGAATGATGATCCAGCAAAGTAGAATGAGGACAGTCAGAAAATCAGACAAGTGGGAGGAGGACCAGAACTGTATTCCGTGATTCTATGAATAAGGAGTAATGGTGAATAAGGGAAAAGAAAGAATAGCCCAGCACAGGATTCTAAAACAGCTAGTCTGTATATTAGAATGGATGGCAGCTAGCCAGTCAATCAGGGGTGTATTAAGGGCTTACTGTGTACTAAGTACTGTGCTAAATGCTAAGAATACCAAGAAAACCAAAGATGACCCCTTCTCTAGAGGAGTTCACATTCAAATAGAAAAGGAATGGTGAACAACATTCATTTAACAACACACACATGTAAACATACAATACACATATTTGTATATATGTGTGTATGTATATGTTTTATAGATATCTGTATAATACACAACACACACACACACACACACACACACACACACACACACACACACACACACATATATATATATATATATATATGGAGAGAGAGAGAGAGAGAGAAGATGGAAGTTAATCTCAGAGGAGAAGGCATTAGTAAACTGGGTGGAATGAGAAAAAAAATCTATGTAGTTCATCTCTACTTGGCTAGATGAATGTAAAGGAAGGGAAAATGAATGTGAAAATTATACCTTAAGTTTAATGAGACTGAGGAAGAAGTAAAATTCTACAATAGAGACCTGGTAAAGAAAAATTTCCAGGGAAGGTGGAGCCAAGATGGTAGAGTAGCAGGAAGTAAAGAAGTAAGATCCCTCACTCATTACCTTACAACCTCCCCACCCCCCACATAACAACCAAGAACACCAAAATTGTCCAAACAGATCTAGAAAACACATTAGACCAAATCTTGATGGAGAAATAAATCCAAGAAAAAAGTCACAGTGAATCACTTTTCCAGGCCATGTTGTCACAGACAGAGAAGTTTATAGACACTGGAAAAGGGGTCTGTCTAAGAGCAAGAGAGTGTTATGAGTAGAGCACTTTAGCTAAAGGGAGAGGTTATGCTGCACCAGGGCAAAAATATGTCTGAGGTTGATATAGGGGGACCATATGGGATCAGGTGCCAACCGGCAGCCTTGTCACCCTTCACTCACTTTTGGGTCACAGATTCAGGGCAGACTGAGGAAGGAACCTGCACTGAAAGATGGCATTCTGGATGTAAGTACTAGCTGCAGGCCGAGGGGGTATATCCAGGAGGAGCAAAATCAGAAGCAAGGTGTGTGGCTTATATCACAGGAACAGAATGGAATCTCAGTTCCTGCTTCTAGTCCATTCTGAAACCCGAAGAAGAATAATCAGAGAAGAAATCCCAGGCCAAAGGTAAACTTTCAATTCTGTCATTCTGAACCAGTAGAGCTTCTTAGCTGACTGATAGTACCTTAGTCTAGCATCAGTCTACTCTTTTTCAGATCCAAACCCAGGTCAAGAATTTATAGATTTCAGATGAAGGGGCCAGTATATGAACTTTGCCATGGATCAAACTATTTTGGAATAACTGAAAGCTTGTAAATCCTCAGATTGAGCTGTCTCTAAGGTACCGGAATGACATAACACCCAGTACCCTAAGAAAGCAGCAACAGGGCCAGCCCAGACTTTCCTTAAAGAAGTATGCAGAGCCTTGTCCTAACAATACATGAAGTCAGGAAGTAGGTTTGAAGTATGAGCAAAAAAAAAAAAAAAAAAAGTATCCCACCATAAAAAGCTATTATTGTGATAGGGATGCTCACGATATAAACCAAGAAGAGATTGACTTCAAAACATTGAAAAGTCTCAAAAAAAAAAAAAAACCCAGCTTGTACATGAATTCAGCTAGACTTCTTGGAAGAGATGAAACAAAGTTTGAAAACAAGAATTAAGACTGACTCTCCTTTGGAGGTTTCACGCTAGAGAACCAGAAAGATGGACTTTGGCAAGAGATTCCAAGGAGGGAAAGCATTCGGCTTGCTGAAAGCCCGGCAGGGGACGAGGCTGCAGGAAATTAACATGGAATTTCTCTGTGACCCGAAGTACAGTGATGAAGAAAACCTGGAAGAAAAGCTCACAGCCTTCAAGGAGAAATATATGGAATTTGACCTGAACAGTGAAGGAGAAATTGACCTGATGTCCTTGAAGAGGATGAAGGAGAAGTTAGATATCCCAAAGACCCACTTGGAGATGAAGAAGATAATCTCTGAGGTGACAGGTGGCATCAGTGGGGGGGGAGGGGACTTTGTGAACATGATGCTTGGGAAACATTCAGCCATCTTCAAGCTAGTCATGATGTTTGAAGGAAAAGCCAACAAGAGTGCATCCAAGCCCATTGGTCCCCCACCTGAGAGAGACATTGCCAGCCTGCTCTGAGAGTCCCTGCTCTGCCTGCCTGCCTGCTTCCCTGGCCAGCACTCAGTGGGGCTGCTTCTCCTTGTGACTTTTCTTATTTTTTATTGTTTTGTGTTTTCTGTTTGCTCCTTGTTGTTGTTTTTTCTTTTTTTTTTTACATTAGAAAGTTTTAGTGATTTTTTTTTTTTAAGGCACAAACTAATCTGCCTTAGGGGAGTTAGAAATGGGAGGAATTCAATGCCTTTGGTCCTCTCCCTTCTTTTGCAGAAGGTCTCATCTGACTTGAGATGAATGTTGGGGTATCACTGATGTCAAACCAAATACCCATCCTTGGAGACCACCATTTACTTTCTTCCATGAGGTCTCTGAGTGAAATTAGGTGCCCTCCATAGTGAAATAAGGGACTTAGATTTAGGACCTACAGTTAGCTTCCTACTCCTGCCAGTAGCTTTTGGGGTGATCTGAGCCAGAATTTCACTTTACCTGCCTCTTAATGTCCCTATCAGGACTCTGGATTCCTGATGATATAGATACCTTGTCCTTGGATAGCATGCTAGAACCCCAGGCACATAAGCAAAGCAGCTGGTTACCATTAAGGTTTTCCCCATCAACTCTGTGATCCCAGATGCTCCTAAACTTCTCTATTTTCTAAAGAACTTGCCATCGGCAAAAAACAAACAAACAAAACCCCCAAAAACAATGAATTAAAATCTTTTCTTTATAAATGAAATGAGAGCACTTGAGGAAAATGTAGAAAAGAAATGAGAACTATGGAAGGAAGAATTGCAAAGAGAATTGACAGCTTGGCACAACAGGTATAACACGTTGTTCAACAATAAACTCACTTAAAATGAGAATAGGAAACATAGAAGGCAGTCACTGTAAGATACAACAAGAAATTTTAAACACAATCAAAAGACTGAAAAATTGAAGAAAATGTAAGATATCTGCAAAAACAACTTGTCTAGAAAACAAATCAAGAGAAAAAAAATTAAGATTCACTGAACTATATGAATGCTATGACAAAAAAGAGTCTAGACATCATAATTCAAGAAATCTTAAAAGAAAACTGCTCAGATCTTTTAAAACCAGAGGAAAAAGTGGAATTAGAATCGTTTCCTAAAAGAAACTACAAGATGAAAGGTCACAGCTATATCACAGCTGAAATCCTGAACTTCTAGGTCAAAGAAAAAAATACCACAAGTAGACAGAAAGAATTCATGTATCAAAGAACCATAGTGAGTATCAACCATGATTTAACAACCCCCATAAAGGAGCAAAACACTTGGAAAATGATATTAGAATAGGCAAAGGATATGGGCTTACAACCATGAATAACATATCCAACAAAACTAAGTATAATCTGACAGAAGAAAAAAATAAATCTTTAATGAAGTAGAGATCCTCCAAGAATTCCCAACAAAAAAGGCTTTGAATTTCAAACACAGGAATCAAGGAAATTTAAGATAAAGTTGATCAATCATAAGAGACTAAACAAGGAAAAACTGCTTTCATTCCAATATGAAGAGATCATGCATATGTTCTCTTTGAATTCTTTCATTATCAGGTTCATAGAAGAAGTCTAATTAGCCAGGTCTGAGAGTGGTACTATTATGTCTTGGTCACCTTAAGATAAGAATGGAAAGAGAGAGAAAGAGGAATACATTGGGGCAGGGGAGGAAGCAAGGAGGGTCAAAGGGAAAGGAAAGGCAGGAAAAATTATCTCACATAATAAGGGTAAGTAGAACTCTATACAAACAAAGAGGAAAAGGTGAGGGGAGTAGCTGATGAGGCTCGTTGGAATTGGAATTGGTCAAAGAAAGGAAGAATATACACACAGAGAGTTGGGTATAGAAATACATTTCATTCAATAGGAAAATAGAAGAATAAGGGAGAAGAGAGAAGGGGGAATTAGAGGCATTTTTCCAATTTCTGAGGTAAGTCTTCATTAGGATTAGGGAGTAAGAAACAGCAAAGAGACAATTTAGCCTTTGACACTTTGATCATTCTTTTTTCCTGGATGCTCTCTCCAAATTTTCATGAACTTTCTCTCCCTTGATTTTTCCTACTTGTGTGAGCACTCCTTAATTTTCTTAGGTGAAACACCCTCTATGTCCCATCCCAGATCCAGGGTTTAAAATGAGGTCCCCAGGCTCCAGAATGAGTATTCTTTCCATAGCACTACATTTCTAGAACATTGGCAGTGGGGTGGACTAGATGATCTCTATGGCCCTTTCCACCAGAAAAATCTATGATAAGCAAGGGTTCCTCAAAGTTCTCTTCTTGACTCTTTTCTGTCTTTCATCTTTTCAGTCTTCTTTACTCCCTTTGCTGTACTTTACAATCCACCAACAGTAACCTTTTGGCTTGCTATGGGTCATACAAATCACTCATTCTCCTGACTGTGCCCTTTCCCTGCCTGCCCCACCATGCCTTGAATACTCACCTGCCTCCCTTTTCCTCCTGGCTTCCTTAAAGACAACTCCAATACCATCTTCTCTGAGAAGTCTTTCTTGGTCCTGGCCCCACTTCCCCTCTAAATGCTAAAGTTTTCCCTCTGAGACTACCTCCTACTTATTCTGTACGTATCTTATATGTACATAGTTGTTTGCATATTTGTCTGCCCATTAGGATGCAGACTCCTTGAAAACTGTGCACAATAATAGCATTGTTGTAAGGGTGATCAATTGCTGAAAGACTTGGCTACTCTGATCAATACAGTGATCCAAGATAATCTGAAGGACTCATGATGAAAAAATGCTATCCATTTTCAGAGAGAGAACTGATGAACTCTGAGGCCAAATTGAAGTATAACTTTCTCTTTATTTTTCTTGCTTTTTTGAAATACGGCTTATATAGAATATGTTTTGCATGATTTCACATGTATAATTAATATCATAGCAATTGCCCACTCAGTGATAGGGATGGAGGAAGAGAATTTGGAACTCAAAATTTGGAAAAAAAAGAATGTCAACAGTAAGTTAATGATGAATTAAAAAAGAAGAAAGAATATGAATTCCTTGAGGTCAGGGGCAGCATTTTTGCCTTTCTTTTTAACTGTAGTGTCTAGTACAATGCCTGGCACAAAGTAAATGCTTCTTGATTTTGCTTGGCTTGCTCTCTTGGCAAGTTCATTTATTTCCTTGGCTTCAACACGTGAATTTCCATGGCTACATCTCTAACTGCTTGCATGACTTCTCCACATGGATGTTTCACTTATCAATTCGCCTTATCCAAAATAAGCTGATTGTCATTCTTCCCAAACTTTTTTTTTTACTCCGCTATTTGCCTGAGATGCCCCATTTACAATAATTCTTGCATTTGAAACTATGGCACTATCTTTTACTCTTCCTTTCCCCCATCATCTTACTTATAGCTACTAATCCCTCTCCTTTTTTTCTATTCCTGTAACATCTTTCAAAACTGTTTCCTCCTCTCTCTTTCAATTGCCACCACCATTATGTAAGTCTTTACTTTCACTTCTCTGGGTTATTGCAATAGCCTTTGAAGAAATCTTTGCTGTTCTCCCACTCCAATCCATCTTTTGCATGTTTGGCAAACTAATTTTCTTTTCGCATAGATCTGGTCATGTCACTCCTGTGCTCAAAATCTTTAGTGATTCTCCATTGCCTACTGTGGTAGTTGAGGTCATTCCAGTTGAACACCATTTTACCTTATCTCATATTATTTCAGTCCACAAATTCTATGACATAGCTGATCTGGTTTGCTCCCTATCCCCAGAACACACTAAATAAGCTTCTCTCTCCATGTCTTTTATTGTATTCCTTATGCCTGAAAAAAAAAAAAAAAGATTTAAAAATTCTTCCTCATCCTTTAAAACCAAACTCAGATTCTACCTCTTTTACAAAGAACTCCTTGGTCTCTTTCTGTGAGTGCTGACCATCCTCCTGGACCTCACATAGAAGCTCATTTTGTATCTCTTTAATATACTTGGTACATATTGTTGATTATTTTGTCTTACGGATGTGAGCTCTATACTTGTCATATCTCTCATAATGCTTTACATATAGTCAACACTTAATTGGGGCATTTTCATTCAATTATATAAGTTTCTTGTCAACCTTTCCTCTAAACTTTGTATCTGACTTTGTACCTATTACAAGGCTCTACTCAGAGTAGACTCTAAATTCAGTTGTTCATTGAATTTAATTGATTTGAATCAGTAATGTCTGGGTTCTTAGGTATAGTTGAACCTGGAACATTGAACCTTGATCAAGAGTCCCCGGGGTGAACAGACACAGCTGATTATAACAAAGGGACTAGCAAGCAATAATGACAGGCACAAAGGACATATGCTCTTTGTGTACAAAGGAATGCAGCTTGCACTATGGTTTTGCTGAGCCATATTTTTTATATTAATAAAAACATAAAACTAAGCCTTAGTGAATTCAGTCTCCTCATTTAATAGGTGAGGAAAATGAGGCCTAGAGAGTTAAAGTTCCTTGCTTGTTGCCATATGGAATAGCATAGTGGGCAAAGGTCTAGACTTTGATTCAAGTAGACTTAATTTTAAATTTTGCCTCAGTTCCTTACTTGCTGACCATTTTCCTTGTCTGTAAAATCATCCAACAGTACCTCTATTACTAACATCATAGGGTTGTTGTATGGCTCAGATGAGATAATGTGGGTGAGGTGCTTTACAAACTTTAAATAACTTTATAACCACCAGCCATTATCAATAACGGACTGGAAGACTCAAAGCTAAGCCCCTGAATTTCCTCTACACGTACAATGATATTGTTACCCACATCATCACTAAAAACAAAAGCATTCAATAAATGTTCGATATTATGACATTGTGAACTGAGGAAGACTTGGAGAGATTGAACGCAGGCGACTTTTACAGGGCCACATCTCAAATGAAGACATCAAAAGCAGAAAAGTAACTCCCCACAGCTGAAACCTACTTTTCACTTGGGGAATACATGAAATTCACGTTTGTTAGCCTCAAGGCAACTGGCATCCATCATATATCATTCGATTTCTGAGGAAAGCTATTCCCCAGACCACTGTACAGATTTGGTTTGAGATTCACTTCATAATCATTTATAGCTCATCTTTTGTGTCCCTTTGGGAGACATTATTTCATTTAGTACTGAATTCTGGGGCAGAGCTCTAGCAAGTTGTTCCAGAGGGGAACTGGCACAGGAGGATAGGTTGTCAAAGATAGCCCGTGGGAAAGGGGAAACAGATACTGGGGATGCATACACTGAAATCCAGTTCAAGGGCCTCCACAAAAAAGTCAGTTCAGATTGGGGATACACATTTGAGGGAAAGTAATGCTCCAAATGCTCTTTTGAAAATGAACTCTAGAGCCACACGTAGCATTCCAGCCAGCAGAAAAATGATTCTCCTCATCTCATCTCTCCTCATGATTCTTTTCTTGTCATCCTGGATTTAGCCGAATATACTCTTTCACCTCTCACACCTTCAAGCCCTCTGTAATTTAGTTCAACTTGTTTTCTGAGATTTCAGGCTGCTGAAATTTCTTTTCTGCCGAAGTGAAAATGCCTATCTTTCCTGTTCTCTCTCCTTCCTTCTCTCCCGCCTCCCCCCCCTTCTCTGTAGGGAGCTGATTGATGCTGTTAAAGAAACTCTAAAATATATGTAAAGGTTAAGTTGACTTAAGGTCCCCCCCCCCAACTTGGATTGAATGTTACATCCTTCAACAGAGGAAAAAAAAGGAGGAAATTGAGGAAGATGGGGGGTTTAGGTAAATGGACAATTTTTCTCAATGACCTTTTATACATTTGATACTTTGTAAAGAATGCTGGCATTGGAGTTAGTGGATCTGGGTTCAAATCATGTCCCAGTCACTACATGTGGGATAGTAGGCAAGTCATTTAACCTGTCTGGCTCTTAATTTCCTTCTCCATAAAATGAATGAATTGGGCTTATATGGCCTCTAAGACATGCCTTCCAGCTCTAATTCAACAGGCTGATTCTACAACCCAAAATAAAAGGACAATTTTGGAAGGAAACAGATTTTTCTACATTAATTAATCCACTTGAGAGCAAAATTAATTTTTATATAATTTCCTGGCTATTTTTATTCTATATGCTGAAGCCAGAACTATAGTTGCCCTAATTTAAATCATTTGATTAATGTGAATGTAAATACTTTCTTGATCATAGCTATTTTATTAACTCCATTAAAATGAATGATGGATCTGATGTTGAAAATAAATTCTCTTGCCATGAATGGAAGGAAAACAATGGTTCATTTCTATTAATTTCATACTCATTCATTGTCATGACATGGTGATAATCCTGGATATCTTAAGGCAGTATCAGCAGAGTCCAAGACCTACAGGTTCTCCCAAGCCTTAAAGGAACTAAGTAAGGGCCTAGTGACAGACTAAGGATCTCTTGCTCAAAAATTAAGGTAGTTGAGTTCACATGAGAACAAGGTTGATTACCAAGATGATCTACTGAGTTATAGAGGAATGGTCATCAACTTTGTGAATAACTAACTACACCAGTGAAATCAGAGATCTTTAGAAATATTGGGAAAAAGGTCTTTATAAGAAAATTTATTTTATAAGAAAATTAACCCGAATACTACAAGTGGTTCACTTCAATTTTTCTTTTGTCACCATCACTACTTGTTCTGTCTTTTAATAGCTGTGTTCCAGACCTATCCAGTCAAGTACATTTATTGATTTTTGTCCTTGCTAATCTTCCTTTATAAATGAAAGATAAACAAGCCTTGACCTTTTTTCCTTAAAAGTAATCTGTTTAGTACTGTCTTTCTTGTACTGTATAAAGATGGTACTACTGATTCCCAGTGAGTAAGACACTGGTTTTGAGTTGTCTTTTCTCTATTACTCATGGTATGGTCTGGGCTACACACACACACACACACACACACAAACACCCCACCCCCACACACACACTCACACACACACAGATGCACACACACATATTTTTCACAGCATAGATATTTTCTGTGATGGGCTGAGATTAAAAGTAGTATTTGTCTTTGGAATTGAATTATTCCTCTGTGTACAGATTTGTAACAAGGGCAAGTGATGCTGGGGTTGTGGAGGAGGGAGTATGTCAGTTTTTCATCATGGAACAAAGGTGTTTTCTTTACTAACTGACCAACATGGAGATTGAACTTATCCCTTGGCATGTATAAACATCATTTTCAGACCAACTGAGCTAACTAGTACAAGTTGTCTATTAAACCAACACAGAGAAAAGATTGGTTGAGGAGAAAACAGGAAAGGTGTCTCATTTCCCCCCTCAGCAATAGATAATACTGTATTTTTGACAATTTTGGGGTTGCCACTGGAAAATTTTTTTTAATGTACTGTTATTTACCTGGGTTACAGTAGTCCAAGGTGTTCTTTTTGGAGATATTTACAACTTTGAACTATTTCTCCACCTTTTGCTCATCTTCCCAATAGTTGGCTACACAAGATGAGCATTTGTTGTAAGGTTTTTCTCGCAGTACCATTATTCTTCATGGCCTTGTGCCTCTTGGCATGTAGCATAAGAACTAGTGAATGACCCAATGTTTTAACTGTCAGTCACCATGAACTACTCTACGAAACAGGCTTACCAGCTCATAAACTGAAAGCAATCCTATTTACTGCCATCTCTGGATCCATAGATTGTTTGTAGCCTGTTACTGTTCTGGCAACACTTAAGGCCAAGCACCTAAGGTACTTCATGTATTTCTTGATGTTTCTTGGGTGGGGCTGGTCTTGTATGCATCTTTGTATTTTTTCAATTCAATGTAATAAGATCAGACCTTAGGGTGACTATATGAGAACTACTGACAGTTTTCTACAAAATACTGTGCGTGAATAGGTTCAATATAATCTAGACAGTTTTTAGGAACAGCAGAAAAATTCCCATGGGGGCAGTGTTTGAAGATGGATAAGAAGATGTGCTCTTGTTTTTGTTTTTTTTTTAATAGGTTATCACAGTGGGTTAATTCACATACACATTTTTTTCCTTTGCCATTGTCTTCGTCAGCAGTTTTTAGTCTGGATTTTGCTTGGCTGAGTGTTGAAGTTAGATGTATATTCTGAAAATAAACTTGAATCCATTAAAGTGGCTAACATACAGTGATGTCCCTGTTTTGTAAATTGAGTTCAAGCATAGGCTATTTATCTGTTTGGCAGCAGCAAAGGTATCTTTTGGTTTAAATTTTACTGTTTAAGATTTTAGAGTTGCTTTCAAAGGTGGATCAGGGTCAGGGTAGCGTCAGATTCACACATTACTGTCTTTACTGAATTTATACGAATGGCCTCCTTAGAAGATTGAAGAATCTGACAGAGGTATACAGAAAGCTCTTCTTGACTTGAGAATACTATTTTTATCTTGGTGGATGAGGTGCCACTTGTCTCTTGACTTGTGCTGCTTTCTGCCTTAAAAGAAGAAAAGCTATTCAATTAAGTTGCAGGAAATTAGCACACATAAATAGTCCAGGAGAATGGTTTAGTTTCTCTGACAAATCTTCCGAAGATGAAGAAATGACCATTTGCTTTTAGATTCAGAAGATTATTTGGTTTGAGTCATAATAACACCCAGCACCTGAAAATCACCAGCATTAGCTAATTAAGTCTTACAATACCCTTGTGAGGAAGGTAAGTATTATTGCTCCCTTCTTATGGATGAGGAAACAAAGAAAGAAAATGTGTCCCTGTAGTGATACTCTCTGTGGAAGCATGCGATTAGGAGATGGAAGCACCCAACTCCTGCTCTTGAACTGGCTTTGTTGTGTAGAGATAAAAAAACAACTGAAACAACAAACCTGAACTGTGAGAAGTGCCCACATATATGTACTCCATCCACTTGACTTTATGTGTTTTATTTCCAGAATAGATGTTGTAAAGGCTTTGTTGTTCCTGAATGCATAGCTGTTTTGTAGGGAAGCAAGTGCAATTCATGTGCAGTTCATATCATTTAAATGCATTACATAGACCTTACCATAGATGTCCCTTAATCAAAACCTAGGCTATGCTTGGAGTTGTGTACTGACCCTCTCCCTTTATGTGGAAATTTTAAAAGGATGAGAGGATTTAGAAGTCCAGGATAATATATTCCTTTTTCTTGTAATTATCTTTTTGACTTTTTCTCTAGTGAATTCTCTGCCCATTATGCTTCAAGTAAAGAGGCTACCATATTACACCTTCAGGAGGTGAATCATTAGTGGCAAATATCCAGAACTGCTTATATAACAGTTTGGTGCATTTGGGCGAACCTTTTATTTTTCTTTTCCGACAAGTAAATTAAGATTTCTAAAGTTCCTATTATGTGTTGGACTCTGTGCTAGGCAGTGGGGATAGACAAAGACAAAATGAGATCCTGCCCTCAAGGAGCTTACTATCTTTTTTTTTTTTTTCTTTGTTTTCACTTGCCTGTCAGGTCAACAGGAAGAAAAAAATCTAGTGTTATACATTCTAGATGCTGAATAACTTAATTCTTCTTTAGAAAACATTTGTTGTTAAGTTGACTAAGTATCTCCTACACTCTGTAAGTCCACAGCTAAAAGTATGAACTCCTCTGGTCATTTCCATGGCTCATGTAAGGCTCCCCAAAGAGTAGCAGAAGATTGTCTTTTCTTTCATTTATATTTATTAAAAGCATATTATTCATATATATTTATATAATATATTATATATATGATTTTTCCCTCTTTATATATTGAAGTATTCCTATCTTGGCAGAATTAAAAAAATACTATTGGATAGAAGGGATATTCTGAACTATTTAAGACAGGGATGGGGAACCTTTGGCGTCAAGGCCACATGTGTTCCCCTAGGTCCTTGGGTACTGCCTTTTGACTGAGTCTAAGTCTCATAGAACAAATCTTTTTATTCAGGGGATTTGTTTTATAAAGTTTGGATTCAGTCAAAAGGCCTCACTTGAGGACCTAGAGAGCCACATGTGGCCTTGAGGCCACAGGTTCCCCAACCTCTAATGGGATTGGATCATTCTTTTTTCCTCTTTTGTATATTTCATCACATTACCTTCACTACAATCCTCGCTGAGATATAAAATATCTAATCCCAATGGAGAAATTTTTCTGAAGTCTGTGTTGAAGATGCCCTTGAAAATCCTTCATCTGTTATTTGTGCTAGTCCAAATGTGAAACTATACTGGAATTAAAACCAAAAATTTTAGATGAACTGACTCAAGAAAGAAGATGTGAATGAATATTATTTTAAAAAATTTCTTCTTTTGTCACAGGATTCTTGGACATCACTGGCTTTCTCAAAGGAGATGGGAAAGTGAATTTTATCTCTAGCTATTCTCTCCCCACTCCCAGTTTATCTTTAATAAATAGCAAAATTAGTTCACTCTGATTTGGCATTCCATATTTCACTGTTTCAATATATAAGTATTTATCACACTGATGTAAATCACAAACCTCAAGTTCTGTAGTTAGGCTCTACTCCCCTACCCTGCCCAAAAACATCACTTGGTGATGTACCCTTAGGAGATGAGTGTCTCCAGTCTAGATTAAGACAAAAGGTATAACTTGACTGGCCTCTAGTCTAAGCCATTCTGACTTGGTAGGACCTGCTGATCACTATTACTAAGCACCTGCTAAATCCTGGCTATTTATTGAACTACTAGTAAGTACTTATATACACACGTGTACACATATACATATGCTCTCTCTATATATACAAGCATATACATAGATACACATACATGTGTGTGTGTATATATAGACACACATATAATTTATGACACAGTACTTGTTCTCAGCAAGCATACATTTTATATAGGATGTGGTAAGGGGAATATGACATATACAAGGATATTTAAGATATGGAACAAAAAAGATAGCCGAAGTGCTCGCAGAAAATTTGAATATGTAGAGATGTAATGATAATGGAATTTAAACATCTCCTTATATTGGCTTGGTTTTCAGGTTAAGTGTTGAGACCCAGAACCTGTGAATCTCACAAGTGGGATGGATGAGAGGCAGCTGAATAGGGAGGAGCTGGTCCTGTGTATAGGGAGAGGCCCAAGCTGGGAGATGACAGAACTTTTGGGAACAGCATCAGGGAGGGAAGGAGGAGAAGAGAGAAAGACAGAGAGGGAGAGAGAGAGAGAGAGAAAAAAGAGAGAGAGAGAGAGAGAGAGAGAATGAGCAAACCGCTGAGAATGAGGATGCTGAGAGAGAGAGAGAGTTGCTGGGGGCCAGAGTTGCTGAGAGAGACAGAGAGAGAACTGCCAGCTGAAGCTGCCTGGACTGTTGAGGGCCAGTTGGAGCTGCCCAGGACTTCTGAGAACTGCCACCCAGAGCTACTGAGAACTGAGGAAACATGACTGTGGTGCTGGATTAAGCATTCATATACCAACTACTATATACTTTGACTTATTTTTTTGTAAATATTATCACATTTGATCAATATTATTGATAGATAAGTTCAGTTATATTGATTTGTGAGTGACAAACCAATCATTCCTTTGGTTTTGCCATTTCATCAGTTTTCTAGATACTCTAAAGTTATTATAAAGTTTTAAAAACAGAATAACATTTTTAAAAAAAATCCCATGAAAACAAAGTTACATGCTTAATATTTCTTTTCCAAACCTTCAATAGCTAATAAAATGATTAAAAATCCAGAATCAGCAGAAGTTATCTTACAGACCTAGAAACTAAGATCCGTATCAATTGAGTGGCAGCAGCAGAGTTAGAAAGTGCTTGGGTTTGGATGATGCTGACATATTCTTTAGGAATCTGGGGTTACCTTTCAGCCACAGAGGGTTATCAGTGTAGGACTGCAGTGGAAGCTGGTGTTGTTCAATTGTTTCAGTTATGTCTGATTCTTCATGAACCCATTTGGGATTTTCTTGGTAAAGATACTAGAGTGCTTTGGCATTTCCTTCTTCTGTTTATTTTACAAATGAGCAACTGAGACAGACAAGGTTATTTGATTTTTTTCTAGGGTCACACAACTAGTAAGTGAGGCCAGATTTAAACTCATGAGGATGAGTATTCCTTGCTTTAGGTCTGGTGAACTTTATCCACTGCATCACCTAGCTGCCCAGAAGCTGATATACTAGAACCTTTATATTTGAAATAAGACCCTTATCTTTAAGAAAGCCTTTGCCGATTAAAATAAATTCCTCAATTTCTTATTTTCTACCTACTTGTCAATGATATATTTATACAGATTATTTATTTGTATACCTGTGGGGAGCCCTGCTCTCCTGAAGCAGGGATGAAAAAAGAGTTGCTTACCCAGAGGCTGTGAAAAGGATGCATAAAAGAGGCAGGACTCCAAGAGTGGTACAAAGTAGAGCCGTCTTTATTACCCCATGTACAGGCTTTTATAGGATGCTTGCTAATTGTTTTGCCTTGAGGACATTATGCACTTCTTTGTTCCCAGGCCATGGGTGTATACCACACTTATCTTGAGGACATAATGCTCACACCTGTGTGTTTGAGCTCCTTCCTGGGGCATGAGGAACTGATGCAGGTTGGACAGCAGGCTCTTCATCCATCAGGGTCAGAGTCCCAACGCTCTGTGGTCCTCTACATATACTCATGCTTTGTTCCTTTTAGCTATCAATGCGTCTTTAACCTTTCTGCCCCATGAGCCATAAGATATTAATGACAGGAACAGAGCTAGTATGGACAATTAAAAATATTTTTTATTGATTTTTTTTTTTGTTTTTACACTTTTTAGACTTCATCAGTTCCCTTTCATTTCTTTGTTCCCCTAAAGAATCATCTCTTTTAACAAATACATTTATTAACAAGAAAAAGAAAACTATTCAGCAAGAATGATTAACTTGTGAAAAAATGACATTATATGCAATGTTCTACAACTCTGGCAGCTCTACCTTTGAAAAGGAGTTGATGAAGGTATTTTATATGTCTTCTTTGAGGTCACATTTCTTCTTGTAATTTCACAACATTAATTTCTGATTACTTTGTATTTTTTCCACTTACATTGTTGTAGTAATTGTGTTTATGTTTTCTTAGCTCTGTTCATGTCATCTTGCCTCATTTCATATCTGTCCATTTTTCTGTATATCTGTAATATTAATTACTACAGCACAATGATAACCATAGCAAAGTGATGCAGTGGAACTCTAGGCCTGGAGTCAAGAAGACCTGAGTTCATATTTTACCTCAGACACATTGGTCATGTAACCCAGGCCAAGTCACTCTTTGCCTCAGTTTCCCTAATGTGTAAAAATGGGAATAATACTAGCATCTAACTCTCAGGGTTGTTGTGAGGATCATATGAAATAATATTTGAAAAATATTTAACATAGTGTCTGACACATAGTAGGTGCTATATAAATGTTAGGCATTATTATTATTATTATTGCTCTATACCATAATTTATTTATTCCTCAATCACTGGGTACCTCCTTTATTAATTTTTTTTCTATTTTTCTACCACAAAAGTACTTGTAATGCCATGCATGAGCAGCTTTCCAGAAGAATGCTACTGGGAACAGCTTTTAAAGTTCTGATTACATAGTATAGTGAACACTATTTATTCCATAACAAATCAAAGCAAAACATTCACAGAAAATCAAGGTACAGCATTCATAATATTATAACTTATCACAATCACAATATAGTATTTACAACAGCTTATCATTAAAATGGCCACATAGTTTTCACTATAATAGCCACAAAGTTTGAACAAAGAACAATCATCTAGTATCCCTAAGGAGGTTTGCCTCCTTACTCAGTCATTTAGTCATCTCAAAATACAATAATCAAAGTCTTCCACTCATGGGGAATACTAGGTTATAAATCAATTACTTATTCAGTCATCAATTACTAAGTATCATTAATCACTAAGTACAATAATTAGAAAATATAAAAACCCTCTACCCCTAGGTCACTAGTAAAGCATGTTAGCATTACAGCATTCAATACCCAAGGAGAGGTCTTTTCTTCATCTTGACCTGAGGCAAGTTCTCAGCAATCTCTGTTCCTGGGGAGACAAAGCTTAACAAAGCCACAATATTCATTGCCAGTGTCCCCATGAATTCACTCTCTGTGTGTAGAACAGTCTCAGGACCCCTGACAACATCAGCAAGACCGTCTTCCAGGATTTCTGTAAATGTACAACAAGAAAATCCTTCAGGGCTTCTGCGCCAAAAGCAAGGTTCCAGGACCTCTGCAACAACAGCACTGTCTTTCACCAGCAGATGAATCTAGCAAAACAACATCAAAACAGACAGACAGAAATACTGTCACTGAAGCTATGCCTCCTCAATTCTCTGGTACTTTGGCTGGCCCTAGGACCCTGAAGAAATCTCAGTTGGCTTCCAGAATCAAAATCAGTCCTCCCAGATTTTCTTTCTTTTTTTTTAATTGATTTTTTATTTTATTTTAGTTTACATCATTCATTTCCATGAAATTTTGAGTTACAAATTTTCTCCCCATCTTTCTCCTAGCCACCACCCTGAAACAGCCATCCCAGTGTATCCCCTCTCCCCCAATCTATTCTCTCCTATGTCTTCCCCCCTCCCTCCTCTGTCTTTTCAGTAGGGCAGGATGGATATCCAAACCACAGTGCCTGTGTATCTCAAGTTCCAGTTGGATGTAGTTAATAATAATAATAATAATAATAATAAT
>CM053588.1:249128522-249149284 GCA_028646515.1 Pseudochirops corinnae
TGTTTTTGAGATTCTTTTTCCATCTGGCAAAGTCGACTTTTAAAGGCATTCTTCTCCTCATTGGCTTTTTGGGCCTCTTTTGTCATTTGAGTTAATCTGTTTTTTAGGGTGTTAATTTCTTCAGTCAGATTGCTGACTCTCTTTTCATGATTTTCTTGCAACATTCTTATTTCTCTTTCCAATTTTTCTTCCTCTTTTCTCATTTGGTTTTCAAAATCCTTCTTCAGCTGATCTCTAGCTTTAAGGCAATCTTCATGTTTACTGGAAGCCCCTGGTGGGGGAGCTCTGGCCTCCTGTAGCTCTCTGCCTTGGTCCTTCTTTTCTTCAAAGAAGAAATCTAGGGTTTGGTTGCTGTTCTAACCCTGCTTCTTATGCCTATTCTTATTCATGGTTGGTCAGGCCATGATTTTTTTTTTTTAAGTCTCTGTGGAGCTCTGCTTCCAGAGGGGAAAGCTCTGTCCCAAATCACTGGGGTCCTTCCAGGTGCTGTAGCTCAGGGAGGTGCTGGATCCCTCCCCCACTTCCGGCTGACTGAATAAAGACGGACCACAGGACCAAAGCCCAAGACCGCAATTCGGATCCAGGCCGCTCAACGCGAAAGCACTTGGCCTCTGAACAATCGCTTGGTCCCCCTGCAGTCTGCAGGCCGAGGGCGCGGAAGCTGCAATGTGGAGGCGGGTGCAAAACCTCCACCTTTCACTTCTCAGCCCTCTAGGCAGTTTGGCCAGACCGCTTTTCTCTCACGACCTCACAAGTCCCACTGACCTAGTTCAGGATCCTGCCGCAGCTGCCGCCAATCCTCTCACCCGAAGCTCCAGCCCTGGGCTTGGCTCCTTGCGTTCAGCCACCCCCGTGACACAGCTGAGGTTTCAGGCCAGGCTGGTTTCGGTTCGCAGTGCTGATATGGTTCCTCGTAGCCGAGCTGACTTTAGTGGAAAGTATATTTGTGTGCGTTTTGGAGTTCTAGAATTAGTTTAGAGTCATATTTTATGGGTATTTTGAGGTGGCTATGTGAGAGCTGCAATATGTTGCTGCTCTTACGCCGCCATCTTGGCTCCGCCAGTCCTCCCAGGTTTTCAAAATCAAAATCATTTTCTCCAGCCTAGGGGGGCTTTCCTCTTCAGCCTTCCTGATGGCAGCAATTTCAGTCTCCATGATTCTTGTCTGAAGAAGATTCTGACTCAGTTCTCAGTTTAGCAGTAGCAGCCCAGCCTCCAGATGTTGCTGAGAGAAACTCTCTCTCTCTCCCTAGCAGAACAGATTCTGCCACCAGACTCTGGTCTCAAGAAATTCTGACCTTGCCTCTGTGGGGCTTTTCTTATATACACACAGCATCAGTTGCTTCCTGTTTCAGCCAACCCCTTTCTGTTATGTCAGGAACAAGAGATAGGAGTTCATACCTTTTGTTTCTTTCACAGAGAATTGCTTAGTTATTAAGGGCTAAGTACCTGCTTGCTTGCCAATACAAAAAGGGGTCTTCAGATTCAAATTAATTACCATTACAGTGCTGCTAAATATATTTTGGCATAGATGGAACCTTTCTTTTTACTAACAAACTTCTTGGCATATATGCCTAGCAGTGGAATCTCCAGGTCCAAGAGTATGGACATTTAAATTGCTTTATCCACATAATCATAACTTGCTTTCCAGAATAGTTAAATTTATTCATAGTTCTACCCTCAATGAATTATTGTGCCTATTTTTCATAACCCATCTAAAATGAAATGTTTTCATTTTTATCGTCTTTGCCAATTTTCTGGGTATAAGGTGAACCTCAATATTGTTTTGATATTCATTTTTCTTATTAGTAGTGACTTGGAACACTTTTTCCATATGGTTTATAGTTTGTTTAGCGTTTTAAAAATAATTTTTATTGATTCTTTTGTTTTTTATGCTATCACAATCCTTCCCCCACTCCTGCAACTCTCCTCCTGTCCCTACCATGTAGCAAATGATATTTTTAAAGAAAAAAAAGAGTAAAATCATCAAAACTGATCCAAAAAGTCTGAAAATATATACAATAGAGCAAACCCTTGAACCTCCCACCTCTACAAAAATGGAGAACATAAATGTCTTCTTAAATATCTTCTTTTTTTTTCTTTTTCGAGGGAGGAAGGTAGGGCAGTTGGGGTTAAGTGATTTGCCCAAGGTCACATGGCTAATTTTTTTTTGTGCGTTAAGTGTCTGAAGCCAAATTTGAACTCAGGTCCTCCTGACTCCAGGTCTGGTGCTCTATTCACTTTGTCACCTAGATGCCCCCTCAAATCTCCTCTGTGGAGTCATGGTTAGTCTTTGTAATTTTGCGACATTTACTTTTCCAAAAATGTTTTTATTGTCATATTTTGTTTTTATATGTCAAACATTTCCAAAGTACTCACTCCATAAGAGCCAAAATAAAACAATGAAAACTAACAATACAGACATCTCATCTGAAAGTACATCCAAAATTCCACATTTGTGGCACATCTCATTTTAGTTTTTTTTTTTTTTAATTAGCAGAAGTCTATTTTCTTCTCCTCTACTTCCCACTCCAATGGGAATAAAAAGAAAATAAAATGAATTGTAATAAATTTGCATAGTGTAGTGAAATCAAGCACCTCATTGTCTGAATACAAACATATGTGTCTCATTCCACACCCTAAATACATCACCTTCATGTCAGAAGGTGGATAATATGTTTTATCTTATTACTTTGTAATTTTTAATGGTCATTATATTAATAATAGTTCTTAATAATCTCAAAACTATTTGTTCTCTTGAATCTGCCTATTTTTTTCTTTATCTCTTTATAAATGTATTCAAAATTTTTAAAATTTTTGTTTTTTTCTTATTTAATATTTTATTTTTCCCAATTAGAACTTAAATTTAATTTTGACATTCTCTTCCCCCAAAATCTTGAGTTCCAAATTCTCTCCCTCCCTCTCTCACCTCACCATTGAGGAGGTAAGCAATTTGACATAGTTTATACATGTGTATGCAAAACACATTTCCATATAAGTCATTCTGTGAAAGAAAACATTGACAACAACAACAAAAAAATCCAAAGAAAAATAAAGAAAATAAAGGAAAAGTATCTTTGATCTGCACTCAGTGTCACTTAGTTCTTTCTCTGGAGATGGATAGCACCTTTCATCACAAGTCCTACAGAACTGTCTTGGATCATTGTATTGCTGAGAGTAGCTAAGTTATTCATAGTACATCATCATATAATATTGCTGTTACTGTGTATAATGTTCTCCTGGATTTGCTCATTTCACTTTGCATCAGTTCACATAAGTCTTTCCATGTTTTTCAGAGAGCATCCTGCACTATAGTATTCCATGATAATCATATGCAGCAACTTCTTCAGCTGTTCCCCAAATGAGGGATATCCTCCCAATGTTCAATTCTTTGCCAACACTAAAAGAGCTGCTAGAAATATTTGCAAGTCCCTTTCCTTTTTTTTTTTTTTTTTTAAATCTCTTAGGGATACAGACTTAATAGTGGTATTGCTTGGTCAAAGGGTATGCGGAGTTTTATAGCCCTTTAGGCATAATTCCAAATTCCTCTCAAGAATGGTTGAATCAGTATACAACTTCACCAATAGTACATTAATGTTTCAATTTTTCCACATATCCTTCAACATTTGTCCTTTTCCTTTTCTGTCATATCGGTCAATCGGACAGGTGTGACATAGTAGCTCAGAGTTGTTTTAACTTGTATTTCTTTCCAACAGTAGTGATTTAGAGAACTTTTATTTTCCATATGACTATATATGGCCTTAATTACTTTGTCTGAAAACTGCCTGTTCATGTCCTTTGATTATTATCAGTTTAAGAATGGCTTTTATTTCTAGAAATTTGACTCAATTTTTATGTTTAAGAAATGAAATCTTTATTAGAGAAATGCATTGAAAATTTTTTTCATAGTAATAATTACTATGTATTTTCCTCCTTCCTATTTCTCCACATTTATCTTATTCTCTCTCACCTTTTACTGTGTCTTTTCACAAAATTTTTTTTGTTTCTGACTTTTACTCCTCCAAACTGCACTCTCTTCTCTTGCTCTCTTATTTCTTATCCTCTTCTCTTACTCTGTTCTTGTATGGCAAGATAGATTTCTACACCCAACAGAGTGTGTTTATGATTTCCATTTTGAGCCAGTTCTGATGAGAGTAAGATGTGGTCCCGTCCTAACTCCTCCATTTCCCCCTCACTGTAGAATCTATTTCTGGCCTCTTTTGTGTCAGATAATTTATCCCATTCTACCTTTACCTTTCCCCTTTCCTCAAGTGTATTCTTCTTTCTCATCCCTTAATTTTATTTTATTTAGATAATGATACTATCATATTCACCTTACACATCTACTTTTTCTCTATGTATACTCCTTCTAACTGCCTTAATAATTAAAAAGGATGTAGGGGTTATAAACATTGTTTTTCTGTGTTGGAATATAAACAATTTAATCTTATTGAATCCCTTATGTGCTCTCTTTCCTGTTTACCTCTTTTTGCTTCTCTTGAATCTTGTATTTGAAAGTTATAGTTTCTATTCAGCTCTGGTCTCTTTATCAGAAATACTTGAAAGTCTTTTATTTCATTGAATATCCTGTTTTGTTTCCCTGAAGGATTATACTCAGTTTTTCTGGGTAGGTGATTCTTGGTTGTAAACTTTCCTCTTTTGCCCTCTAGAATACCATATCCCAAGCCCTTCTGTCCTTTAATGTAGAAGCTGCTAAATCATGTGTTATCTGTGAATCTATGATATCTGAATTTTTTCTTTTTGGCTGCTTGCAATATCTTCTCGTTCATCTTGAAGGCATGGAATTTGGCTGTAATATTTCTAGGAGTTTTCATTTTGAGTTTTCTTTTAAGAAGTGACTAGTGGAGTCTTTGAATTTCTATTTCACTCTCTCTGGTTCTATATAAGGTCAATTCTCCTTGCTAATTTGAAAGATCTTTTTTGATCATTAATTTCAGGTAGTCTGATAATTCTTAAATTATCTCTTCTGGATCTACTTTCCATGTCAGTTGTTTTTCCAATGAGATATTTCACATTTTATTCTATTTTTTCATTCTTTTGATTTTGTTTGATTGTTTCTTGATTTCTCATAAAGTCATTAGCTCCCACTTGTCCAGTTCTAACTTTTAAGGAATTATTTTTTTTTCAGTGAGCTTTTGTACTTCCTTTTTCATTTGGCAAAATTATTTTATTATATTGATGTTATAGTATAAATTATTCTAATTTTAGTTACTTTACATTTCCTCATATCTTATAGTATAACAGTATTCCATCCTACATGTATATACACACATATGAACATGCATGCCCACACGCACATCTCTCTCTCTCCCCATCTATCTATTCAGTCTTTCCTCAATTGAGAGGCTTCTCTTTCATTTCTAGTTTAATTTTTTTTGCCACCACAATGTGTCGCGACACATTTTTTTATGCATGCAGGATCTTCTCCTGTTTCTTTGCTCCCTTTTGATTAAAGGTTTAGCAGTAGTATAGCTAGGTCAAAGAACATTCACTGCTTAAGTATCTTTTGGGTATAATTCCAAATTGCTTTCTAGGGTGGTTATTCCTATTCATAGGTTCCTCAAAAGTGCCTCAATTTGCCTGTTTTTCCTACAACCCTTCCTACACATATAATTTTCCTTTTTTTTGGTAATATTTGCCAGTCTTATAGATATGAAGTAGAATTTCAGAACTGCTTTAATAATCATTCAGTAAACTTTTATTAAATGCTTACAATGTGCTTGGCACTGTGCTAGGTACTGAAGTTACAAAAAAAGGAAGAAGACAGTTCCTGCCATCAAGGAGCTCACAGTCCAATGGGGGAAAAATGTGCAAACAAATATAGACAAATCAAGCTGTATACAGGATTAATAGGAATTAATTAATTAATAAGAGTGAAGGCACTTGAGGAAGTTCCCTATAGAAGATTGAATTTTAGTTGGGATATAAAAGAAACTATTGAGGCTATATTTATCTAAATAGTTATGATTCTTTTATTGAAATCTGGAAATAGTCATATTCTTAGGGCATTTATAAATTAATGAATGGGTCTTATTTTCACAAATATTAATTCATTCCTTATATGTCTTGGAAATGAGACCTTTTTCTGGAGACACTTGTGGCAAAATTTTTCCCCACTTGTTTCCCTTTCAATCTTAAATTTATTGGAAAGGTCTGTGCAAAAATTTTTGAATTTTATGTAATCAAAATTATTTTATTTTCTGTGATATCCTTTTGTTTTTTCTTCAACTTTTCTTCTTTTCTTAGATCTGATAAACAATTGGAGAAACATGGGCAAACTTACCTATGTTGTGACTTTTTATATTTAGTTACCATATTCATTTAGCATTTACCTTTGTATAAGGTGTGAGATGTTGGTCTAAATCTGCTTTCCTCTATGTTGCTGTTCAATTTTGCTATATTTAAAAAAAATAAAATAGTGAGTCCTTATCCCAGTAGCTGGGATCTTTTTGTTGAGCAAATATTAGACTTCTAGACACACTTGCTTCCATAGATTTTGTGTTTAATCTTTTTCACTAACCAATCTCTTCATTTTTAAACTAATAGCCAATTGGTTTGTGAATCGCTGCTTTATATCATAATTTGACATCTGTGTTTAGGCCCCTATCAGTTACCATTTTTCCATTTTTAATTATTTTGCTTGAGATTCTTGACTTTTTTCAATCAATTGATAAAATTTATGAAGTTCCTGCTATGTGCCAGACTTGTACTAAGAACTAGGGCTACAGAAAGGGGGTACAAGATAGTTCCTATTTTAAAGAAACTTACATTTTAATAGAGGTGGCAATATACAAACAAATATGTGTAAAATAAGCTACATACAGGAAAAAATAGAAAATAATTTTAAAAAGGGGAAATCAGTGGAATTAAGAGTGGTTAGGGAAGTTCAAATAGAATATAGGAATTTAGTTAGGACTTAAAGGAAGCCAGGAAGGTCAGTAGTTGGATTGGAGTAGGGAGAGCATTACAGGCATAAGGAATAACCAGAAAAAATGCCTAGAGTCAAGAAATGGAGTATCTTGCTCATGGAATAGCCAGGTCCTGATCAGTGTCACTGAATGGAATAGAATGTGTTGGGGACTAAGGTATAAAAAGACTGGAAAGGTAGGAGGGGGTTGTGTTATGAAGGGCTTTGAATGCCAAGTAGATTTTATATTTGTTCTAGGATGCAATAGGAAGCCCCTAGGGCTTATACAGTAGAGGACAACATGATCAGTTCTGTGATTTAGGAAAAATCACTTTGGTGGATAAATGAAGGGTAGATTGGAGTGGGGAGAGAATTGAGGCAGAACAATCTATTACCAGGCTATTGTAGTAATCCATGTATGAAGTGATGAGGGCCTGCATTTGAGTGGTGGAAGTGTCAAAAGAGAGAAGGGAGTACATTTAAGAGATGTTCCAAGGGGGAAGTTGATAGACTTTTGGTGTAGGGGGAAAGAAAATGAGTTATTTTTCTTTTTGACATATTGAGTTTAACATGTTTACTTGATATCCAGTTCGAGATGTCTGAAAGATAATTGGAGATGTGAAATTAAAGGTGAGCAGAGAGATTGGGGCAGGATAGGTACATTTGAGAATCATCAGCATAGAGATGGTAATTAAATCCATGAGAGGTGATGAGATCACCAAGTGAAGTAGGATAAAGGGAGAAGAGAAGAGGGCCCAGGACAGAGCCTTTAGACATACTTAGAAAGACACAGAAGAATGGTCAGATAGGTGGGAGGGAAACAGGGAGAGAGTGGCGACACTTTTAAGGAGGAGAGAGTGATCTACAGTTTCAGAAGTTGAAGAGAAGTCCAAGAGAATGAGGGTTGATCACCATATAGATTTTGTTAATATTTTTTTTCAATTCTATATAGTGCATTGGTAATTGTAAAGCCCACAAGAGCATCTTTCCAGAGGACTGCTGCTGTGAACAGCTTTCAAGGTTCTGATTACATAGTATAGCAAACTCTCTATTTGTTCAATAACAAATCAGAGCAAAACATTCACAGAAAATCAAGGTACAGCATTCACAATGTTAAAAGTTATCATAGAAAATCTAAATACAGCATTTACCATGTCATAACTCAACAACTTATCACTAAAATGGCCACATAGTTTTTACCAAAGTGGTCACATAGTTTTAAACAAAGTACAATCATTTAGTTACCCAATCATTTAGTAACTCAATAATTTAGCAACTCAATCATTCAGTCATCCTTAAGGAGTCTTGCCTCCTCAAGGGTCACAAAGTACAAAAGTCAAAGTTCTCCACCAATGGGGTGCAATTAAGTTAGAACTTCAACAGTCACTACTCAGTACCCTCTTAAGGGTTAGTGGAAAGTACAAAAGCCATCCACCCTTAGGTCACAAGTAAATTATAATTTCATATGTCACTCCTCAGTATCACTACTCAGACAATTTCATCAGTCACTACTCAGTCAATTTCACCAGTCACTACTCAGCATTCACAGAGAGATCTTTTCATCTTGACTCAAGGCAGGTAGCTCCTACCTGAATCCACCAAACTGTCACCTGGGTTCAAAGACAGATAGCTCCCAGTTCCTTGTCCAGCTCTCCATGCAGTCCCTGCTCCACATTGAAGCTCACAGTGTCCAATCTATCTCAAATCCTTCAGTCTCTGTTCCTGGGAAGACAAGGCTTAATGAGGCCACAATAACATTCATACACATTAACAAAGCCACAACAACATCTGTACAAAATACCGGCAGCACAGTCATGCTTCCTCAGTCCTCAGCAGCTCCACCTGGCCCTCAGAAATCCTCAGCAACCTCAGCAGCTCTGGCTGGGCCTCAGAAATCCTCAACACCATAAGCTCTGTTCTCAAGGTCAAAATTATTTTATCCAGCCTCCATGTGGTTTTCTCCAAGAAATTCTGTCTCAGTTCTCAATTCTCATTCCTTTTCTCAGTTCTTCTCAATTCTCAGTTCAGTTCAGCAGCAGCTGCCCTGCCTCTACAATGCTTATCCCAAAAAGTTCTGACTGTCCAGCTTGTGCTCTTCCTTATATACAGTATAGCTCCTCCCTGTTCAGCCCCTTCCTGTTATGTCAGAAACAGGATTTCATACCTCCTGTTTCTTTAGAGGCTTAATTTGAAACTAGGTGCTAAGTAGCTATCATCTTTCCAATACAAAGGGATCTTCAAATTCCATTACCATTACAGTAATTTGATTGATATGACACTTGAATGAATAAATAAGTTTAGGGAGGAATGTCATTTTTATTTTTATGACTTGTTCTATTCATGAGTAATTAAAATTTTCCCAATTATTCAAGACTGTGTTTATTTCTGTAAAAAGTGTTCTATAGCAGGATTTATTTAGTTCTTATGTGTATTTAATATTTTGGTAGGTAGACTCTCAAGAATTTATGTATTTTGTGGTTATTTTAAGTGGAATTTCTCTTTTTCTTTTTGATGGTTTATATATAATATATATGTACACACACACACATATATAATTTATTCTATACTTCTATTTGTCAGTTATTTCTCTGGATGCAGATCATGTAATTCTTCCTATGTCCTTTAGAATAAATTTGGATATTTATAATAGTAAAAATAATGTATACATTAAATCAGTGTTGTATTTTGACAAGTTTTTCTTTTCTGCATCTGTTGATATGATCATGTATATTTTGTTGATTTGGGTATTAAAATGGTTAATTACATTTCTGGTTTTCCTAATATAATACCAATTTTGAATTCCTGGTACATATTCAACCTGGTCATAAAGTATTATCTTGATGATATGTTGTTTTAACCTTTATGCTAATATGGTCTTTAACATTTTTTGCACCAAATATTCATTAGAGATAATGATCTTTATTTTTCTTTTTCATTCACTTTTAATTGTTTTGCAGCCCCACCCCCCCAAGTACATATGTAGCCATTGACTTTATTATTTTTGAGGATCTGCTTACTTCATTGTGCACAAATTTATGTCAACCTTTTTATGCTTCTCTTGGTTTCCTCACTATTCATTGAACATGGTACAAAATTGTAACTGAGACAGTAATGCCCTCTTCCTTCTCCTCTTTGTCATTATTATACTTTACTTTTGTAAAAGGGATTAGAAGCTATAATGCATGTATAAAAGGTTTTAAGAAAAACTACCTCTCTAACTGCTTCTTGACTCATTACCTTATTAATTGTTATCCTGGGTTACAAGGTAATCATGTAGTATGTTCTGATATTTTCTTATGCATTACCTATCTCACTAATTAGCTTACAGCCCCACCCATACTAGTTTATTAAATTTTATTTATTACATAAATAAACTTTTGCTAATTTCCCTTGTCACCTAATCTCAGTTTAAATAAATATCAAGATTGATGGCTAATTAATTAAGAGTGATTGACTCTGGGATTAGCCTTTTGCATATAACTTTATACTTTTTAGAGTGCTTTCAAATGTCACTTATGCCTCATTCAAATGATACTCCTTAATCCTTGAGAAAAGCAGGGTAAAGATTGTCTATGCTTTATGTATGAGGAAACTATTTCTCACAGATGTTAAAAGATACATTCAAGGTCATACAGATAAATGGTGGAACCAGGATCAGGATCTAAGCTTTCTGACTCCTGGGGTCATAAACCTTAGGATTTTAGAGCCTGAAGGTACCTTAGAGGTCCATTACTCTTTTTATTATACTACAATTCCTCCCAATCATTGTCCCATAAATATCATTACATTTTTACTGAGAGCTACAATGTGCCTTACAAAGTTCAGAAGACACAGGACACAAAACAAGTGATCAGGGTTTTGGCTGGCATCCAGTGCCAACTTCAATAGAATTAAAATTAGAAGCATCATCAGTACAAATGAATGAACTAGAGAAGCATATAGCTTTGACAGACTATATAAAATACTGAAAAGAGAAGGTAAAATCACAGAACAGTTAGCTACAAAATGTGAAATATAACTTGAACTCTACACTTCAAAGATATAAACTGGAAGGTAACCAACTCAGATCTGTTCCAAAAAATGTACTACCTGATCTTGGAAACCTGGGTTTGCAGGAGACATGACTGCCTATCTATTTAAGCACAGTATATAGGAAAGACAGACTCAGTGTGTTGAGAAACTGAGAGGGTTCTTATGAGATCTATTAGAATGTTGGCCATGGGATGTTTTCCATTTTTCTTTGTTTCTCTAGCTCCCAGCATAGTGCCTTACATATAGAAGGAGCTTAACAAATACTTGTTGTATTGAACAAAATTGAACAATTTAAAGGGTAAAATTATTTAGAAATATCAAGTGGGTATACTTGTATACATTTAAATGAGTGGAAGTTTGATATAGTGGATAGTAAACTGGTCTTGGAGGGAGGAAGATCTGCACTGAAGTCCTTCCTCTGACACAGACAAGCTATAACACCCAGGCAAGTAACTATACTGGACAATTCTCTTATCTGCTACATTTGACACTGTTGACTACTCTCTTCTCCTAGATACTCTCCCCTTTCTGGGTTTTTGTGATGTGACTATTGCTTTCTCTGAGTTTTCCTCTTGTTGGACCATTCCTTCTTAGTCTTGTTGCTGGATTATCATCCATTGTATGTCCCCAAGGTTCCCAAAGTTTTGTCCTCTTTTCTTCCCTATTCATAATTGTTCTTATCAGCTCCCATAGATTTAATTAGCATCTCTGTGAATGTTTCATAGATATACCTACCTAACCCCAATATCTCCTCTGAGCTTCAGTTGCACATCATCAGTTGCCTGTTGGACAATTCAAGTTGGATATCTTAGTTATCTCAAACTTGGTATCTAAAAAAAAAAAAAAAAAAGGAAAAAAGAAGTCTTTGTGTTTTTCCCCAAACTCTTACCTCTTCCAAACCTTTTTTTCTGTCAAAGGCACCATTCTTCAGTCTACCAGGTTTATAAGTTTGGGAATTATCCTCAATTATTTATGCTCTCACAACCAGTTGTCAAATCTTGCCATTTCCATCTATACAACATCTCTTGAACCCAGTTCCTTTTCTCTACTCACATAGTTGCTACCTTAATTCAGGCATCATTACTTCTCATGTAAGCAACAGTCTCTTAATTGGTCTCCTTGCCTAATATCTCTTCGCACTCCAGTCTTTCCTTTACACTAGTGACAAAGTGACTATCCTTAAACCCAGACCTGACTCTCATTCAATTTCAGTGGTACCCCATTGCCTTTATGATTAAATTTTAACTCCTGTCCTATACCTCATAAAATCTCTCTCTTCCTTTAAGGCATGGTTCAAACATTACCTTTTACGTATAATTTTTCTTGATTCCCCCAACTATAAATACCCTCTTAAATACCTTGTACTTAGCTCCTTCATATTTATCCTCTTCATATTTATTTTGTATATACATGTACCTTTTATGTATAGTTATACCTTCTGATTAGTTCCTCCAGGAACCTCCATTTTAAGAATGATGCATAGGCCTCTCACGTTTTCATTCTTCTCCAGGCAGCATACCTGACTCTCCTCCTGGATTTCCTGTACAATGCTTCAAAAACCTCTTCACCCAGAAAATTCACTCCAGGCCTGGACTTAACACGTTGGAAATACCCTTAGCTGCCTACAGACCCTCCTTCTGATTGACTGATTTCTCTCAGAATTTTCAATTTAAGGAGGAATACAGGCCATTTCATGTTTTCATTCCTTCAAAGGCTGTACTCTTGACTCTTCTTTGGGACTTTCTCAACAATGTTCCTGCCCATCTTCCCCTTCTGTCCATTTCCAGTTTTCTTTAATGTATCATCTTCCCCTATTAGAATATCAGCTTATTAAAGGCAGAATCTATCTTCCTTTCTACTTTTATTTTGTTGCCTATGTCTTAGCACTGTGCTTGTTATATAGAAAATTCTTAATAAATGCTTATTAACTCAATTTATTGACATATGTATATACATGTGTATATATAAATATATATATATTTCTTGTCTGTTCCACTAGAATTTAAGCTCTTTGTTTGCTTAACTTGATCATTTAGTGTCACGTGATGAAAACCTAAATATGCATTCATGAAATTATATTTGTTTTTCTTGAGGAAACAAGAGAAGCAAAGGCATGTTATTCAACACTTAGAATAACTTAATTTTACCATAGGAGAAATCTTGCAATGGAAGTAAAAGAAATTATTTCTGATGAAATCATTTGGTTAAAAAATACTTGATGAAAATTCTACAGAATTAGGCATTACATTGACTTACCTGGATCTCTTAGAACTATAGAATATCAAACAAAGAAGAAAATGAGTCATGTATGAAAAGAAGAGGTCATTTCAACTTTAAACTGAAGAAAATTAAATTAGATGTTTCCTATAATTTGTCTGTTACCTATTACTCTTTCTGTTAATAGATAACTGCTTACCATGTAACTGGAGAGATGGTAGGATTATTTTTTTACATAATTCTATAATCTCAAAATTTCAAAGTACGATATAGAATATAGAGTAAATAAAGATGAAAAAATGTTCAAGGTCAAAATGATGTACAATGAAAAAAAATTACATTAAATAACATTGTGGAAGTGAAATACTCAGAACTCCTACTCAGAATCCCTACTTTCCTCCATGCTCTGGTTAAAGTGACTACAGAAAGATTCTTCCTCTATATTCCCAAGATATCCATAAGAGACAGAATCCAATGATTCCAGAGATAGCATGATTCAGAACAGGCTAGAGGAGAGAGAGTTTCTGTGCCTATGGAAAAGTGGACTGAAAAAACAAATGGGGTCAATATTTACCTTCCAGGATTTATTTTCAAAGGGACCTTTACTTAGTTCCCATAGTCTCCAATAGAAGGAAGATAAAGGAGACTAGGGACAAGTGAGAGACACAAAGTAACAGAAAATAAAATATAGATTTTAACTGATCCGACCACAAAAAATGAAATTAATCTATCTGTAAAGGAACTGCCAAAGGATTGGAGGAGGGAGTACAGATGAATTTACAAGTGTATTATATCAAATATGTAAAGAATATTTAAATCTTTATGTCACAAAAATTGGTCTCAAAAATGAATTAAAATGTTTTATAAAAACGTTTAATAAAGGACATAGTAATTTTGGTTATATCACATGTTTTTATGTATACATCTGCATATATACATGTGCTTTCTAAAAAGCACCTGTAAAGTATATCTAAAAGTAGTATATATAACAGAAAGTCACAATTTTATGGAATTCTCTTTCTTGGGTTTTGAATATTGAAGTACTTGTATTTGTTGTCAGTCAGTCAACTTACATTTATTAAGCATTTACCATGTTCCATTCATTGTGCTAAATACAGGGGGGACAAGGAAAGTCATACAAGCCCTGCTCTCCATGGGTTCACATACCCCACACACTCCACGGGTGTGTGTGGGGTATACATTCATATGCACTCATTCATATGTATACACAGTTACATGAAGATGATTTTTAGGGAAGGCTAGGAAAATCTTGTAGAAGGTGAGACTTTAGCTGAGTCTTGAAAGAAACTAGGGAAGCTAGGAGGCAGAGGTGAGGAGGAAGAGAGTTCCAGCTATAGGAAATAGCTTGTTAAAAAAACTCAGTGTGTTGTAGTAACAGCAAGGAGATCAGTTTCATTGTGGTTATTAAATCTATAACAAAAAAAGAAAATTTTAAATAAAAGCATTGAAGATAAAGATGCTCTACCAAATTCCTTTTATATAAGGTAAATATATTTCTAATGCCTAAATCATGGAAGAAAAAACATAGAGGAGTATAAACTAGTATGACCATTGAATATTGATATAACATTTTAATATAATCCCAACAAAAGAATGTATAAATTTATCCCAAAACATATTCACTCTGACCAAGTCAAATTCATACCAAGGATTCAAGAATGGTCCAAAAGCAGGAAAATAATTAACATGATTATATTTTAAAAAATAACAATAGATCACTCAATCAACATAATAATATCAACAGATACAAATTTTTTTTGGCAAAATACAACATGAATTTATGCTAAAAATCCTAGAGAAGCATAGCAGTGAAGGATGATTTTAAAATATGATAAGCATCACATATGTAATATCAAAAGCTAGCATGATTTGCATTGGGGAAATACTTCAAGCTTTCTTAATAAATGCCAGAGTAAATCAAAGATGCTTCCCTTTAATCCACCATTATTTGACATGGTTGGAGAAGTGCTGGTTATAATAATAACAAAGAGAAAGAAATTGAAGACATAAATCTTGGAAAGATGATGTAAGATTATTATTTATTAAGAAAATATGATAGATTCAATAGAAATCTTAGGAAACACACAAAGAAATTAATTCAGACAATTAATAGTCTGTGTAAAATAGTAAGATGCAAAATAAATCCACAATACCATTAGTATTTCTGTATAACTAAACCAAACCCTGAAGGAGATAATATAAATAGATATCCCTTTCAAATTAAATACAAAATACATGACATATCTGGCAGTAAGTCTACCTAGACACACTCAAAACAGATTGCTACATTTATAAAATACTCTTTAATATGGAAGGATGTAAATAATTGGAAAAAAACTGGAAAGAGAAATTGGAATTACTGTTTGCTTGGGTCAAAATAATAAAAATAACCATTCTACTTAAATTAAGTTTTAGATTTGTTTTTATGTCATACTCCCTAGTTTATATAACTAGTCAGTATGACAACAAAATTTATTTGGAGAAACAAATGTCCAGAATTTCAAAGGAAACAGTAGCAACACCAAAAACTTGCAAGGAACTAAGAATGAAACTCATTGCTTCATTCAACAACCTCTTATTGAGTACTGTTTCACCCTTTCAGACCTCAACCCATACTATGAATCATTAATCATCAAAGCTCTTTGATAAAGAGTATATAAAAGATCAATGAAACAGATTAAATAAGAATCAGAAGCAATCAAACTCAATAACCTGAATAATTTAAGAACTTAAACTCCCTGGGAAAATATTCTGTATTTGACTATAATCATTGGGACATCTGAAAAGCAGTTTGGCACAAGTAACTTACATTATATATCAAAATAAGTTGCAAATGAAAGCTAAAAAGGTCACATCATTTAAAAAATGAGGAAAATATGTGGGAATATCTATTACAACTCTGGTATATTGGTGGGAGCAGGTGTGGTCAGGGGGCAGGTGTTCCCTAACCTAACAAGGAATAAAAGGGAGTGTTAAATATTGGATAGATTACTTTGATTGTATGAAATTGACAAACTTTTGCATAAACAAAATCAATGCAGAGATGTTATGAAGAGAAGGTATCTATGGGGCAGATATCTTCGCATAATATATCTCAGAAGTATTAGATATCCAAGATATATAGGGAATTGACACAACTGTATAAGATCAGTAGCCATACCTAATGGACAAATTGCTTAAAAATAGGAACAAATAGTTCTTAAGAGAAAAATTATGAAATAAGAAAATTGCTTTAGTCATTAATAAGAGAAACATTACTAAACAACTCTGACATTTCACTTAACATCCATCATTTGGCAAAAATGAATGAAACTGGAAACTGTTTTAGGGGCTATGGGAAGATAAGACACACTAACATGCTACTGGTGGAATTATGTGAGAAAGTTGCTAAACTGTTCATATCTATGGCTAAGTTATTTCACTATCAAGCATGCAGCCAGAGGCAGGTAAAGAGAAAAGGAAAAAAGCCTTGTATATACCAAACTATTCATAACAGGGTTTTTTTTTTTTTGTGGTAGCTAAGAATTGGGGGGAAAAAGCTGATGCTCACTTATTGGAGAATAGCCAAACAAAATGTAGTATATAAAGTATAACAGAATATTACTATGCTGTAAGGAATGACAATATGAAGGATTCAGAGAAGCACAGGAGGATTTATGTAAACTTATGCAGAAAGAAGTAAGAGAACCAGGACAACAATATGTACAATGACACTATGTTTACAATAATTTAAAAAGACAAAACAATACTTTAAATAAGGACATTGAAAATAATGTAATTATAATGAACAAATGACCATGGCAAAGAACTGAGAATGTGCATGGTTCTCTCTTCTTTGGAGAAATGGGGACTGTCAGTGTGGAAATTGCATAGCCTGCCAGATATATGTGTTCGTAGGTCTTGTTGTACACTAAAAAATCTTTTTATTTTTTCTCTTCCACAAGTGACAATTTGTTGAATGGGAGGGGGACATACTTAGAAATTAATGTGATAAAAATTAAAAGGCAATGGTAGAAATGAAAAAAGATAAGATATTTGTTCTTTGTATTTTAATAATATCCTTTGTATAATTTATATAGTTTGAGTACAAAGATACAGCAGAGTAATTTTAGGAACCTGGGGGTTATATAATCCAACCTTCCCCATAAAAATATTCCTCCCATAGTGTTTTAAAGATGATCCAGCTTGATTCTATGATATTTTTTTTCTATGATGATGAAAGAGAATGAGATACAAATCTTGAAATTTAGATTAAGAAATATTTGTTTATAAAATCCCAATTTGGGATGTTATTGTTTGGTTTTTCCCTCCCTCATTCATTCCTTTATTCAACAACTACTAAATAAGCACCATTTCAATAAAATGTTAAATACTCTAAGTCCTAGAAAGATTAAAAAAAAGATATAAAATATGCTCCCTGTCTTCATCAAGCATATAGTCTATCAAGGTAGATCAACACATATGAACATTTTCATCTTAAAAAAACACAATATAGTTATACACTTCTTTCTAAACCCTCAGTATCATAATAACTATTCAATATGTGATTTCCTTCCAGGATTATTAAAAGTGGAAAAAAAATTATGCTCCTTTGCTATTAAAGGTTTGTGAAAATAAGCACCTGTAAATGAAAATCTTTAAGCATGAAGTTAATTGGCCCTACTTCTGTCTTGTAATGCTGGGAAGCTTTTTGTACTAATTTTCATCTTGTCAAATAAAAATAACTAGTTTTTATTTGGCATGTATATTTTTAAATACCGAGAGTTGTGAAGCAAGGAAGAAACTGTCACTCAAAATTTCACTGCTGAATTGAACTCTGCACTTCTCTATGTAAGGCTGATGAAATTTTCAAGATAGTTACGGTGTCTCATGTTCCCTCTCTCCCTCCCCCCAATACAGTTTGGTACAGCAGAAGCCAAAGGACACACTTTAAAATTGAAATGGCTCTATTCATTCCAGTGGTTTTATAAATTGTGGTTTCATTTTAAAAATGTAAACCTCTAGATTTCTGTCTTTTATAGGTGAAAACGGCTGCCTTAGAAGAGTTAGAATAGAAAATGTTAGTGCTTAGGAATTCAGTGGCATAACACAGGGAGCATAGTAGAGGTTTACTAAATGCTAGTTGACTGACTGAAGGAAACTCTGGTTGCTTATTGACATTCAAACTTATCTGTCACATAATTAGAGTCTCAGCATTGGAAGGGACCTCAGAGGCCAACTAGTGTAACCCAAATCTGAATATCCTTTACATTATTATGTGACAAGTGGCCATCTAGCCTTTGCTTAAGAACCTTCATCGAGTGGGTGTTGTCGAGGGTGGGGGGAGGCGAAGGTGGGAAGAAAGGGCACAATACATCCTAAGTAGGCTTATTTTCCTGGATCTTAAGGAAGTGTTTTTCTCATAGCAAACCAAAATCTACCTCTCGATTGCCTCCATCCATTACTTTTGGTTCTGTGATGTGGTACTAAACAGAACAAATTTAATCTCTCCATGACATGAGGGCCCTTTAAACATTTCACAATAGCAGTCATGTACCCTGGTAACTCTTCTTGCTTGCAAGTTAAAAATCCCATTTCTTCCTTATATGAAGATCTTGGTATGGCATGATTTTGAGTGCCTTCACTATACCTATCAGATACTCTTAGCTTTCACTTTCCAATGACTATTACAGAATGTGATGAACCACTGCCTGAACTGAAAGAAAAAAAAAAAAAGACTGAAGATTTGGTCTTACCAGGGTAGTAAACTGTATAGTACTTTCTAATCCTGGACCCTATGCCACAATTAATACAACTTAAAATAACCTTTTTTTCCCTGTCATATCACACTGTTGACTCATTTTAAGCTTTAAGCATTAAAAAAGTATTATTAAAAAAAACCACGAGTCATTATTTAGCTCTTCTGTCTGTTTCTTTTTAGTTATGAATTTGTGGGTTTTTTTGGGAACTTAAATTTAGAACTTTAATTTTTTCTGTATTAAAATTTATCTTTTTTGATTCAGTTCACTGTTTTGGCATGTCTAGATCTTTTGGAATCTCAACCTTGTCATTCAGCGTCTTAATTGTACTTCTACCTTTGTATCATCTAAAAATTTGATAAGAATGACATTTAAGCATTTATTCAAGTTATCAAAAGATTAAGCTGTACAGGGATAAGTGCAGATCTTAAACATACCAGTAGACATCTCTTTTCAAATGGACTTTTTGAGTATGATCATTAATCATTTATAACTTTACCTCATTGTACTAATTTCTGCTGTACTGCTCTCCAACTTGTCCACAAGAATATTACAAGTTTTTTTGAATATATTTCTAAATTCTAGTTAAATTATATCTATAGCCTTTCTCAGGCCTGTCAGTATGTTGACCTGAATAAAAAAAAAAGAAAATGAACCTAGTCTGGTATGACCTATTTCTTCAGAGTGAAGTACCTAATCCAATCTGCCCTCCCAATTTCATTTATTATAGTAAACTAGACTTTGAGGGGTCCCCTGGCCCCATTAAGGAAATGCTCACCTCTTTGATGAGGTCACTAGGCAACTGTGCTGGTCACAGTAATTTATTTCTTTATTTTCATTGACATGGATATTCAATACCCCTTTCCAATAAGTGGTTTCATATCATTTCTTTAAAAAAAAAACCTCTAAACTCCTCTTATACAATTATTTAACATCAGTTTCCATGGTTGTTAATTTTCAAAGTATATAGTGTGATGGTGTTCAGTAGGAAGTGCTCTGAGTCTATTGGGTTCATTCCCTTTCTTTGCCTTTTCTCTCATAATTTCTTCCTTTTAATTTCTTAGTTTTTCATTGCTATGTGAATATTTTTATATTATTTCTGTTGGATTAGTTTGTATATGGAATACCTTGCTAATTCTGGGATCTTCAAAAAGAATGATTTCAGTTTTTCTTCCATTGCACTGAATTTCTACTTTTTTCATGATTAGGCTTTAACTTTGCAGGATGAATTATTTGGGGATGCAATTCAATCTTTTTTACTCCTTGGAAAATAATCCATTTTCCCTTTACTTTATCAGAGACAAAGCTGTTTTGTGCTAACTGATTATCCTTTGGATGTTGTAATGGTAATTAATTTAAATTTGAAGACCCCTTTTTGTTATGTCAAGTAAGTAGGTACTTAGGCCTTAGTCAAGCCTCTGTGAAAGAGGCAGAGGGTGTGAACTCTGTCTCCTGTTGCTGACATAACAGGAAGGGTTTGGCTGAAACAGGAAGCCATTGGTGTGTGTGTGTGTGTGTGTGTGTGTGTGTGTGTGTGTATAAGAAAAGCCTCAGAGAAACAGAATCAGAGTTTTTCTCCTGGTGGGCTCCTGGTGGAGGAAGCAGAATTTTTCTCCAAACAAGCTACTGGTGGAAGAATCATGGAGACTGAAGCCAGCTGAGAGAGAGAGGGGGAGAGGGAGAGAGAGAGAGACAGAGAGAGAGAGAGAGACAGAGAGAGAAACAGAGAGAGACAGAGACAGAGACAGAGAGAGAGACAGAGAGAGAGAGAGAGAGAGAGAGAGAGAGAGAGAGAGACAGAGGGAGAGAGACAGAGACAGAGGGAGA
>CM053588.1:249159347-249179045 GCA_028646515.1 Pseudochirops corinnae
AAAAGTAAATGAGTAAATAAAAAATAAATTTAAAAAAAAAAAATAAACTACATTACATATGTAATAGGGAATGAGCCAATAAAGACCCAGGCATTAGAGGAAGCTCAGATTTGTCCTTCCTAGTATATTGTACAGACCATGCACAGATGTTCTCTGTCTGAATTTAAAAAAAAAAAAAAAAAAAAGAAAACAGAAGCAAAAGAAGAGTTGAATAGCTCTCACTTTTCTTCCCAGTCTGTTGTCATTACCCATCTACCCACAACTGTAGTCCTTTCTTTTTCATTTATTTTCTCTTCCCAAATATAATTTTAAAATACTTTCTTTACTGATCTAAGGAAATGTTTTATAAATTGTAAAGTCTGAATTGTTAATTTTTATGAATTTGATGTGAACTTTTTTCAGCTGTCTTTTTAACTTGTGGAACAAAAGTATGTTCTTCATAAAATAATAATGAAAACTGCATGTTTTGTCTCTGTAAGTGAGCTAGGTTAAATACCATCTTCTTTCCCATTTGTTGTTGCTGTTCAATCATTACAGTCCTGTCTGACTCTTCGTGACCCTATTTGGGGTTTTCTTGGCAAAGATATGGGAATGGTACGTCATTTCCTTCTCCAGATCATTTTACAGATGAAGAACTGGGACAAACAAGGTTAAGTGACTTGTCTAGGGTCACACAGCTAGTAAGTGAGACCAGATTTTAACTCAGAAAGGAAGGTCTTCCTGTCTTCAGGCTCAGCACTTTATCCACTGTGCTGTCTAGTTTCCCATTCTTTCCTATATCTCACTACAAAGATTATCTGCAATACTTTAAAGTTTAGATAAGAGGCATTTTGGGGAAATGAGAAAGTGGCATTTAAGATTCTGTCATTTACAATGAAGTTATTTATGTAGACCCAACAATATCTTCATTATATTTTTTTCTTTAAAAAGAATAATCTCTACACATAGTGGCAGATTGCTCTCCCTTTGGCCAGCTCTATAAAAGCAAACTACCAAACGCAATGTGTATTTAGCCTGGAACAGGATGGATGTTCTGGAATAAAGGATGCCAGAAGGTGGTTTCATGGCTATAGTTCCATAACAATGCTATTCAAACTATACCTACAATAAACCCCACTGATTTTTACCAGACTGAAAAAGACATAATAGTCTTTGTGGTTATCTATAGTTCAAGTTTCATAATCATGCTATTCAGATTTCTAGAGTAGACATAATTTTCTTTCTGAATGTATTTCATCCCTTTCCATAGACTTCTTTGTTTTATCTGCCTATTGAATTTAGATTTTTAGTGCAGTTGTCAAGGACTTTGATGATTTCTATAACCTATATTATACAAAGAAAACTGTCTGAGACTAACAAATGTCTCTTATTATTTTATTAATACAGAAAGGATATATTTAAATAACAGAGTTGGAAAGTGCCCATGACCAGACACTTGTGTCTTTACCACAACGCACTTTTCTTCTGCTTTACTTCATAACTTCACATTTTTTGTTCATTGTTCCAGACAAACTGCTAATATTACACCACCAGTTTACCATGGCAACAGTGAAAGGGAGCAATAGAATTTTAAATATTAAATTTTAATCAAGGATTCTGTCCAGGTTTGAGAGCTTGGTTCTTTTGGATGGAAACAAATGTTCAGTACAATACAATAAGTTGCCACTGACACAGGATAAGAGGTTGGAAGTGATAACAGTTTGAAAGCAGGGAAATTATACAGGAAAATTAGCCTTAATTATAAGAGGAAAGCACAGGCCACTGTCAGCATCAGAGGAATCTATGAAGTATTTCTGTAAAACCTTCAAACATCTGCATCTAAATTACTCTACCATGTACTCTATCATTCTATTCAGACTTTCCCCAACTCATTCAGCCTTTTTGTCCTCCTCCCTTTAAGTAGGCAAGAGTTGCCATGTAGATAGAGGAATATGTTCTCCTTTTATTGAACATATATACATACTCATTGCAAACTGACTAAAAGTGAATTTGCTTATTAAAATAAGAAACTTGAAGTTGATCTATTGGCATATTAAATATACAAGAGATTAACTTGCCTTATATTACTTTTTTCAAAGAGCTTACTTCTGCAGTCCTACACCATAAACAATGAAGGTAGTCACGAGAAATGGCAGATACACATAAGTCAAAAGGGTATCAAATTCCTATACCCTAACAGAATTGCTCTGGTGCTCAGTTCATTACAATTTGTTTAAATAGATGCTACACTCCAAATGGTACAGTCTATATAATATGAAAGCCATCAAATTAGTTTGTTTTGTAAATTAAACTATTTTAAAACAGTATGAACAAATTGGATTTTTCACTCACCTACCTCTTGCTTTGTTTCATTGTTTTCTAATTGTGGATTAGAATAATAATCTTAGTTTTTCAATTTTACTTTTTTTCAGTGAACAAATCCATTTATTATCCTTCTCTAATTAAAAGAAAGGAAAAAAAAATCCTTTTGACAAATATGCATAATCAAGCTAAACATATTCCCACACTGGCCATGTTTAAAAAGTCCATATCTCAATCTGCCCCATAAATTCCTCATTTCTCCATAGGGGGTGAGAAAGATGCTTAATTATGGGATCTTAACAGTATCATGGTTGGCCATTGTGTTGATCAGAATTCTTAATGCTTTCAAAGTTGTCTTACCATGTTGCTGTTATTGTATAAACTGTTCTGGTTCTCTCCAATTCATTATGTTTCAGTTCATATAAGTCTTCTCAGGTTTCTCTGAAACCATATCCTTTGTCGTTTCTTAGAGCACAACATTCCATTCCATTAATATACTATTATTTGTTCAGTCATTCTCCAGTTGATGGGAAGCCCCTTAGTTTCCAATCCTCCACTACTATAAAAAGGGCTATTATACATACTTTTGTACATATGGGTATTTTTCCTTTTCTAAAAAATATCTTCCGGGTATATGCTCATTGGTTGTATCACTGAGTCAAAATAAATGCACATTTTAGTCAATTTTGGAGACACAGTTTGAAATTGCTTTACAGAATGGCTAATCCATTCCTAACTCTATCAACAGTGCATTAATGTGCCTGTTTTGCTAACAGCCACCCTAACATTTGTCATTTTCCTTTATCAGCTTTTCTAATCTGATAGGTATGTCAAACTTCACAGTTGCTTTAGAGTCTACTTCTCAAATAATTAGTGATTTGGAACATTTTTCACATAGTTATTGTTAACCTGGATTTCTTCCTCAGAAACTACATGTTCATATCCTTTGACCATATATCAGTTTGGGAATGGATGTTATTATAATAAATGTAAATGATTTCTTTTTTGTTTGTTTGGGTTTTTTTGTTTTTTTGCTTTTTCTTTTGGAGGGGGGAAGGTAGGACAATAGGAGTAAAGTGACTTGCCCAAGGGCACACGCCTAGTTTTTCTTTTGTGTTAAGTGTCTGAAGCCGTATTTGAACTTAGGTCCTCCTGACTCCAGGGCCAGTACTCTTTTCAACTGTGCCACCTAGCCTCCTCATGAGTAATTTCTTTATGTCACTTGCAAATGAGACTGTTATCAGAGAAACCTGTTGCAAAGATTTTCCCGTTACCTAGTTCCTATTGCCTGTCTCCTTGCATTTGTTTTGTTTGTGCAAAAAATGTTTTCTATTTACTTTTTTTTAGACATTTTATAACTTTATTTAAATGAAATTCAATTTAGTTTTCACCACATTGACTGTCTGTAAACTTTTGAAAGTGGTGACAGGCACATAAGTAACCAACGTATATAGCTCGTTTGGTGAATCTTCATCCTCATTGCGTTTCCTGGACAGACGCACTCAGATATGGTATGGGACGTTCCTTATTGCTTTGGCCCAAACAGCTTTGTTGAGTCTGGTGTCAATGCGTACATCTGGAGTTCCCATTTCTTTCGTGGCAAATTTGCGGATTTCCTTTAGAGCCCGAGGAGCTCGCTTTTTGAAGCCTATGCCCTGGATCCGCTTGTGGATGTTGATGGTGTAACTCCGCGTCACCACCTCGTTGATGGCCGAGAGCCCCTTCTTCTCTCCGCCCTTCTTTGTGGGAGCCATCCTGCCTGGGATCAGGTCGAAAAGCTCTGTTTACTCTTAGTGTTCTCTTAAAGGAAGTCCCACCATGTAATGCTTTCAACAATTTCTAAACCAATATCATAAAATTCAATGTGTTTTTTTTTTCTCAATTCCAAGTAAACAGGAAGGATAACAATGAAAGAGTACAGGTGGTACCTAGAAAAAGCACATTTGATGAATAAAACAAATACACATGGTAAGCTCCTCGAGGGCACCAACTATGCTTTCTTTGTATTAACTATGGCTCCTAACATGGTATCTGGCACATAGAGGCATCTCAAAAAGTATTTGTTCATTGGTTGTGTGCTGCAATGAATGTATATAAGCACTAGAGAACATCCTAGTATTCTACAATTTTATTAGCCCAATATTTCCACCTTTTAAAAAGCTTAAACCAGAAAGGAGAATATAAATTGAGGTCAGAGAGGAATTAGGAAGCTTCATTTTTTCTACTTTTCCTGGAAAATTATGGATACAGCACCTCCAAGATGCAAAGGGCAGTATGTAAAGGGAGGTAGGAATGACACATATAGTTGGAGATGCCATGGAAAGAGAAGGTTAAAAAAACATTTAATCAAATTATTTTATTACATTCAGATTCTCGGCATTCTCAAAAAAAATCTGTAATTGCACCATGCTCAGTACAAGAATCTGTTGTCTCCTGTGAGCTTAATAAATATTAATTATAAGGATAAGGAGGTAATGAATTTGTGATTTCCCTTTCTTCTTCACTTGATTTAGAAACTCTATGTATTCTTTCAATTCTCCTTAAATCCAGAGATCTGGATAACTAGAACATAGTAACCTTCTAATACTAATGCTATCCAGTGATTTTTCTCTAAATCCATATAGAGTACAGGACTATACAAACATTTATGATTAAAATATTAAAGAGTAACCAGTCAATCTGATTTTGGTAAATGGATTTTGAGGCCCTATACATTTTTAATATTAAAAAGCATCTATATCAACTACTTTTATTATATTAAAAATTAGAAAAATGATTACTCACTAGAAATTTCCCCCCATGCTATAACATGGTAGTGAATGAGTAAGGTTTTCCCAAATTTTGGGATATGTCAATTTCCTGTGGCAATAGCAAATGAACTAAATAGCACAAAAAAGATGACAGGCTTATTCTCACACACACAAAAATATAGCTTTACAAGCTTCCTGAAAGGAGGAGCTGGGTTACTTTATCAGTACTGAAATATTGTAATGAAATAATTTTACTTTTTCTATAATTCAATAAAAGAATATGTGCAATAAGCATTTAAAATGGATTTTATCCATTTAAAGATATGGGCCTTTTTTGCTACTATTAAGTGTATTTTTTAAATTGCCATAGGAAACAACTGAACAGCTTCGATAGAATTATAACTAAATGAAAGCCAGAACTGAAGAAAATTGGAGGGGTAGAGGGAGGATGTCAAATTCTAACTCCATATTTTAATAGGATCAGTTAGCACATTTAAATCCCCTGTGTTCTCTTGGATTTCAACTTTAAGAAAGAGATGCAAAAACAAAACATGAAAGAAAAAAGGAAATTAAGTAATTTCTTGACCATTTCTGGTTCTAGAGAACCTACGTATAAAATAATACCCATAGGACTAGTCCCTGACAGTGAAGATATTTGAATAAATCTCATATAAGTTTTTGATTAGCTCTACAAGAAAACAAAATATTTAAGGTAAACTCCTAAAAGAAAGAAGATTTTCTGGGACAAAATATTATTCAATTTTAATTGGGATGAGAGTTTTATAAACAAAATGGTGTGCTCTCATAACATAATCACTTAACTAAAATATATGTATCAAATATAGATAGTTTTCTATATCTGTATATATTTCTATATATGTGTGCTAGGCTCTATTTTCTATTTTTATGACTCTTCTAAATTGACATATGTCACTGCTATACCATAAGATACCTCAGTATTGTCGTGTTTAAGACCTTCGGATTTAACCTGACCTCCCCAGAATGGATATCTACACTACAGTATGTTAGGAGACCTTTTTGATACTACTTTGATAATTCTTTGCAAACCTCCATTAGAAACAGAGAAAAGCCGCTTCAAGAGTGCACACTTACAGCTTACTGTTTACCTATACACTCATAAGATCAAAACCCCTGGTCTTACTGTTTTTGTTAACAAGGAGCACTAAAAGTCTTCCCACATACTGAGTTTTGGTTTCCATTTTACAATCTGAGATGACAGACGGCACAAAAATGATGAGAAAACTGTGGGGAGGCTTCCAGAAGATTGATTCTCTCATCAGCTGATTCTTTTCTAGTTAGTCTTTTATTGACTACAAAGGTATAGCCAATGCAGAAAAGGAAAACCGGACTGCCCTGTTTAATCCTGAGGGCATTGGCAAAAGGTGATCACTTTTTGAGAAAACAGAGGCCTACAAGGAAATCAGCACACTGTATGAGCCGTTAAGCTGATTTAAACACACAAGGGATGCCTGGGGTTGAGCTCAAGATCTCTGAGGTGTGAGATGAGAATGAAACCATTCCACAGACTAATATTACTGAGCTTTAGTAGCAGGTGGTATAGTTGATCAGTCAGGAACCTGTCATTTGGAGAATAGGCCAATATATCTGAGAGACATGAAAAATCCTTCATTTTTTTCCCTTCCCACCAAGAATAAAAATATTGCAATTTTGAACTTTTGACAATTATCAACTACAAGTTTTCACAATTTAGACACCTACGAGCAATGGACAAAACCAGAATGTTCTTAAATTGTATGAGATCGGAAGCTGTAATCACTCATACTGAATGAATCAGATATTTACTTCTGATTTAAATCCATCTGTGAATGAGACCTACACATGCTGTTAGCATAACCTCCATCATGAAGGCAGAGAAAAATTCACCTTGAATATTTCCTCGCAAAGGGAAGAACTAAAGATAGTTGTTTTGTTGTTCTTTTTATTTAATTTCTGAGGGACTTTTTGATTGACCAATTTATTACTCTTTTCCTCATTGGTATTCAGTAACTTAGAAAATTTGGTGATGCAGATTATAGTGTACGACAAGCAAGCTATGCACTTTGTACTTATCCCTTTAAAGATGTGAGATGAGGCAAATAATGCTGAAAGTCTCCTATTAGGCTACCTTTGTCATGGCCCAAATTCCATCATTCCTCATTTGCCAGTCCCTATTATGGGACTGAGCTCTTGATATATGACTATGGTGACATTGTTACCAGAAGAACACAAAGTATTTAACTAAAATGAACAGGAAGGCAATATTTTTTCTAACTCATGTATACTTCACTTTAAGAAAATGTTTTGCATGAAAATCTGAGTTAAAAACAATTTGATTCAATTCAGACAAAATGTGTTAAAAACTTAGAGTATACTAAGCTTCTGCTGTTTGGGAGAGGTAGTGTTTAGGCACAATGTGATTCCTTAAAGCATAAGCTTACAGTGTAGTAGGGTGATGTGGTACATGTGTAGCTAAGTATAATGCAAAAGAATTAAGTGCATTAGGAAAGTGTGAAATATTGCTCTCTGAGAACCAATGGGGGAAAAATAAACTAGGATGCAATTTTTTTTTTTATTAAAAATGTTCACTATAGTATTGCTGGCAAACAAGAAGCTCTTACTTTAAATGATTTGCCTTACAGAAATCCAATTTACCCACAACTTTAAAAATATATATGTTGCATAAAGTGAGGCATATCGGCATCTATTTTATTTTCATATCACATAATGATAGTTTAGCATGTCCTATCTACATTTTCTTTTACTTCTTCAAAATTATGATGACATCAATCATCCCCTTTATTTTATGCATTTAATGCTAAAATCAAATTAAATCTTAAGATTCTAAGATTTATGTCATTATACAATTTAGTTATCTTTCTACACACAGACATGAAGTGATAACCATTCCTCAAAATGTTCATAAGTTTTTTTTTTTAATGGGGGGAGGAATACCATATTTCTATTCATGTTTATCAATAAATTACCAACTGAAATATAAGCTCCTTGAAGGCAGGGACTCTTTTCAGTGACTGATAAAATCCCTTGAATGTAGAAAACACTTATTTTATATTCACTGTATATATCTAACATTACCAGTATTTAGATTTAATGATTGTTTACAGGATGCATGGGATACATCTCTCCTAAATACCATGAGAAGATCTCATCTCTAACTCTTTGGCATGTTACAATCTAAAGTGATAACACTAATGCATACAAACATATGAAATGACTGATTTGCTGATAAAATGGTTACCAGTTGTAAACATTATATGCTATACATTCACATTTACTCCAATTCTCCAATCATAAAAGGGAAACACAGATGATATCAAAGGTAAATCAAAGTTGACTATTTTTAATAAACTTCTTAAAGTGAGAGTTGCCAGCTAACTCTGTAGCCATCTCTTATATAGACTGGTCAAGGTACTTCGTAAAATCTACTCTTCATATTATTTCTGCCTAGTACCACAGCAATTTATACTCTAGGCTAAACATATCATATATGTTGTATCCATCACTTTAAATAACCCACATATGTGAATATATGAAAAAGCCTCACTGTACAACATCCTAAATTTAGAATATATCCAAATATCACCATTACCTAGGGATTGAGAAAAGTTTAATTTTAGCTCTTTGAGGGGAAAAAAAAAAAACCTGATATTGTAATTATATGATCTACCATTTCTTTTTTTTGGCTTTTTTTTTTGGAGGGCATGGGGTTAAGTGACTTGCCCAAGGTCACACAGCTAGTAAGTGTGTCAAGTGTCTGAGGCTAGATTTGAACTCAGGTCCTCTTGACTCCAAGGCCGGTGCTCTCTATTCACTGCACTACCTAGCCACCCCTGATCTACCATTTCTAATATCAAATCCAGCTTTGTCAATGTCAAACTATAAGCTCAAGGGCAGATATGTAAAATTTTTGTGTCATGTGTATATGACAATAGACCCATGTTGGGATGTACTAATAATGTAATAAAATCATTCATCATAGTTGTCTTTAAGGTCCAAATGAAAAAAATTAGTTCTATGTTTTCCATTTTGAAAAAGCCAAGTTTTTCATTAATATAGAAAAAATATTATTTTCAGTAAGTCCTTTATGAAAGAAAGAAGAAACCTGCATGGGGATACATAAAACCTAACTGGAGGGTTAATGTGATGCTTTCAATTCAGTCTTTCCAATTTGCCCATAAATCTTGTAAGCAAAAGAACAAGGTACCTACTTGTAACTTATACCACAATAGGCAAGCTTTAAAGGGAGGCAGTGTGTTCTGAGTTCACTCATTTCCATTTTATTTACATGGGAAACATTGCATGCAAATTTCAAAATGATGCCCCATGCTCTAAAAGAAAGTCTGAATAATTTTAGCTAATATTTAACCAATGAAGTTAAAAAGGAGCAATTTAGCATTACATACACATACACACATGCAGACACACACAAACACACATAGAGAGAGAGCATACCTTTTTATTTTTAAAATCTGCCTTTGAGGAATCCAATTAAAGTCAATCAGGAAAAAAAATTCTGAGAATCAACAATTAAATATACCATCACACTATTCTGGGTTCATTTCTGTCCCCCTCCAAGTTATCACCTTCTCATTTGAAACAATTCAATCACCCAATATACAAGCATAATTAACAGTTTATTTCCGGCTTGCTTTTCACGCAGGGCTTGGGTGCAGCTGGCGCTGATCTAGAGCTATGTCCTGGGCAAACCACCAGCTGGAAGGACATTGCTATACACCTCACTGGGGAGCATTTAATGGAGGCTTTATTTTAAACAGACTCTCCAGGATTGCTAAACAGTTGGTTGAAGGTTTGAGATTCCTGACTTAACACTGGCAATTCTTTCCTAATTCTGAAATACATACATGTTCATCATTAGATTTGGGTTTAGACAACACAGCATGACAGGATGTGCAGGTTGAGAAATCACTTTGTGAATTCAACACATAAAGTGAACTAACTTAATCATTCAGAAAATAATAATATTTTATTTTTATTTACTATATCTATATTCTTATGAGTTCACTTGGATAATTTTATTTCATATTGTACTTCATAAAATTGTCTTCATACAGCCATGGTGTGATTACATTGGGGAAGACTTAGAAGACGCATGAATTTACTTCCAATCTAGGCTCATTAACTCATTCATTCAACTAATATTTACTCCTCCCCCTTTAGTCACAGGACAATGTGGTAGGCAGTGGTGGAAAAGTAAGTGTAAACAAAACTGCCTCCCCTCAAGGAGCTTAAAATCTAGCCATGACAATTAATTAAACAATAAGGAATAAGTCAGAATACAAGAGAAATGAGAAGAATGTGTTGTGAATTCATACTAAACGCCACAAACAATATGATAAACTGGTTTTACAAATAGGATAGAATTATTATTTCCACTGCATGTCTCAAATAAATTAATATCATTTGCAAATGATCTACTACCTCACTGATGAAACTGAATTCCCCTCACTAATGCAGATCATAACTAGACCAAGCCATCTCTTCCTGTACAATTAATGTCCATTTCTCCCATTGATCCTCCACCATATATTTATTTATATATGTATTTGGGGGCTATCAATTTCTGGGTCTTTTTCTGCTTGGTGAAGTACTTGAGCTCTCCCTCATTCTTATTCTATGACAACAGGTAGGTCACAATTTGCGGAAATAATGAATCCTCTGAAGTTATTACACCATTTGAATTCTGACTACACATTTCCATTAGGGTAGAAATTACCATATTTAACATGATTATAACTCCAAATAGTATGAATTTGAATACATGTGATCATTTCAGGGGATTCATTATTCACACTAATTGGGATCTGGCTGTATGTTTTCCAATTGATCATAAACTCAGTGAGGTACCTTACATCATAGTCATGGGTCAAAAAGTATCACAGCAATACCCCAAGGTGGTCATTAATAAAAAGAAAGGATCCGTATGAACTCTAACTTTAACAGAAGCAATTTTTATGGCAGCAATGAAATGCAATCAAAGTAGATATTCCTTGATTGGGGAATAGCTAAACAAATTGTAGTACATGAATGCAATGATATATTACTATTCAGTGATTGGAAAAACTTCCATGAACTGATGCAAAGTGAAGTGAGCAGAGTGAGGGAAAAAAAAAAATATGCTCAAAGACAGGTACAATAGGAATGGAAAGAAGAGTGAAAACAAAATAACTCAAACTAAATGGTGACAAAAAATAAAGAACAAGCTTGACCCCACAAAAATAAAATGAAAAGGTATGTTTTCACCCCACTCCTTTGCAGAGGTGGAAATTCCATAGATGTAGAACATTTCATTTAAGGTCAGATTTCTTATTTATTGATTGGTTTTGCTGATTTTTTTCTCTTCTACTTTTAAAAAAAATGGCCTATTAGCCAGAGTGCTCTTTGAAATGTAAGGTGGTACATATAGAGGAGGAAATAAAGGTGATATCAAAATGAAAGATCAATAAAATATTTTTCAAGAAGAAAAAATGGTACTGTCTATTTATACCTACCACACATCTTTTGATTGCCCCTTTGACCTCTTCCAACCTTTATTTTGTAGAGATTTGGTCCTAAGATTTTCAACCATGTCACATTATCAGGACATTTATATTTTAAAGATAAGCTTCTGTGTCAAGGAGGGATAGACTGACTGTACATTTTCCCAAATGCCATCTGCCCTTGTCTCTTTCTCTTATTCAAGCCCCTTATCTATTCATCGTATAGTATCTGTTCAAAGCATATATAGTAGTAATTTATAAACTCAGTGAACTGGTTATGTAATTACATGGCATGATGTAGACATTAGGCCTTCTTCATTCATTTGTTCTATGTGGATTTTTAGGCCAGTTCCCTTGGAGTATTTATATACCTAATGGAAAATTTCCTGCAATATTTTGGGGCTTAATGCATTTGACATTAATTCCATCTTCAAAAAGAGGACTTCACAACTTTAAGAAAACCCATGTCTATTTTGATAATGCACAAGTCAGCTTCCAAACACCTTGGACAAGTATATATCTTCCTGTTTTATTCTTCTCTTGATGATAATCAGAGGGTTGGGTGAAGGAGTTGTTTGTGTGATTGCTCTTATCTATGAATTTTCTTTGATATTAGCATATGTTTTATTTTAAAGAACTTTTGCTGGTAGTAAGCCTTTAAGATTGCATTTCACTCCATAAGGATTATCAACATTCTCTACAAAATTTTAATGATTGACAACTAGATAGTACAGTGAATTGAGTGCTATGCCTGGAGTCTGGAAGACTAATTCAAACCTGACTTTAAGCACTTACTAACAATCCTGGTCAAGTCAATTAACTGCTGTCTGCCTCAGTTTCCTCAACTGTAAAATAGGCATAATAATAGCAGCTAATTCTTGCCTATCGTAAAGATCCAATTAGATGTCTGTAAAAAAAAAAAAAACCACAAATGTTTAGTACAGTGCCTACCATATACTAGGCACTTAATTGGAGTTCATCTCCATTCCTTTCCCAACGATTTTATCACATCAAGGACGTCAAAAGAAGCTCAAAATTGTCTATCAGCAAACACTTCTTGCTCAATGGAAAGAAATAGCCAAAGATAACATTGATTTAGGGGAAAAACTGATTTGTTAAATATTATGGGAAAAAGAACTGGTAGATTACAAACAGTAACACATCACAAAAAGAGTGAAGAACAAAGGAATCAAAAGGAAGTGCATTCAAACTTGGAGTGAGTCTTGAACAGGCAGTCATGGATGAAAATAGAAGGGGGTTAAAAAATTAAAAGTAACATATTTTCAATATTTCTGTAAGAATCTATGTCACTGTTAGTGATGAAAGATCCACAATTTTCAGACTCCTTGACTCAATGTACTATACAAAAAGTGGAAAAGGCACTTCCAAGACAACTCTAATAGATCATCCAACATTACAATTTATCCATCAGTTTCCTGATCCACTAGAACTTCAGGTGGGACAGAGGTGGGGGAAAAGAAAAGGAACATCTAATTTCCCCTCTAGCAACCAGTTATCAAATCAGTCCAAATATTCTGAGTAAACTGTCTGATCAACTCAATTCCAACATGGTCAGTTTAGTCATATTAGTTAAGTCAATCAAACCAGATCCAAACTAAATTAATAGTTGACTGACTGAATTTATGTTTAAGAGTTTCAGATCTTTTAAAAAAATAATGAAAGAATTGCAAAAACAAAGAAAAACCCTTCTAGATTAGCCATAAGTAGATAAACCAAAGTTTTTATAGCAACACCCTAGAACTATTGTCCCAACCCCCATCACTACTGACAGTCTGGGTCCCCAGAAGACAGCTGTTATATTCCCCATCCAGTGTTCTAGGGAATGTGAGGGCACTGGAAGATGGTGTTCTAATGGTTAGATCACAAGTCCCCAACTGGTATGCTTCACACCCATCCCTCAGGATCATCAGCTGATATCTATCAGTGAGCCAAACTTAGCTTTTAGGAAAAGGTACTTAGGAAGGTTGTATAGACATAACAGTTGGCATAAAACAACCCCCATTCCTCACAAAATAAGTCTGTGACACACTCTTCCATAAACACATGTACAACCTAGGAAAAAATGGACTCAAGTTGAGAAAATACATGTGTGTGCAAAGGAACAGTAACTCACAGCTCCTGTTGCCCCAGATCCTTAAAAATGTTATCACTTCTACAAGGTTTATGGTAGAGTTTTAAAGCTACCTTTCCTCATTATTTTTAGGTTTTTCTTGGTAGCCAAATCCTTTGCCCCTCTAAAGTTCACAAGGTCCTCCTTTGGTCAGGGGGATGATTATATTATAGAAAAAAGAGCTGGTCTTAGGAATGCCTGAGTTCTAATACTGTCAGACAAAAACTGACTTGTGACCCCTAGGTAGGTTATTTAACCTCCTAGTGCCTAAGGCAGTTCTCTAAGACTTTCAGTTGTAGAAAAGGTACTCATCTACACTGATAGATGAAGTTCTTAAATCACAGGTTTGTAATCAAAAACAAAAGCAAGATAATAGCAAAAACAATCAAACATTTCATAAACCTTATGAGATAAGTGCTATTAATATCCCCGTTTTCCAGATGAGAAAACTGAGTTTTATTGGGGTTACATGACTTGCCCATGGTCATACATCTTAGAAGCTTTTAAGGCAGTTTTCAAAGTTATTTGTTTATAACTTCAAACCTCCAAACTACCTCTCATTTACCTCATACTGGAACAACATAAATCATTAATGCTAAATGTACCCATCAAAAAAAAAAAGGGCCTGTGGAAACAGCATAGAACATTTCCTAAAAGAAAACTAACTGCTTATCGGTTGACAGAAATTATACAATCACTCATATCTTATAACAAGTGTTTCAGGATGAGACAACAGTAGAACAACTATATGGTAATTAACACAGGTATCGGAGTGAGAAATGAAGAAAAGTTCAGACTGAAATGATTCAGTCTTTAAAAAAAGCTTCATGTAGGGGGTAATAGTTTTTGTTCCTTGCATCAAGGTGATGATTATTGACTCAGTTTTTAATTTAAGCCTATCATTGCATTTCACTAGTCACACAGCAAAATGCCCCAGGATAAAGAAAAGAGCTTGGGTCAAGGTTGGGGGCTATTTACAATAAGGCTACTTTCTATTAATAGACACTAACAGGTTATTTGGACTTGCAATCTTTTATTCCCTTGAGTTCATTTGTGAGGAATATCATTGATTTTTGCCACCAGCTACCAAGCCCCATAGGAGGCGTTACCCACAATGCTATTTTTGCTATTTCCCACAGGGTTTTTTTTTTTTCAAACTCAAATGCTAGCATTGGGTGGGTGCACAGAAATTACATTTGTTAAGAAACTAAGTTTCTACAAACAATGGGAAGAAAAAGCAAATGCAAGTAAATGAAGATCAATATTCTAATTTGCTTAATAGAGATATAGGGCAGCTGATTGACAAGATACTTTTGAAAGGTTTTTTTAGTTTCATTATCAAAGATTTCCTTAAAGGAGAAATATAATATAAAGCAACTACTCCTTTTTATCACTACATTTCCTTTTGTTCTTTTTTTAACATAAGCAAGACTATCCCTACTCTAAATTATTTTATTTGTTTCATAATAAAGGATGCTCAAAATTTGATGTCTCAAATTGTCAGTTATTATAAGGAGGCCATCTGCACTTCATTGTTGGCATTCTTCATTGTAGGCTAATGTATTTGTCATATTAGTAACTATTTCAGCCAATAAATTCATGGATAGAAAATCTAATTGTGTAATGTGTCATTAGCAAACTGTTATTAGAGGATTGTTTAAAACAAAAACACCTGCTCTCCAGTCACCAAAATCTATAAATGATCCTAAAAATATCTGCAAAATTATTTTTCTGGGGTCCATATCTCCACCTTAGTCATTTGCCAAGGGCTCCAGTCTGTTCTAAGGATACTTTGGTTATCTGAGAATGCCATTATAGCATGCTAATGATGTATTGCTATAGTAAGCAATAATTAATAATGCAAAAACATATGCCCAGTTACTAAGAGACCTAGTGCAAAAGGGTCACTATAACTAAGCAGCTGGTGAAGTCTACTGAGCATCTCTTTGGAAGAAATGCCTTATTTTAATGCTGTACTTCCACTGATTTTTTCCATGGGATTATTTGAACAGAATATTTCCCCACAACTCTGCCAGCATTAAAAAAATGGATTTTTATCCTCTAAAAATCTTCTGATTATATACATCTCATCAGAATCAATATAACCTGTAACAAAGAGAATGAAACTGAATCTGTCCATGTCATTCCTCAGAAGTGTGTCCTAAACCCTCTCATATCAATAATGTTTAACAATTATTTGGGGTAAGACATAATATGCCCATGATATTTGCATAAAATATGAAAGTGAGTGGATTAACTCAAGCCTCAGATGACATAACCAAGCTCTAACGAGAATTTACTAGACTAGAATGAACAAACAAAACTAATGAAATGAAATTTAATAGTTACAAAGGCAAAGTCTTGCCTCGTATATAGATTCATGAAGATCAATTGTTCACGTAGATGTGAGGGAGAAGCTATGGCTAGATAGCAGTCTATGTGGAAAAGATGTTTTACTTGACTACTAGCTTAAGAGAATCATAGAATTCATTAATAATGTTCCAAACAAAGGAAGTTACAATTCAATAGAGTATGATGTGATTAAAACGTATCTAGAGTATTGCACTCAGTTCTCAGCACCACATTTTATGAGGAGCACTAACAAAATCAAGCATTCCAGAGGAGAATGAGGAGGTGCAGACTGGAAACCATGTTATATGAAGACTGGGTTAAGTTGTTTAACCTGAAAAGATCAAACTTAGGAAAGACATGGTAGTTGGCTTCAAACATCTGAAAGAACCTCATCTGGAAGATGTTGGAGGCATTTGACATATATCTATCAAAAAAAGTAGTAACATATCTAAAAAGCTACAAAAAGGCAGATTTTAGCTGATATTATTAAACAATTTTCTAAAAATCAGAGCTGTCCAACAGTAAAATAGGCTGCCTTCTTCAGTAAATTCTTCTTTACTAGAGGTGATTAAGCCAGGGTTCTTTCTGTGAGGTTTCCCAATGAGGTGCAAGAAGAGCAAATAGTGCCTGTTTCTGGAAAAATTATGTGGGACTTAGTGAGCACCACTTGTTTTCATAGATGTTCACTAGCTCTCCTCAAATAATACATTCTGGAAGTTGGTTAAGAATCAAAGCCAAGGTCATTGCCTCATTGGGATGAAGACTGTTCTCTTCTGAGACATTGGCCCTTCCACAATATAAAAGCGCCTTTCCCATTCTCTATAATCTTTCATAAAGCACCAGCAGTAACTCATCAACTTTATCTGTCAGTTTTTAGGTATCTGAGAATGTAGTCCATCTGTCCTAGTGACCTGAATTCACCAAGGTCAGCTAATGATATGCTCTCTTACTATCGACATTTTATATTGAGTATCAATACCACATTAGATATATTTGTCCTGTTGTATTGAGGCCAAAGATCATATTCATTGCAAAGAAAAAAGACAAAATAGAGATTTAGCAGCTCCACTATTTGGTGTCCATTATCATCATCTCATATGACACACGGTGTTCCATTCCTTCTTTGAATCTCCTCTTTTCCCTATTTTCTCCAATATGGCTAATAAAATCCATTTTGGTGTGCTAATGTCTCCTGGACAGCCTTAGTTCACTGTGATTTTTAGCACTCCTTTCATTATTATTAAAAAAAAAACATCATATTTTTGTATGCATTATTCATTTCTCTTACTTCTATCTTATCTTTTTTTTTCAAATTGTATTGATTTTTTTTAATCTTTTTTTACATCATAGTCACTTGCAAAGCATCAGGATGTGGAATCAGCATTACTGTATTCAAATCTTGGCACTTTTTACCTACTACCTATGAGATGCTGAGCAAGACATCTAGCCTGTGTGGATCTCAGATTTCTCATAAAATAATTACATGACAATGGCCTCCAAGGTATCTTCCAGTTCTAAATCTTTTATCCTATTATTGTAATTATATGTATTGTTATATTCTATAATTGTAATTATATCTATATGCAGAGTGTTCCAAAAGTCTTAGTGCAGTTTTAAGTTCCCAAAGTTTACACTAAGACTTTTGGGACACCCTTTATATGCATATATAGCTTTATAATAATGATTATTATTATGTTATTTATAGCAACAATTATAACACCTAAGCCAAAATAACCAATAAACCTCTTATAAAGTTGACATAATCTACGCTCAAATAATAATATAATTCAAGTATTTTTTTCAGTTCCAGTTATCATATTTTAGAAAAGATAGTGATGAAATGCAGAGTATCTACAGGAGGGGAATTGGGATGTTGAAGGGTCTCATAAGTATCTATTGCCATATAAGTATCTATTCAAGGATACAAGAATGCTTAGCCTAAAGAAGAGACAACTTAGGGAAGACATAACAGCTGTCTTCAGGTATTTGAAGGCTTATCAAATCGAGGAGGAATTAGCTTTGTTTTACATGACACCAAAGAGTAGAACTAGTTATAATGCATGAACATTGCAAAAAGCAGATTCAGACTTGATATAATGAAATATGTCAATATTTAGTGCTATCTACAAATGGAATAGTTTGCCATAGCATAGTATTGGGGGTACCTTCCTTTACTGGATTCCTTCAAAGACAGGATGGTCCTGTAGAGCAAAGTTGGACTAAATGGCATCACACAGGACTCCCTTCAAACTCTGAGACTTCATGGTTCCCTTCTTAGCACCAGGATAATATACATTGACTGTTTCATGGAATGAAGGAAAGAATTATTAGGCACTGGAACAACTGAATGTGGTATATGTCTAATATTCTAGACTCAAAGGAAAATTAAATCTTTTTTAAAAAGTTCATACGTTGATTTATTTTTATAAATATTTGTTATTGGGGCAGAGCCAAGATGGCAGTGTAGAAGCAGCAAGGTTTTGCAACTCCCACATATCCACCTCACATGCCCATAAAATATGACTCTAAACAAATTTTAGGGCTCCAAAACTCACAAAAATACAGAAAAACACATCTCCTGCTGAAGGTAGCTTAGCAGGAAAGGCTCATTGTAGCACTCTGGGAGCTGAAACCAGCACAGCTTGAAACCTCTGCATGGACCTGGGGCAACCCAGACAAACTGCAGCTGGAGCCTTCAGGAGAGTGGATCAGTGACAGGTGTGGCAGCTTCCAGAATTATCATGCCATAAGAAACAAGGACAAAGTGAAAGGGCAGTGGAACTCAGCTAAATTTGGGGAAAAAAAGCAGTCCAGCAGAACTGCCTCCAGGACAAGGAAGGTGCAGAAGCGCCGGCCCTGCAGCCACCGCCACATGGCTTCTTCAGAGCTTCTGGTCTGTAGACTGCAGGGGGGCCAAGCAATTGTTCAGAGGCTAAGTGCTCTTGCATTGAGCGGCCTGGATCCAGATAGAGGTCTTGGGTGGTGGTCTTGGGGTGTATTTTCAGTGAGCCAAAGCTAGTGGTGGCTGCAAAAAAACAACAGCCTCCTAATAGCTCCAGCAGCTGCAAAAATCCCAGCAATTTGGGACAGAGCTTTCCCCTCTGGAAGCAGAGTTCCAAAGAGCTAAAAATTCAAGTAATCCACTGGCAACATGAGAAGGCAAAGGAAGCAAAGTAAGAACAGCAATCAAACTCTAGATTCCTTCTTGTGGGATAAAAAGTATCAAAGCATGGAACAGGAGGAAGACAACACAGTCAGAACTCGCACACCAAAAGCTTCCAAGAAACATGAAGACTTCCTGAAAGCCATAGAGCATCTTAAGAAGGATTTTGAAAACCAAATAAGAGAAGTGGAGGAAAAATTGGGAAGAGAAATGAGAATGATGCAAGAAAATCATGAAAAGAGAGTCAGCAATCTGACTGAAGAAAATAACACCTTAAAAAATAGATTAACTCAAATGGCAAAAGAGGCCCAAAAAGCCAATGAGGAGAAGAATGCTTTAAAAAGTCAAATTTGCCAGATGGAGAAAGAATCTCAAAAGCTTTCTGAAGAGAATAATTCCTTCAGAATTAAAGTGGAGCAAATGGAAGCAAATGTCTTTATGAGAAATCAATATACTATGAAACAG